>CVRI01000057.1:1015971-1288279 GCA_900005825.1 Clunio marinus
CTGTTTATCAAATTGAAACGGTTTTATAAATGGCAAAATTTTCATTTACATTTTCATTAGGAAAATAAATCATTGAGCACCGAAAATCAAATTATAAGAAAATAAACTTGTTCTAAGGTATTCGTTTTTTTATACTTTCATTGGCAATTTACAAAATATTTGAATATTCATATTTCATGATAAAATGGATAAAATAAAAATAAAAGAACTGAATAAAATTTATATTTACATAGAAATTTACAAAAACATTTTTATACCTGCTGACAAATATTTATTGATGTTGTCAATGCCTCGAATTGCTTTTTAAGGTGGAAAATAAGAATTTTCAATAAAATTGCAGTGAAATTTTCTAGTTCTTTATTGCTTTAAAATATTTTAATAATGCGATTTGTTCAACAAGCTTAAGAATAAATTTGAAATGAAATTTCTTCTTGGAACAAACTCAGATGAGAAATATCAGCGAGAAACACGTGGCAAAATTTAAGATTTCAACTTAAAATCTAATCAATTATTCAGAAAGGAAATTTTCAACTTTAAAGCACAATAAAAAAAATTTCCCATAACTTTTGCAAATTGCAATTTAAGTGGATAAAATTTCATTCAATTAGATATTCCATGTTTAAGCTCAAAACTGGTCAGTAAAGTTTTAAGATTTTCCATTATGGATACTAAAAAGTTCAGTTCATCTTTCAGGAAATTACTCTTTAAACTTCTATCAAAATTCAGGAATTTCATGGAGTTTATAGATCAAGTCGAACAGCTTTTACAAATCATGATTACATAATAATTTAATAAATTAGTAGCTATTTAAATTTTAACATTTTTTTTATTATTAGAAAATCGCTTAAATTAACATCTCTGACAAATTATCTGATTGAAAGAAAAAAATTGAATTATTATTATTGTTGAATATATCTATAAAACTTAAAAGCCTTTGTAATGTTAGAGTGGAAATTGTCAGCCTGTTCTATCACAATACCTCTCCTAGAATCTCTTGTTATCTACGCAATAAATCGCAGAGTACAAGAACCATAAGAGAAAGCTCTTAACTTGGAAAGTCTTTTGAATCTCTGCCACAAATTATCATTCTCATATTATCAACCTTCGTGATTTATTCATTTATTCCACTGTGTTACTTTCAATTCACATCTGAGTATCTTATCGCGATAAAAGTGGGGAAGAACTCATAAAATATAAAAACAGGAAAGAGCATTTCGAAGTATTTCATTAGAAGTTCCTTTCGTGGTACAGGAATCAAATATAAAAACGACTGTGGAATATAACAAAACGATCCCATAAAAGTTTTAAAAAAGGCGTTTAAGGTAAGAGTATTAAAACAACATTCCCTTCCGTTTCGATGCTCTCGCCGTTTCTCGTGTTTTATTGTTTGTGAACACAGAAAATAAATCCCTCAGAAGTCATTTTCTACCTTGGTCACATTATCCACAGAATATTAAAGAGTCATGAGAGTGTTTATTTTCCTAAGGATTTATCTCAGGTATTTAAATTAAAATATAAAAATTGCAACAACCGTTTGACAATGAATGGAAAGTGCTTTTCGAAAGAAATCGTACAAGACACCATTAAACCAAATGTTTTGAATAAAATGCTTGCGATTCTAGATGATTCTTATTCAAATTTTAATTAAGATATAAATTGTCGGGATGCAGAGAAGACAAACTGATTAACTCAGCTTCTTTAGGATTTTCCTGCAGCTTCATTATTTCGTATTCTTCTTAAATATTTTTGAGGTTGAAGTTACACGTTGGAAAAGGAATAAAAAGAAAAAAGATTTTCCTTTCTCTTTTCGGACATTTCAAGTTGGATCTTTAATAATAACAAAAATAATGAAGAAGAAAGAAAAATCTTCCCTCAATCTCCATTTTCATTAATGCCTTTGGGACGAGTAAAAAATTCATTAAAAGTATTTTGAAGAACGACATTAGAAATGCTGTTTTGTATTCATTCAAATTTATTAGGTTTGATATAAAATGTGACTTTGGGTGAAATTCAGAAAGTTTTTTATTGTTTACTTGAGGAAAGAAATACTTAAAGATACTTAAAGTATCTATTAAATAGGGTGATTTACCAATTTCTAGCAACTCAAAAATTTAGAAATTGTTTAATGGTTTCAAAAAATTTTAAAGCTTCCAACATCAACAAGTGTTTTAATAATTAAATTTCTACCCTCTATAAGATAAGATAACATGATTGTTGTCTTGTTTTCGAGAAAATATTGTGTTATGACTTAAAAGCCTTTAACATTTCAACTTTCGTAATTTGATGTTATCAAGTCTTTTCAATTTTGTTAGTTCAATTTAAAAGCTTTAACTCTATTTACTCGACACCACTTGACACTCAGTTCTCAAATGTCTCAAGTCTACTTACATTTGTTCGTTTGTTACTAGAGAAAAAAAAAACTCTTGAAGCTTTGACAACTGAGTTTCCATGTGTAACTTCAACAAAGTTGAAGTTTTCTTAACGAGAAAAAGAAAACTTATGGGTTACTCTTTGAAAGCCTCAGGACTAAGTTTTATCAGTGGAAGTATAACAAACGAAAATTGATAAACATTAAATCTATGAATCAACATTGACAGCCTCGTTAGTCACCAAAAAATGAATCTTTTCTTCGTTATTTCTGTTAGAGAGAGAAAACTTACTTCTTTATGTCATTTCTCTTAATCCCACTTGAAACATATCTAACAAAGAAGAAGAAGATAAATAAACTTTTTTTGTTTGTTGTCTACATTCAACATTTTGGTGAGCATAATGCGAACATATATAAAAAACTCCCACGTGCAATATTTTCTTGAATAATTTCTGGATATTTTCTTCGGGGGAAACATGACAGAAAAAAATACATGAATAAATTGTGAGGAAGGGAAGAAAGGAAAATCTTTAGTTTTGAGTATGAAAATGCTAAACATCGAGAAAATCTTATTTGCAGTAATCATATGTATCATGAAAACTTCCACCTGAATATCCTTTTGTTGTGATTATTGTCGTCGCAACTGAAACTGATAGGTTTCCGACTACGTTATCCCAAACCATAGAGAAAAAAAGAAATATTTTTTGATTGCCGTCGAATTGAGATTATTTATGATGTTGAGTGAATCGTCCCAACCCCAACCAACCAACCCATAGCTTGAGGAAAATGTAACGAATATGCGTTTGAGTTTATATTCATTTTTCATGTCAATGCACAACCTTTCGTTATATTTATTTTGCGCATCATAAATATCAAAGTCAATGAAATTTGTAGCAGACGTTGTGCACGACTAGAAATTTACATGGAAAAGCTGATTGGTTGACTATAATAAATATTCAGAAGAAAGTTTAGTTAATAGAAAGTCTCTGTTGTGCAAAACGTCTGATACGGACAAAACTGATTATTTCTTTATTCTTCTTAACCCATTTCAAAGCGTTTTCTTCTTGTCATCTGTGTAAATTGTTTTCCTTTCTCTGCTGCTTTTTTCTTTGAGGGTTCTAAGGATATTGATAATGAAAACATGGAGAAACATTTTATGAATATTTTCCCTCTTTCATTACGACTCTATCGTAGTTAAAACCATCGTGAGAAAGTGATGAAGATAATAAAAAAAGTTTAAGATAATCTAAAAAGAATTATAATATTTCAGACTTTCATGAAATTAAAAACTACGATTGAAAAGTTTTTCAATTGACAAGATCTTTCGCTGCAAGTTTAAGAGTTTAAGAGAAACTTCTTTTAATTTTCTTATTGCACATAAAAAAAAACACGTGACAAATTAAATTAATTTTCTTTCTTTTTAAATGAAACCATTAAGATTATTTTAATCTCTTATGAACAATTTCAGTAAATGTAAGAAGCTTAAAAATGTTTTTTAACTCGGGTCGAAATAAAAGCGAAACTTTTGAAACTAATTTTCCAATTCGTGTTTTCAATTAACTCTGTTAAGCTTTCAAAAGCGGCTTTAACTTCTTTCACTGAAAATTGATATCTAAAAGTATCAAAAAATCAGACAAATTTTATCAATTTCATCCTTATTGGACGTTGATGTCTCCAACAGCTTTAGATATTTTTTAACAAAGATTTGGGTTGAATATTTTATGATCTGTGTGGGTTTTAATGACGTTGAAAATTACATTTACGCTTTAACGAGCGTAAAGGCTCATGAAAGTAGATTGGTCTTTTAATATTATCCTTTTATCATGCCTAAAGATGTAAGAGATGTAAGGATCAACAAAGCTTAATTGAATATGCTAAGCTAATACATGTTCATATTAATTAAGGGCACTGAAAGTCGCTACAATTATCTCGTAGTATGATTTATACGAAATGCTTCCAAAACGTGAAAATTCAGCTCCCGGGAAATATATTTCAAAAACACGAGAATCCAATTTGTGTCTCAACTCTTAAGCTGAAAGCCGAGAAAGAAAAAGATCTGAATTGAGCTTACCATACGTGAAATATGAACCACATGGTGAAGTCGACCCATTTCACTTTGAGATGTATATACAGCTTTTTTCCTGCTTTTCTCTCCATTTCAGAGCATGAAAGGTCCATAAATTTACCTTTTGTTGATTGCAGGCGCATGATTATAAGCACGGGTATGTCGACAAGAGATAAAAACATTCAGAAATCAAAGTAATTGCAAAAGCTTTGTACAAAAACCTTTAAAGAGAGATTTATTTTTTGTTTTTAACAAAGCAACGAAAATTTTTGTTTATTTGCTTTTTTTTTATTTATTTAAGAAGATTCTTAGAAGAATGATGAAAAATAATGCAAATATAACAAGAAAATATGAACTAAGCTTCACAAGCATCACAATATAATATCGAACATTAAAGATTATCCATAATTTAGGGGCTATCAATACTTAAGCCTCTGCCATTCTAGCAAACGGTTAAAAGCCGACAAAGAAATTTTTTTCCTGAAAGAATTTTTATTGAGTTTAGCTTCCTAGGGATTTTCTTTGATTGCTTTATCCAAAAATCATGGAACAAAAGCTTTCAAGTTATTAACGCTTCTCGAAACGAATTACCCTTCGTATCATTATTCACGCCAACGAACTTTGAATCTCCCGAAATGCCTTTAGCTGTGCGGAATGTTCAATTTGTGACCAATAAGATTATGAGAGAGATCATACTGATGTCTTCATCAACGAAATTTCCTCTGATATTATCCTAAATCAGAGAGCTTTGGGTCGGTTTGTGAGTGCTCTTATGAATACTTGTGGAGCAAGAGCTCGTTCAACTCGTGATTATCTCATCGTTGTCATTATTATGTGAGTAACATTCCATCTTGGCAATCCTCTAAATCTGAAGGGTCAGTTTTTGTCCCCATTTCCGTTGAAGTTTAATGCACTACATCATACAGACAGTCCATTAATTCAACTCAACACATCTCGTGTTCCTTAAGAATCTTGCTGAAAAATTTTCATTAGTGGAATTGTCACTTGGATTGAGGGCAAAACTTACTTCAACTTAAATTAGAAAAGGAAAAAAAGGAAGAAGATAAGGAAATAAAATGTGCTTACGTAAGAGTCTTAGATGGAATTGTAAAGACGCTTTCATGTGCAATAAATATCTATGTTAGTTTCGCAAATTATAAGAAACATGTATTTTCCGTTGCCAACTTTCATGTTATTTATTTCTTGTTTTTGTGTGGAACTTACAAGTCATCACATGAAAAGTGTCATTTAAATTAAAACAATTTATTTACATTAATCTGATGCACCGTTTACACGTTTACTTCTAAAACATTTTTTAAAAAAAATTGCTCCGCTTATGTTGAATACTTATAAACAAAAAAAAATGCACCAGAGATGACTGAACAAAGGAACATTCAAAGGGGAAAAAAAAATCAACATATCCGATGAACACTTTACATCTGAAATTTCTCTGCCACTGACGTTGACTCAAATGCATCGCTAAGCTTGGAAAAATTCACAACCAATGGATGGAGAAAGCAACGCTTACAAATAATGGTAGAATGTTTTTTGTTAGTCTCGTTTATTTATAATACTCTTGAGTTTTTGCGATTTTCTAGCGAATGACTTACAATTTGCAGAAGCAAATAAATTCTACTTAAAACGGCTAATATCACATGAAAGTTTAATTCTTATTCATTTTCTTCTACTTCCCTGCTTTGTTTTGGAAAGCTTCTGTTTTGGTACTTGGATGGGGCGTCTTAGATTTCCTGCTGTCTGCAGATTACCCGCAATACTTTGAACCAAATCATTTACAGCCCGCAGCGTCTGAATTGGAATCTGAAAAATTTATTATTCATTCATTGAGATAGTTAATGAAAGAAAGGGACAACGAAGGAAGATTCAGAGATGGAGAATATGAAATTGTCTTACACTAAGCAGACTGTCAAACAATGGAGAACGCGATGAAGGCAATGGAGGACGCACTGGGGAATATTTTTGATTTTCTCGTTTCCCTGTTGTTATACGTTCAATTTTGTCGGCAATGGGGTGAGGCTTCAAATTAAATATATTAACATTATTTCAGAAACTTAATTTTCACCAAACCTTACTTTCTTTCTTTTAACAGACGAACAAATATTCATAAAGGCATAGAGATAAAATGTAATCATCATCATATTACAGAAATTCATTTTAATTCACTTTACTTATTTCTTTATTTAAATAAAACGAATCTGAAGCACTTAAAAAAATTATTTTCTAAAATATATTCAGAATTAAACTGAACTGAACAAGGTGAAAATGAAAACTAAATTAAAAGTTTCAAAAGGCAAAACAAAAAAGTTTCAATTGAGAACGAAGTGAGTTAAGTGCAATGACTGAGAAGCATTAAGCAGAGCGACTGCACTTGCTAAATGCATGAATGCTAAAGAAGGTTGTGTAACTTTCTTTAAAAATTCTACATTCAAACGAGTGTGTTTAAGTGATTAATTTTTATTTTATCTTGCTTTTAACATAATTAAATGTTTGTTTTACTCATGCAAAGATTTACTCACTGTTGTTAACGTAGTGTTGCTATTGTAAATTTCTATCCTATTGTTGAATAAGAGCGAGTAAATATATACGGAAGTTGATACTTTCATACTTCATGGGGAAGAATAAAGAAATGTTTTTGACGTTTATCATCTTACAAAATAGAAATAGGAAGTTTCAAGATCATTGCTCCAATTCAATCCTTATTCTTAGCATTGAAACGTAAACAAGAATCAATTACCTGCTTGTTGAAGTGAATTAAAGAGTTCATTCAAATAGAATGATTTCCGCATGATGATTTTTAAGAATTTCAATCAAATGTTTATTGGTAAGTAATTTCCATTCAACTGTTAAATAATATTAAAGAATAATTGTCGGCTTTTTCAGACTTAAGCTTTATTTCTGTCGACTTTTTTCGAACTTTTTTTTCAGTTCATCATCAGGACAATCTTAGATACAACACAAAACTTTCGTAACATTAAACAATATCAAAGAAAAAGCCACATTAAATGGAAAATATGAAAATATAAAACGGGAACATTTTCACTTTAAATATTCCAGTTTAGAGTAAGACGTTCCATAATTCTTCAATCCTAAAAAACACAGAAGAAAAAAGCGAAAAGAGAAAAAATTTGTAACCTGCAGGAATTCTTGATGAAAAAATGTATTGGAAAATAAACATTTACGATAACTGTTGAGTTTGTTTGAGCAAAGAAAAGAAACACGAAAATTAAGTTGAGATCAGTTAGGGAAATTTGAATTTATGCACAATTGAAAACATACTTAAGGGTTATGATGAAAGCAACTCAACTGAAGCCGTTCTACCTTTGTTATTTCGAATTCTCTGCCAATTTATATATTCTCCACTAGAGTAGCATCATGAACGTGCATAGAGGATTTCTGCTTCTGAATCACCTTGAAAACGATCTAAAGAAAATGTATGTCGTAAAAACGTTGATCTGACAAAGGATAGCAAAACCGTTTCAACAGCTGCGAGAACTTTTGTCACGTACCTTCAAAAATAGTTTCTTCCTTTTCGGTTCATGATTATTTAAAGCAACGTTTCCCAAAGATGTCGAGCTTTTTTTTATGATTATCAACCTTATGCGGAATAAGGAAAAAAAATACTCGGCTCACCTGAATTTGGAAGTCTGATGAAACATGTTGATAAAGGTAACTTTGGGGATCTTTTGAATCATCATAGGCAGATCTGCCTTAATAAATTTTTTGAGACAGCAAACAGAAACAACTGATATGCATTAAGGTGAGATAATTGGTGTGAAATCTTCCAAAAGGGTCTTAATTCATATTGTGGCACATGTTAATGTTATCTTCTTTCTTATTAACCGATGTTTCCGAAAGCAGGAAATGGGAAATTAGTGAAATTACTTTGTTGCATGATTTTAAGAAATAACATGGGATGAAAGCGGATAATTAACAGACTACAAGGTTTTCCGCAAAAATTATGAAGTCTCCTCACGACAGTGCCGGGAATTCCTTGTAACCACTTTGAACTTACTCGCTTTTCCTTTTTCGTCTTTCGTACTTATAAAGATAATGGAAATAATAAGTAATAAAAGTTTACGACTTATATTAACAACTTTTAGAAGCACGAGTCGCATTGATTCAAGGGAGTTAATCTCTTGGCAGTTAAATTAATTACAATTTTACTGCTTGGAACGTGATTTTAACAAAGATGGTAAATAGACCAGGAAATATGAAAGCGGTTCAAGAATTAAAAACCAAATCATTGCAGATATCTTCCTTTCCTTTTAATTCACAAATCTGTTTACTCATCATGCTGGTATTTAAAAAAGCTGACATGAAATTTTCTTTTTGCATTGATATAAAGAAAATAAAAAACGCTTGAAGACATACATTGTTACATAACAAAGACAGTTTGTCGTAAATAAATAAAAAAAGAGCTCAGCAATTATTACGAGAAATGATATCAATGTATAGAAAAATGAAAACATTTCTAACCCAGTTATGTTGATTGCTCATAAAATTATTGCTGTTAGTAACATAAACTTTGCGTGATGACAAAGTTATGATCTGTGAAGAGTGTAGAGCGAGAATTTTGTCGCCATTACATTTTTTTTCTGATGATATTACAAAGAAATTTTAAATTTTAAAATTAACTCGTTTATCTTTATAGCTTAATTAAGAATGTTCATTTTCCAGATCACGTATTGCTTTCTGCCAACTTTTCTTAAATCAATTTTTCTTCTTATTTGTCAGAGTTTTCGAGTAAATGATGAAGCTCGTCTTCCAAAACTTTTTCAGCAATTTCGAGTTTCTGTAAGAAGAAATAATGTCGAGAATAGATAAGAGCCATATGTTAGCTAATTGAGAGAAATTGTTAAAAAATTAATCTTTCAGATTATTACTAAAAAATTACCTTCATTCGTGAAATGTAATCCTCTTTCCTACCGTTTTTTCCAACCATCAGATCGAAATTATTTTCAATCTTTTGAAACGAGCTTTCGCAATTTCTCTCCGTTTCTTCCCTTCCTTCTCCTTTGCCATCAAATACCTTTGAAGTGGAATTTGTCGACGATGTCGTGCTTTCAAGCTTTACGTAGAATAGAGAGATTAATTTTTTTTTGATTCATTAAAAATGGCAGACAGAAAATTAATTAATATCGACTTGCTTTATTCTTACAACCAAAGTTACGTAAAATTCTTCGTTTTCACGCAGCTTATAAAAATCATTTGTCTTCTCTTTTGTAATCGATATCAATTGATGATTATTTAGAGGCTCATTTTAATTAATTAGCTTCTGTTCTTATAAAGAAAAAAGATGTTCGTTGATGATTGCTTAATTAGAAAAATCTACAATAATTCCATTTCAGGTGAAAATTTTGAGATTTAAAAAGAATTATGTTGGGAAACTGACCACATGCAGCATTAAAACACCTCACAACTTATTCCAATCTCTAAATAAGAATGTTACATAAAACAAATGTTCATGAAAACTTGGGTCTAGATCAAATCACTTCGAGGAAAAAGTTTTTATCTCTTCAAAACTTTATTAATCTCTTTATTTCCTCGAGTTTTCCGCACTACTTGACAAACATCTTTGAACGAAACTTCTTCAAATTTCATGTATGAGCAACGAAAAGCTTTTAAAAAAGAATCAATTATAAGAATGCTTTTCAAATTCACTCGTTTCTACTTAAATATGAGAAGAACTTCAAAGTATAGAAATATTTATATTAAGTTTTCTCTCATGTTTGATGCTAAAGTTTACAGTTTGCATCAATGAGGAATTCAAATAAAATATTTATGCGAAGAGAAAATTATTTAAAATGAATTTCTCTTAGAAACGAAACTAATAAGCATTGTGAATGTTAAGCGAAAATAAATTGTTCCTTCACTTGAAAACAAAGAATTGTTTTCACATTACAATCTGACGAGTAAAAAATTTCAAATAGGTAACTTCAATAAAACTTTATAAGGTGAATGAAAATTCATGTTAAATGTACCTGTTTCAGTTGATCCATCAGACGCTGCTTTTGACTTTTGATCGATTCTATTGAAGTTTTATGTCGACTCTCTAATGTGCCAGATCTCATGCTGGTATCGATCTCAAAATTTTGCATACGCTGCGACATCTCTTTAAGCTTAAGATTTTCCTCAGCCATCTGCAATTCAATTTCCTCTCGAATACGCTAATATGGAAATTATAGGTTAAATTTTTTATCAACTCATGTTTCAATCGAGTTAACGTAAATCCGTTTGACGAAATTTATGATGTAAAATAATCTTTTAAAAAGAGTTTTTAAAACTTCACCTGTTTTTGCAGATTCCGCAACATTGACTCCAATTCACTCTCGCTTGCTTCAACTTGCTTCCTAAGCAGACTATTTCTCGTATGGATAAGCGTTTCATTCTCATGTTCACGAATCTTTTTAAGACTCAATAGCAGCATTTTCCTCTGACAAGTTATTCGCTCTTCTTCCTCCTCAAGCGCTTTAGCATAAGAAGATTCAATTTCTGTTTCGTAGAGAATGAATGAAGCATAAGAAACTTAAGTTTAAACTTTCGTTGTAGTGTCATTTAGATGAAGAAGGTTTAATGAGAAATGTTATTACGTAGTTAAATCGTTAAATGTAAATCTTTTCCTCAACTTCTGATATAAATCTTATAAAGTACAAATTCATAATTTCTGTTTTTTCATTGCTTAGCAACTCCATTAACGGGAAAAGCAACTCGCGTTAAGCTTACGCTTAAGATTTATTACGCAATTTTACTCTCTGTGTTTATACTTTAGCAAAGTAATGAAACGTGTTATGTGAGTTATTATAAATTTCCGCAGTCGTTTTTAACAACGTTCATAGAAAGGAAGTAAATAACCTTTGAACGACTAGAAAGAAGTTTCTTCACTTTCAATAATGCGGAAAGAAGAAGAAAAAATATAATTGATGAGTCTCATAAATCAAATAAATATCAAGAGTTGTGATTGCAAAAATAAATTTATGTAAGTACTTATGTTTGTTGAAAAGGATGAGGTCATGAAAATTGTTTGTTTTTAATTTGTAGTACAATAATAATCTTTGCCAGAGGCTGGGATGAAGTCAGAAAAAAAGATTTGAATTAATTTGATGCCTACATGCAATTGATTTGTTTATAAATATAAGTTAAACAAGATTTAGTATTCGTTGTCATGTCGCAATATAAATAAATCTGAGAAAGCAATAATATGAGAGTTATGAATAAACACAATAAAGGTTTAGGGCATAAATACAGTCAAATCTCTATAAGAAGAAAATCTCCATACATGACCACCCGCTTCAACTACATTCATATTGGAGAGCAATTCTGTAAGAAGAAAAGCTCCATACATGACTAAAGGGGGTAGTCCGCGTTCACTTATAGAGATTCGACTGTATATAATTTTAGGCCGGAGAGCTATGATGGAAATGCTTTCAGTTTCATAAATACATAAACATTATTGAGTCTCTAATGAGCCTAAGGGGTTATGAGACTAATGTTTATGTTTGACAAGAATGACATATATGAGAAACATCCCGAAAATATTGAAATACGTTTTTAAAAGCCTAACTCGGATTTCAGTGGGGGGAAATATTCGAAAATCGAAATCTAATTAATCAATTAAATACATGCGTAGCAATGCCTAACAAAATTCAATATAAAACTTCATAATCCAAGTAATTAATCATGTGCTGAAATTTTGTAAAAACAATGATGAAGCAGATTGCTTACCTCGCATTCGCTGTTCGTATTCAGCGTCGATAAGATGATTCTCCAAACGAGTATTAATTGATTTCTCAAACGCTTCCATCTCAACCAACTTTGCGTCGAGAATTTTTTGTTCCATTCGGAGTGAGTCAATTTCATTAACTTTATTGTCACTCAAATGTTTTGGATAATTCTCGAATTTCTGATATTCATCTCGTGTCAAAGGAGTGAAAGGCTTCATATGAAGTCTGGGATGAATTTCCGGCGGACATTTTTCCATTAAACGTTGTGCTTTTGATAAAACTTTTTTTAAGTTCACATAGTAAGGCTCATGGAAAATCTTTTCAATGTCGTTAATCGTTTCACATCGCATGATGGTCACACTGAGTGCGCTATTGTAAGCGACGATGAAGAAAATTATAAAAATCGGATCGTTGGATATGATGTGATCCCACAGCTGCATCCATTGTTGTTCATCAAGTATCTCCGAAAAAGCTGTTTCCATCAATGACATTGCATAAATTTCTGCTGTAACCTTTTTTGATTGATAAAATTCGAAAAGTTTTCGATCTGTTTCTCTCAAAATACTTTCAATAATGCAAAAATAATTGAATGGCATTTGAAATGGTGCAAATTCGAACCACAGTTGACAATGATTGCAAAGTATTGTGGCAATCAACTCAAAGCAAAACATTGAATCTTTTTTGCACACTTTGAGAAATGGAAAAACAAATTTCGGCAAATATTGAATGTGGCCAAAAATTGGCGTCCAATGTGCGATGCACGACATAATTCTTCTCAAATTATTTAGAGCTTTATGGTCTGACAACGGATATCTTTTATCGTAATTTGCTACACATGAATGCAATTGTTGTTTTAGGAAATAAGAAAATGAATTGAAATTCGATGGCAGTTTCAGAATCGTTTTCCAAATCAATGGACGATATTTATCAGGATACTCTCCGAACTCCTTCAATATTGGTAGTAATCTTTTTATTGGCAACGTCTTATAGAGCTGGCAAAGAAAAAGGGAAGAGAATTAAAGGATGAATGATTTTTATTCCATCTTAAATGGTTTTGCTGCTAGAAATTGAATCACTTTAATTGGAATCTCCCATCAGGCGCAAGGATAGAATATTGCATGAACCATAAAACCTAATTGAATTCGCCTCCAAACTCTATTTCAGATTTAAAGCTTTTATCGCCATACAATGACCAGCTGTTTCAGTCTTATTTCATTATGCAATTCTTTTTCTCCTTTTTTAGTGTTGTTAACAGATGTTATGAAAAGCTTTTCATGGTGATTGTATCATTATTCATTTTTCCGTTTGTATATATTTATAAATTTTATCACTTGATAAAAACTTTCTTTCTTCAGAAGTCATTTAATTTTGCTTGCTAAATCCATGATGATTATCTAAACATTTAATTAAAACTTTGAGAAAGTAATTTAATCTAAAATAGGGTGAAGTTTCGAATCAAAACAGAAGTCAAAATAAAATATTTGTCAAATTTAAAAGGAGAAACAACATTAAAAGATGTTGATACAAAACTTCAATGATTAGTTTATAGATTCTTAAAGCTTTTACGGACAACATTTGGAGAAGATTTTTTTTTGGGTGTCTCTGTAATTGAGTTTACACTATTTAGCTTAAAGATTCTCCGATTCAATATCTTTATTTGCCCTACTTTCAATTACCTTTATTTGTATTTCATCCAATCCCACATTCCTTTCATTGCTTTTATCTTCATGTTTTATAGCCCTTGAGTTAGTTCTTGTAAATATTTCTTCCTTGCTAAAAATATCGAATTCAACTGAAGCACCGAAAAAACGTTCAAAATTATACACTAAAATTTCTCCTGTGTGCTGAATGCTAATTAAAAGTTTTCTGTTTGTTGAAAGAAGGAACTTTTTGATGCTGTTAGAATTTGATAACATTTTCGAATTTACAGTTTTTAAGTTCAGCAGCATAAGTTCGTCATTTGAAGTTAAAGTCAACAACATGTTAGGATTATTTTCATGTGAGGGGATGTAATCAAATCGTTTGATAAAAAAGTCAGGAAATTTGATTATTCGACGACATTCCCACATAGACGTAGAGCAGAACATCAAGCTATTGTCCATTAAGCTCAAACAAAAACTGCTTCCATTCTGAGTAAAACAAACAGAGTGAAGATAACCATTCGAGTAATCTCTAGTTATAGAATTGATTATTTTATCCATATCCGTTTCATGGTCTGACTTTGCTTCATCGTCTGAATAATTCAATTTCTCAATCTTGTTACGAGGATTTTTTAAATAATGTTTTCGAGCTTTTAAAGGCTCAAAATGTCGAATGTGCTTCAATGAACTGTTTAAAATGCAAATAATGTTGTGATGAAGAATGACAAACAGTCTGTTGTCGTGTGGTATCTGCTCAACAAATTTTATCTCTGCTTCATCTTTCGGAATGAAATCGCTTTTCTTCACAAAGTTTTCTAGATCGTAAATCTTAATTTGTTGACTCGACAGTGCCATGATAGTTTTCATATCGGGACGTTGAAACAAAAATTGATTAATTGGAATGGAAAATACTTTGATGCAGCGTAACGTTGTTCCACTATCTGTAAATTGAAAGCAAAAAACCGATTTAAGAGGAAATAGCTCACGTTAGATTTTCTCTTATAACACTTATAAGTATCAAGTAAGTTTATAAGGAAAACAAAAGAAAATTTATGATCTTGAAAAACCATTAACAGATGGAAAAATTCAATTTCAGATAAAGCTTCGTTCATCTTAAGAAGTTCTTAACAGCTTTTTCTTTTCTTTTCTTACTTCACCAACTTGTGAACATTGATGGCAAATTCGAAATGGATGAAACTTTTCATCCGAAACAAAAACTTCATAAATTTCCTTTCAGAACACTAACTTAAATCTTTAATCCCAGATTTGCAAAAATGATTTGCTAAATGAACAATAAAATTGGTTTTGACAAACTCTTCGGTGAATAAAATAACGATTAAGTCAAAAATTTATCGATGGAAGAATATTCAAAAAGTTTTTATCAGATTTATTAAGGGAAAAGATTTACAACTTGATGGCTTTTGACGGGAAATGACTGGAAAGTTTTAACAGGAGCAATGTCTCGAACATCACTGATAAAATTTATGAGATAAGTTTGATTAAACAAACATTAAATTTCGATAACATGACAAGAAGCCATGGAGATCACCCGAAATGTTATTAAAATAATTCTCTGAGAATCAACATGGGATTTGTATCGATTGAAGACGTTTTCATGCTTCTTAAGCATGCTTTATGAATATTCAGAAGCTTGGAATTATTTACAATTTGCAGTTGTTCTAATGGAAAATAAATTCACTCACTTATGTCAATCTCGTACATAAATCCCGATTTATTGCCAACGAGTATGTTGCTATCTTGTAGGGGAATAAATTTAAGGGCGGAACAATCATGGATGTTAAAGTTTGCCAGCTGCCAAAAGCATTTTTCACTTAAATGAAAAACAAATGCATTGTCACTGAAATGAAAAGAAATAAGAAATAAATTTCAAAAGTAATTAAGGAAGTCGAAGCAGCAAAGCATGCAAGTGCTGTGGGAAAACTTTATTACAATCGCATCCTGTTGAAATGCTAAATCAAGAAAAATAAAGAGAAATTCAGCATAACGAGCTAACCAAACATAAGAAATCATCGTTAGATGCTTCAACCACTGAACTTACCCTTCATCAATTGCGGCAAAAAATTTGCTGCATCTCGAAACGTCTATCAATGTAAAAGAGAATTTCACCTTTTCACTATTATCGGTTTCAATTGTGTGATGAATTTTCAGAAAGAGACTAAAAACAATTGCAAGAAATCATCAAGTAATTACAGTTTAATGGCCCTTTTTTAGCTCAACTCACCCATTCTTATCGTTTCTAAATTTCAAAGACTTTTTCACAATTCCAAGCATTTTCGATAAAAAGTTTCACTAATTTCTTTACTCGGATGAACTCTTGCGATAAAATTAAATTGAGTTGCTTAATTAAAGACTATGAAAAGCGCTTTTCTTTATAATTATTAATTTGACATTCACAGCTAACTCCTGCGTATTGTTTATGTAAAACTTTTGTTTCCATGCGGCATAAGCAAAACAAACACATCGTTGGTATGGCAACAAATGTTGGGTTTTCCTTTTCATATTTTATGTTCCAGAAAACGTTTTTTTTCCTTTTTTTTATTGTCAGTGCACGTTTTTCGATTTCATTACAAGAAAAAGGGTAATGGTTAGACCTTAGCATTGTTTTCTTTTTAAATTAAAATTTTAATTTATTTGCTGGATATAGCGGAAAATTGTTTCGCATGGCACTCACCAACACCCAAAAACGTCACAACATCTGCAGATTTTATTAAAATCATTTTAATGCTTATTATTCTTTCAAATTTCTCTATTTAATATTTATTTCATTGAAATTTCAAATCACTCAGCTTGAATTAATTGAAAAATATGTTTTCTTCTGATTATGTCTAAACATAACAATTGATAAATTTTCTTGATGAAATAATGCGTGGGTGTATAAATATGAGAAACACATTTTTCTTGTTTTCCTTAAATCTCTGCTTAAAAACCATTTGCAAAATCTTTTGTTTCAAAACAAAATTTGATATTGCTCTCGAACTCATAACAACATAAAAGAAAATTTAATAGAAAGTTTAATGTTGTTTAAGTGGGAGAGAAATATAATATAAAAGCTTATTTCTTGTTGTATAATTTGTTTTCCCAAAGAATATGCTTCATCATTGCATTGGCTTAATTTTTCCTTTTCACTTTCAGTTGGTCACGTTTGCACTCATGAAAAATTTTAGTGAATAATTGCGCGTTGCTTATTGCGTTGTATCATCTAAATGAATTCTTAAAATTTCTTGGTCGCTAGAAATCGATTTTTACTTGAATGTAAAATATATTGAAATGGGAATGGCCATGTCACATCGTTGAATATGGTATGAATATTTATTTGGTATCCGCATTCTGTCAAGTTTTATCTTTCAACCCTTTGCAATGTCTTAAACTATAAACCTTTCTAAATCACTTACCACGAATATCTAGGAAATAAACAAACGAAAGGGACTAGAATTTCAACATCAACAGTACTTTTAATTCAACTTGTCGTCAAAAACTGAAAATAAAATACTTTTAAGGATACTTTTGAGAAAATATAAAGAATTATAGGAGCTGATATACGTGCTGGATGTGAGAGTATTACAAAATATAAATTCAAGTAAGAGTTTTAAAAAATTTAGAAGTATCCTTGGAAAACGTTTTGCTCATTTTTCCTTTCTATTCTATTGAGGGTTCACATTTCAGAGGCTCGTGACACATTTTCATGCTTAGCAATTTCAAATTTCCGAAAATGTGCCTATTTAAACACGTGGACTTTTTCCTTTGTCAGCAGATGATTCGATTTTTACAGTATTTTTTCAATAGAATCTACCGCGAATATATTTTTTATTTTAACTTTGAATCATGATCAGAGTACCCAATTTTCCGAAAGAATTTCAATTGTCGTCTTGTCTGAAATATTTATCATCGTTTTGTGGCTTCAAAAATACTTTTAACGCTGAAAGAAATTGTAGCTTCAAGCAATAACGTTTGAAATTTACGCAAATACATATTTGAAATAATTTATGAGGGCATAAAAGAGCAGAAGGAAAAAAAGCCCCGAAAATAAAAATGTAAAAGAATTTCAGAAAAAACACCAAGGAACCAAACCCAACCGTCATGACAAACTTGAAACTGCACTTTCTGTTTTGTCTTTTTTTATGACGAAAATGAAAAGCTTATTTGAAAAGGATGACAATGTTAACAATAGCTGACAGTTGTAAATTAACAATTTCTGTGGCTACTTCTTTTAACAAAAACATGAATTCCTTTACTTTTGAAGCCAACGTTTCTGTATTTATAAAAAATAAAAATGATAAACAAGGTTTGTGACCTCTCAATGAGAAATGTTTTATTATTCTTTCATAAACAGTAAGTTTCAATGCTGTCAACTTTAAGAAGCTTCTTGAATAAGAATTGCGAATATTTGTTTCTCATGTGCAAGGAATTTTGATGCTTCATATTGAAGCTGTAATCAAGAAAATGACATCGTGTTTTAAGTAATGACAAAGAGAAATTATTCCATGAATGAAGACTATTAATAATTAGGATTATTATCATAACTTATGTGCAGACTACATCTTTGCAGAAGTAATTATAAAGATTGATTGTAGGAGGTATTTATGATTTATGTTGTTGCTGCTTGTAGTTACAATAAATTTAATCAACATAATATCGGGTGGGGAATGTAAAGTATGCTCGACATTAAGACGAACAGGAATTTATCAATTTAAATTAAGATATCTATGTTGAGACTCTCAACTTGAGAGCATGAAATAAGATAACTTTCATCTCCTCAGCATTTCCAGTGAAACATAAATTAAAAATTTAAAAATAGCCCAACTTGGGCTGCCCAAGCTTTGATCATCAAAAATTGATGAAATTTTCTTACCGCCGCCGTAACATTAGCAAAAGAAATTGAATTGCGATAATTAAATAAATAGAACCACTCAGGAAAACATCAAAGACTTTCTTTCTGATTTTCGTTTGCTACGTTTTCATTTATCTGTCTGTTTAAAGAAAGAGCTTAGACGTGAGAGGATTTCACGAAAATAAAACGACACAATCTTTTCATGGCTTTATACATAATATTCATTCCTTAACATCTTTTTTAATTTAAAAATAAAATGCAGAGATGGTGTCCTTATAAAATATGAATACTTGTTTATCTACCGTCTCCATTGAGGTCAAATATCACAGCTTGGTTTGCTTTGAAACTTTACCGCAACCTCATAAATTACTTTGTGAACCTTGTTGTGAATATAATAATGTTATTGAAATTATGCTACTTTAATGTTTAAGTTTGCACAAAGTATCTGAAAACAGATATCTTTCAGACTAGACTGCACGTGCTAGCACGACATTATATATTTAAGAATACCTGAATGAAACATTTCCTTTGAACACGAAGCGTGCTGTTGATCATAATTAAATTTTCTCAACAAACAAGTGAACTCATGAGTATGACGATCAGGAATCGATATGTTTCAATAAATGAAGAAAATGTTGACGCTTTTAAATAAATTGGTTTCTCAACAATGTTTTCTTTTCTCAACAAGTTAAAGCTGCCTATTGGGAAAAAGAGAATTGTATCTATAGAATTTTTGTCAAGTATTTTGTAAACACAAAGCAGATGTTACACAAGAATTTAATGAGATTTTTATACAAGAGGAAATAAATTTGAAAAGAAAATTGTTCCGGTAACAATGACCGGTTTATAAGGGATGAAATTTGAAATTGAAGAAGATATCACAAAAAGTAAAGTTGAATAGTTTACGGATAAAGAGATGAAAGATGGAAACATGAAAAAGGTATTTTCACGAGATAATAATATTTTTAGTCGCCATCTTCCGCACACGTCATAGACATAAACATGTTATCTTAGTCTGTCTATGAAGAATGAAACATCAAAGCTAAGAGTAACATCAAATGAAAATGAAAGCTCCTTTGTAGCTTTTCCGTCATTTAGTTTCGTTCATAATGAAGACTAACAGAATAATGATACGAAATCAAGATTAAAGGGATTAAGTAAGTTCTCTATTTATTATACATGAACATGGATGTTGACTTGAATGATGATATTTCAAGCATTAATCAGTTGCCTGAATTAACAAATTACTCTTACCTTTGGGTGATGCCTGTGATGTCGAGTATGGAGTATCTGTTTCAGAATTTGAGAATTCCTTTGAACTAAAAACCTAATTTTGTATCATGCAAAGCAAGTTTAGAATATAAATTTAATTAATACTCAATTAATTATATAATTGTAATAGGATAACTTTGTAGCGGTATTTTAATGTTAAATATTTAACACATTAAAGAAAGTTTGAGGTTTAAAAATTATTTATAGACATTCCTGTAGGACAAAATATTTCATCTCAATCTTAATTTTTATTCCTTTTTAACTCCGAAGAACTTAAAATTTAAATTGCATTGCTAAAATTTAATGTTCATAATGAATGTTCGTTGTAAAAATTTGAATCCATAATTAATCCAAAAATCCTTCCATGGGATCACCTACTTGATAAATTAAGTTCAAAACTATTTCACTTCAACCAAACTAACTCACATCATGGCTTATCAAAAAGAAGAACTTGAAATTCTCTTAAAATTCTGCCGGTTGAAAAGTTTTCATTTCAAAGAAAGTTTTTCTGACAGAGGGAAATGAAACTGCTGAAAAAGGTTAAACTTTTCCTTGAAGTTTGATGAAATTCCTTCCCCAATCGCTGTCTATAATGACCTTAAATTAAATCAGATATTCTCTAATCTTAGTTTATTTCTACAAAATTTATTCGCGAAGAAAAATTGTTGTTTACTCTGCAAATGAAAGTAAAGTGAAATTAAAGGGTAATTTTCCCTAGAAAATTGAAAAAAGGATGAACGATTTCCATCAATATGACTCAGCTTTAAATAATTAGAAGCTGATGAGTGGTCTCAATGTTTCCATTAATTCCATCTTGCTCCAAAATTTGCTTTTTTCACTTCCGTTCATGGAACAAATCAATATCATCAGTTGATTGAACTGTTGAAGGGAATGAATTTTAAGTGAAAAAAGAATATTTAAGAACATTAATTTTTACAAGATGTTCTAACTTTGAGAGTATAAAATTTGTTTAGGAGTGGAGTTCAGTGTATTTAGGAACGATGAAATGTAGAAGATCAGACATTATTTCCTTCCCCCTTTCGGTACGTTTCAATAAGTTTTCGGGAGTGAATTGGTTTCTGAGAAGGCATGAAGAGATTAATATTTAATAGCATCAAAATCAATCATTTCCTTAAATTTCAAACACTCTTGGGTTTAAAGCGTTCATTATATTCAAGCTTTCATACCCAGTAAGCACCTCTTTTAACTAACAGTTACCAATTTTGCAATTATAGCTAATAAGTTATATTTAACAGCTTTCATCTAACAATTTGAAAATAGCTTTCCATCTCGATAACTTACTTAAAGCAATTACATAACCTTATAAGGTAATTGAAGCGCGACATAATGTAATTCACGTGTTCATGATTAAAAGAATTCTTTCATCAAAACGCGTAGGAAAGAATTTCCAAACGAATACATTTTCGCAAAAATTTCCATTTTTAACGCTTGAATTACAAGACGTCAATCATGTTTATTCAATTTGATGCGAGAAGAATTCATATTCAGATTTTAGATTAGACTTAAATAGATTTTTATATTCAATTGAAAATTTATAATAAAATATTTGACGAGGATATTCTAGGATTTCATGTTTGATTCACCTGTGATTAATTGAAAAATTGTTAACATTCATCTTTTGCTTCAAGTGAAGACTCTGAGAAGATGAATTGAAAATGACTTCTAAGATTTCTTTCCACCCTCAATTCATTTATTTCTACTATTTAGCTGACGCGAACAAAAACTTCAAATTAAGTCTTCATGCATAAATTATTAACTTCAGCTTAATTTATTTTTGTTTAGAAACTTTTGCTTCTTTTTCATCATGGCACATGTTTGTAAATTACTTTTGAGTTTTAAAAAGTTTCTAAGAACCATCATTCAATTAAAAATATTCATTAAAATATCTTGTTAATGAGTATTCAAAGCTTTCGATGTGTAATGAATGGAGCTGACTCAACAGTTTTCGAGATATTGAAGATTTTAAATTAAATTATTGTTCTCTGTAATAGAAATATTTATAATAAACAATTAAGATTGTTTGTATTTATTTGTACCTGTAGGAAGTTTTTTGAAGTGGTTTCAATGGAGAAAATCTCGTATTAACAGAACCTTTATCAAGTCGTATTGAAGCACAGCTTTCGAAACACGCTTGTATGAAAAAAGGTCTTCAATTTATTTGAAAATATAAATAAACAAAAACATCAGAGTTTGGAAACATATTTCGACCTTTTTTCGAATTAAATTTGATACTCAATTATCCGATTTGATATCAACAATACAAACCGATATTGGAATTAATCGTGTATGTATTCAAAGCTAGAATAATCTTGATGTGAAGCGAAAAACTGTTCCATCCATTCGACGATAGCACACAATAATTTCAATATAGACAAGTTTCAATCCCGAAGTAATTAAAATGAAAAAGTTTGGAAAATTTTCTTAAAAGTCATTAGCATAAATAAAAATAATATTGATGATTGGCTGTATTGATAATGCTCTGGTTCTCACCAGAAATTGATTACAAATTAATCTTTCGCTAGATGAATGTTTGCTTCATTAATCAATTATAATTAATTGCTGAAATTGCGTAGATATCCGAAACTTTTGGGATCAATACAAACGATACAGATGTGCGTTTACCCTTTACAATATGCTGACTGTTTAAAGAATGACATCATTACAAGCTATTCCATTAACTTTTTGAATGTAATCACGTCGTAATAATTTTACGTTGTTTAAATAAACACGAAATGGATTCAGATCACGTTGCTGAATAGAGAAAAAAATCCTATAGCTCATCCTTTACCTTTATCACGCAGTCAAAATCACAGCATGAGACGCATCATATTGATAAGCTTTTGTCTCGTGATTTTCGCTTACAATGTAAACGGATTACTATACAACAATGTGATTTTCGAATGAAATCTCATATCAACATATCATAAGAATATTTTGACGTGAAGAATCTCGCTGTGATGAGTAAATTCTTCATGAAAAATTGTGACGACTTTTTTTCTTGATAAGATGTGGCAAAAGCAAGCAGCATAAAATGAAAATGGCAATAACCTTCCTAAAAATAAACAGAGGAATGTTGTTGAGATGTTATTGTACCAAATTTCTACCTTGAACTTCATTAATACTTCTTTAAGACTTCACTCCTTAATATTGATGCCTGTATAAGACATGTGACGCTTACTCTTTTCATAAATTGACAAACATGTGAGTCAACAATCTGTCATCACGTAGATAATAAACATCAGAATCAGAGCTTCAAACATTAAAAGCAGGCAGCATCGCTGTTGTCAACGTTGTAATGAAACTATCTCATGTCACATCGCATGTCTTTAATAAAGATTGAGTTGTGCAATGGGAGTCGTTAATATTGGATACTTTCATGTCTTATCACTTGGTTGGGCATTTTAAGCAAACAAATATCTATTTCGGTAAAGACTTAGGGAATGCTACAAAAGAGATCTTTCGTGATAACAAGCAAAAAAAGAGATTTTCAAAACATTGCCGTGCCCTTCTGCGACGAGATGTCGAAAATGTAAACAAAATTTTAATGAAAGGTTGTCATCAACATTTGCTAACATTCCCATTATGTTTGTTTTTCATTTAGAAAATAATTTGATGTGCATGCTGATTGAGAACACTTTTAGATTTCTTTTACTTGCTTTACCTTTTTTTATCATCAAAAAAGAATCGTAAAGTATTTGTTTAATGTAACCGAAGAATTTTAGTTTATAATTTATTTATCGTAGGACGTTACATTGTGACTCAGCTATCATTTTTTATCGTCTCTTAGATGCTTTGGTGGAGGCGAAATTCTTTTCATAAAAAAGGAAAGAATTTCATTTGTGCTGATCCTTTTCAGTTTAATTCATTATGATGAAGTTATCATGCTAAATGTTCAAAATGATCTTTTTAATATAAATGTTTGAATTAAAAGAGCTTTGTCGTGAATCATTTTTAATTTTTTGTATCATTCGCCTCTGTAGTTATTGAAAGATTATATGAGAAAATCAAAATGTTTTAATTACAGCTTTTTGCTTTTTCTCATTTTATTGAATTTGTCTGAATAGGTGAAAACTTTGTAATTATCTAAATGGAAATTGTGATAATAATCTTAAAGCTAAATTAAAAAAGCTTAACATGAAATAAGACAAAAGCGTCAAAATTATAAAATTTGGTATTACCTATATAGAAGCAGACTCCCACACCTTAAAACCAAACACGCTGCTTTCGTCAATTTGAAAACATTTGCCGTCTCAAAGGAGAGTTTAATTATTTCCAAGAAACAGGTTGATTTTTCATGTCATCATGTCTACGACGAAGTCTTCAATACGCGTTTTTTGTTTGCAATAGTAGAAAATTTTTAAAAAACGAAGAGCGAAAGGGAAAAACATAAATATTGAACAGTTATGAAGAATTATTGAGTAAAATCAACGATAACCTTTAGTGACGACCCTAAACGCGAGACGTTTTTGACGAAATGAATACACAATCGTAAAAAGAATATAAACTGAGTTTACTCTGCTTTCAAGTGCTGTTGTAATTAAACGTTCAGAACCGATCTTTATGAATCGTTTAAAGTCTTTTTGAAGTCTCACCTATTTGTGAAAATTGTTTGTGCAATTTCAAGTGACAACAACATAAAATTCTCAACAAAATACATAAAACAGTTGAAACAAAAACAAAAAAATTGTTTTTCCTCTCAAGAATTAATTTAAATGAAAACATTGATGATAAATTTGAATATCAAAGATATCAGTGAAACCTTTTCGTATTCAAAAGCAAAAACTTTTTTGATAAAAACCATCGATTTAATCCTGTTATTAATTGCTGACCGTTGTCGAGGTAAAGAGAGAAATCTCGCAAAAAATAATTTTCATGATGTCATTAAATGAAGATGAAGCAATAAAATTGTTTTCGCGAAAAATAAATAAAAAATAAAATGAAATGACGGTCAGTTTCCGACTGATTGTGTGCTAATGGGATTTGATTACCCTTGACCCAACATGGTTTAACGATTACTCTCTTCCTCTGTCATTTTCCTTCTCCATAGAGTGTAACGAGATGTCAAGAATCACAATGAGTTGTTATGCTGCAGCTAAACATCCCCAGACAGGCGAGAAGGGTACAGTCGCTCGGAATTACACCGGTAAAGGGAAGAAGCATCCCAAAAACTATGAAAATTCTGAGGCTTTAGTTGAATTGGACAAGTACAATGGGAAGATGATGTTTTCTATTTGGGGACTTTACAACAGGTACAAAAAATTTGTTTATGTTAATCAGAAAGTTTACTAAGTAATAATCAAAAAAATTATAAATTTCTCAGAAACTCTCCTCATAACTTCAAAAAGCAGAATGCAGAGAACGTGAAGTCCTTTAAAGAACAAGAGACAAATGTGGCTGATGTCAAAATGTCTTTTGTTCAATTTTCGATTCCACAACTGACCGGAATCGTATCGGTTGAGGTGAAGAAGCCGAAAACCACTTTGGAAAAGCTCGAGAATCTCATGAACTTTCCCAATTAAACTTTTTGCTCAAATTGCAACGTGCTGAGATTAACAAAGAATTTTCTTTAATGTTTCTTTTAAAAATTAGAGTGTGGATGCAAATGTAGAGACATTTAGAATGATGAAATGTAATTTTAATATCAAAAGCAATAAGAAAGACATCCTGGAAAGAAAAATGATTACTAAACGAAAAAGTTTTTGAGCAAGAACAAACAATTTTCTTCTATTTTATTATTTTATTCTTTTTTTTCTTAAATCGAAACTCGTTACGTTTTTGTTTATTTGATAAAGTTTTTAACCGCTTTGAATGAGGTTGAAGTATAGAATAAGAAGGAGGAGATGAAAATGAAGAAGAGAAACTTCAAGAATCTATTTAATTTAATGAGCATCGCTCTCCAGAAAGCACCTAAAGCTCATTGTTCTGTATAAGAGAATTAAATTGAATTAAATTTTATCCCTAGCAATGAAAGAAAACTTACGATTTGTTTTCCACCCAATCATCGTCCATTGTAAAGCGAGCGTGCTTGTCCAAATACTTTTGATACTCGTAAATGCCGTACGATTCTGTGTTGACATTGAATGTAGATATGTCACGTCGAATTGGACAGAAATATCTGCGTGCAGAGAAGAAAGAGGAAATTGAATTTATTTGAGTTAATAATCATCAATTCGTTTCAATACGAAACGACGCTCAAAGTTACTCACGATTCAAAAAGCTGATCAATTTGAACGAAATGTTGTCCAATTGCCATTCGAATAGTTTTTCCGTTATCACTTACTGAAGCTTTCCAATTAATACAAAGTGCCATGTGCTTGTTATTCGCATTGATAACTTTACTCATGTCTTCATTTGTGATGTTTTGCTGGGTGAAAGGAAAATATTTCGCTTCGTTTCGTATAAGGAAATTACTTCCAAAATTCATTTTCAAAACATCGGATGTTAGTTCGTTGATGGCTTTGACGCAGAACGAAGACAAATTTGCTTTTAGACGGTCCCAGAAGGTAGAAAAAGTTGTTCTTATTTCTTCTTTCTCCTTTTCGTCTAAAATGCAACGAATGTTTAATGACTCGTTGGGCGAAAGCTCGAAATTGCTGATTGATGTTGACGTCGTCAGGTTGTTGATGTCTGTGAAGTATTTCAAGATTTAAACGATATCCGTCAATTTTTCATTGAATGAAGGAATGATTTTAGGAAGAAATAGAAAACAAACAACTTACAGTAAATTTTCTTTTGGTTTAGTGAAAATTTTCGGGAAAACAAATACAAATCACCAATCGATATGTCAATGCTAAACAGGTGATGTGTTTGATTGATATTCTTGAGCGTAATGTCGAGCCCGACTTCTCCCGTCTTCTCATTTGCGATATTACAATTCCCTTCAATGCTTAGACAATCGTTGACATTCATTGTTATCTCGTGACGGATGAGACGATATCTGTAAATGAAATGGATTAGCTTTGAGACAAGCCACTTCGTATATTGTCTCATCACTCACTTGATCTTTGGATAGTTGTCGGGTACATTGTAATATATCAGAATCTTAACAGATTTTCGACCTTTTCGATGCGGTGCTTGAATGAAAGCTGAAATTTTTCTCGTCTCACCAGCTTTAATTTGTTGATTGTCGAGAATTTTCGTCACGTATTGTCGTCGAAATTCTTTGTCTTTGTTGAAAGTTTCTTGTGAAATGTCGCGAAGATCTACACAGGATTAGAAAAGAAAAAGAACTTTCTGACTTGAGGAAAAGAAATATTGTAAAAAGAAATCATTTCTGAGATATTTTGAGGTTTTCCTCGGTAAGAATTTTGTTTCGTCCAGCCAGGGTTTCGAGTTGACTTGAATTGAACTGGAACAAGTCGAAAAATAAAACAAAATTTTGTTCCATATCTAAATGTTTCATTTCATTTTCGACTTGTGCTGATCCAAGTCAAGTCAAGTCTAGGCCCTATCCTCAGCTAATTAAGTAATACAAACCTTTCTCGATCGAAAGCGGCAAGTCAACGATTGTCTTCGGTTCTAAAATCATTTCTTTTGGACTATTTGTAGCAATGAAAAGGTCATTGATGTCATTTAGTCCAGTGTTATTAACTTCCATTGTAACAGGAAAAACTTCACCAGCAAGAACTTCTTTGGGCACATCCGAGAAACGAACTTGAAGTGCTGATGTTGGTGGTAAAATTTGAATTTCAAGCTTTCGGTCGTAGTCTGATTTCACTTGATTATTCGCTTCAAGTTTAATAGGAATCTTCTCAAAGTTTAACTTTCCCCATATCCGAACTTTATCAATAATCGAAGAAACTTTCCCGGCAACGCCAACAATCCTCAAATATCCAACAAACTTTGACGATATCTTCATGTGAATTGTCTTCTTCTCATATTCACCAAACTCAACGGCATCAATCACTGTACAAACTATCACACTTTCTTCTGCTGAATATTCTGAAGAACGATGATGAATTTTGTTATCTTTATCAGTTAATAATGAGGGAGAAGAGAATGTTTCAAACTCACCACCATTTGTAAAGAAATTACGATTCGAAAATAATTCTCCGCTATCTTTCTTAAATTCCCATAACAATGTGATGTTCTCAAACAAGATAGACGGTTTAATTGGATTTTCCAGCACAAAAGCGACGTGAATTGGTTCACCAAGGACACAAAGTGGGTGTTCATTTGTTGGTGAGTCACCCGAATAAAGCGATCGTTGTGGTTTAAAGACCATGAAAGGTTTTCTCGCTGCTGTTTGTGCCACAATATCCTCAAGTTTATTCCACATCCATGTGTCAGTTAAGCCACTCATAATATCAATATTTGATGCTGGAATGAGATTATCATCTTTCATTGTTGACGACACTGATGTCACCAGAACTCTAACTGAATTTTGATTTAAATGTGGAAGTGCAATTGTCAGCAATTCATCGCTTGTTGTTTGCGCCATTAAAGTCTTTTGTGTTGCGATGTATTCGCGCAGAAATCCAGCTTGCTGTTGAACACTTTGAAGACTTGTCGGCCTTAATAAATGCGATAAACATTCAACAGCTTCTTCAAGCTTCTTCAGCATTATCGCTTGCTTACTAATCGTATACTGTATGTGATCTTCGGCAAGATTCCAGCCTTTGTTCGATATCACTTGCTCAGCTTGTTTATACATTCGGAATGCATGTTTTCGTTGCCCAGCTTTTGTATATCGATGACCTGAGAGAACCGAATGGAATGCATATTTACGATAAAATGAAGGTTGAGCTGTTAAGTAACAATAAGCAGCTTGCTCCAAAAGCAAAGCAGACCTTAAATCAGCATCTTCACTTGTCATTCTTGTTAATTGCTTGGCAGCTTCACAATGAAGATTTCCAGCTTTCAAACATTCAACACTGAGTAAAGTTGCTCGTGTTGCAAATTGAGGAAGTTTACAAACATTGAGGTAAGTCATTATAGCTTCTTCCATGTAATCGTATGTCTTTCGATTCGCTGTGCCATGCATGAAAGCTGAAAGTGCGGCCATTTCCAAAGCACCAGCATAAAACAACCAAGCAGAGTCGGAGTAAAAGTCACGCTTCGCTTGATGATAAGCTTGAAAAGCAAGATTATAATTTCGAAACATGAAATATAAATCTCCGAGCTTTCTGGTTTGTAATTCCGATGATTCCGCTGTGTAAATGACGGCAGTTGTTGGAGCCAGTCCCGGTTTGTTTGTGTTGAACCATCGCTTTGTTGCACCGAGAAGACTTTTACTCACACTTTTCTTATTTGTTAATGACTCATTAAGTTGCCCAACAACCTTCTCCACATAAGGAATCAAAGCACGTATCGTGAAATCTTGAACGAAATGTCGTAGATTGTCCAAATCACTTGTCGTCAGCCATGAACCATGTGGAACATTTACGTCAGTTGGTTCATTCAACCAAACATTTGGATTGATATTTGTTGGCTGATCACTCAAACTGTTTGTACTTGAAGACATTGTTAATGTGACTTGTGATGAGACCTGTGAAATGTCTGGTAAATTCTCTTGGAGTGGACTTAGTGGATGATTCACGATGATTTCTGGTGGAGATCCAGACTGATTTGAAGAAGCATTTGGTGGCGTCATCGTTCCAAGTTGTGACATCTGAATAGTCGTTGGCATTTGAGTGATGTCTTGTGGTGTTTTGGGAACACTTTCTGGGTTGTTTTCAGAAGTGAATTCAGTTTTGTGATAATTCTTGACGAACTTTGACCAAACATCTGGTAATTGATTTGTGTTTGTTTGGTCACTTTGTGAGTTGATTTGAACGAGAAAACATCGATTCTCTCCAAAAGTTGCTTTCAAGTTCTCGAAACCCTGTTGTGCTTTTGAAATGTCACCAGTGGAACCGTCGTGTAACATGAGATAACAATTCAAGGCTTCATCAGATGAAGCTGAAATCCACTTTGGAAGCTTTGGCGGTGAAATGTTTTGCATCATTTTGACTTTCTTCGTCAGTTGTTGAGCTTGTTCAACGGGACTTGGATCTGAACTTGCGACGACGATGAGACAAGCAATCAAATGACGTGTGAATTCATGATCAGACGGAAATTGTACCATGAAAAATATTTCACGCCATTCTTCAAACCATGGATTTGTTGCTGGAATTTCTACTGACGGTTTATTTATCAATGGAATTTGTATCTTTTCATCATTGACAGTGTTCATTGAGACTGACTCGTTAAGCATTTTACGAGCAAGAAGTGTTTGTGGTGGGCGATAATCAACATCACAAATATTCAAACTAAGGCCTCGAATTGATACAGAAACTCCACTGGGATCACGAAAATGAGCTATAAACATTGAATATAGTAACATGAAATAAATTAAACATAAATATTTTGAAAACAAATACCTTCAGTCGATATCTTGGAAAAAGGTTGAATCAGAGAAACAAAATTTAAATTATTTTTTAAACATAATTCTTCAGCTGCTTGCGAGCAGGTCGATCCAATGAGAGGCGATGAGAAAGCACTTTGAATTAACTTTTTTGGTGATAAATTCGGACCAGAAAGTGATAAATTAATCATTCTAATTGTTTAAAAACTAGGTATTTTTTTCTTTTTCTATATTCAAATGTGAAAAATAATCAGCTGATGGGGTAGGTAAGTGTGACAAAAAAAATTCAAATATTTAAAATTCGTTATTTTTGGTAAGAGTTTTCAAAAATTAATTTTGTATTGTGTAATGTTTACAAATGTTGATTGTCAAGGCATTGAAAATTGCATTCTCATTTCTTTCAGATGTTAAGATATTTCATTAAAATGTTCTCATACAGGAAATTTCTTCATTAAATGAATCTTCAATAAAAAGAGTTTCCTCTTTTCATTCCCCTCGTCTTTGTTTACATTTGACCACAGTAAAGTTTCCTTGCTTTTAAGTTTTCAAGAATATTATTTTACAAATATAAAATTCCAGATGGTGATAATTAATGAAGCAGTTTATAAAGATATATTCAATATCCTTTCAAGATTTCGTGGACTTTCAATAGAATGTGAAGAGGAAATTAGTAAAAAGTACACAGAGTTACCGAAACAAACAATAAAAGCAATTATTTCAAAACATGGGCAAAATGCTTCAAAGAACTTATTTTATAAATATTCCAGTCGTGCCGATACTATACTGACTGAGTAAAATATACTGACATAGACATTCCTACAAATATTTACAAATCATTTTGCTTTCAGATATGAGAAAAGGGCGACTAATGACCGAGCAATTCTTGATCTGTCAATTGAGATGAATTATCCACCAACTGGAGTATGTCGACTAATTCTAAATGAAAAATATACCAAATTAGAAGTGAAAGAGATGCTAAGGGATCCTCATTTAATTCCTGATCCAATTCTTAGTGCGAATGTTTTGTAAGTTTTCCTCGTCATTTTTTCTTCATTTCAATTTTCAAACAAATATTTTAATTTCAGCAACTGCATTTATAATGACAGCCAAGATGGGGTCATAATTGATATGATTCGTTACTCGATAGGAGAAGAATATGAATTAAAACTGAAGAAAATGGCGAGGGATGTCGGATTAACTTTCTACGATGAAGGCGACTTACGACGCGATGGATTTGATAAAACTCCTGATTTACTTTTAGCTGTTCAATGTCTCTATAAAAACACAATCGTTAATTGGATCGAAAGTAAAGCATCGTTTGGCGACCAGGAAAGTCATTCCAAATATCTTAAAGATCAACTAACATGTTATGAAAACAGATTCGGATGTGGAATCGTCATTTACTGGTTTGGCTTCCAGGAAGAGATTTTAAGCAACAAACATAATGTAATTGTTCTCGACAAGTTTCCAGCGCTTGAAGATCTTACAACATTTAACAATTTGTATAATAAGTCAAGTTAACAAAGCATAAAGAAAAACATTTTCGTTTAAAAATATCATTTTTATTTAATCAAATAATTCTTATTATCTTTTTCTTGTCCACAGAATTGCCATTCTGGCATGGGAACCTTCAATTATCTCCCTGCTTTATTATTTTATTTACATAATCGAACGAAAAAAAAAAACGTCACAAAATTCTTAATGAAAATTAAAACAAAAAAATTATTTGGCAAGTCTTAAAGTTGCATAACTCAACGTCATCATGAAATAAAACAAAAATTACTAAACTCAGTCGAATTAATCACGTTTCCTTAATTATCTATTTTAATGGAATGAAAATACTTCTTTTTTTTTAATGATGTCAATGTTTCTTCGAACTGAACAAATGAAGAATCCTTAATCATTGTCGTCGTCAATTTGCCAAAAAAAAAATCAATTTGAAACAAGCGACACTGTCACTAATGTGATTGCTTATAGTTGCTTTCAATTATTTGGTATCGTGTGGGTATTCTTTTAATATCAAATCTTGTCAATGATTAAGCTTCAAAGCATTTTCACTTAAGAGCATAAGGCGATTACGGGAGGCAGTAATTGACTAAAGTCAAAATGTCAAAACATGAAAATTCTTATTAATTGACTTTGGTTAACAACACCATCCACTTCTTTGCGGATCTGCGTGAGCAATTGCTTCCCGTGACCAAGGTCCAATCTCAACGCGACCTTCACCATTAGCTTCAATGCTTGGATGTGTTGATATGTCAATTGCCATGTGAACTCCGTCATAATACTGGCCACTAAGATTACTTAGTGATGAGTGTGTTGAAGAATAAAGCGAGTCTTTTGACTCGTAACGTTTCATCGATGAACAACTTATTTCTGTTGATAAGTTTATCAATCCTAAGCCGATACTGATAAAGACTTCTTCGATTCCCTTAATGAAAGAAAAAAATATTAAAACTAGTTAAAATCGATTTCAATCTGCCATTTACTTGATCTTTAACAACTGATGTCTCGAGATACTTTGCTCCAATTGATTGTGAGTATATGAAAGCTTCTTCTCGACTTACAGCTCTTTGTGATTCAAGATCAGTTTTATTTCCGACTAGTAACAAAAACATTGGTTCTTGGACATTTTTTTGTAGTTCGAGAACCCAAGATTTCACTTCCTCAAAACTTGAATGGTTTGTGATGTCATAAACTAAAAGAGCGGCGTTTGCATTACGATAATACATTGGAGCCATTGCTTTAAAACGTTCTTGGCCTGAGAAAAGAAACATTTAATTGAATTAAAATTGCAGAAGGGTAATTAATCTCACCAGCTGTATCCCATAGTTGCATTTTAACTTTTGTCTTATTCAAAGTTATTTTACATGTGAAGAAGGAAGCGCCAATTGTCGGTCCAATTTCTTTCGAGTAAATATTTGCGATGTATTTCGCGACGATGCTTGTCTTGCCAACGGCTGCAAATAAGAAAACAAAAATTATTTTTGGAAGGTTCAATGAGCTTTTCAGCACGTTAAAATTGATAACGACGGCGTTGAAAAGAAAACATTATCAGAAGATTTTTCAGAGATTTTAAACTTATCACTGAATGTTTTTATGAAGCAGTAAATGAAATAAATAAGCAATAATAAATCACGTTATGAGATTAAATTTATGATAAAATCTTTACTTCTTATAAAGTAATTTGGTATCTTATCTAATTAAATCTATGTGCAAAAAATACGAAAAAATTTGATGACAGCATTGAAATTACTATGATAACGATATCACTTTGACTTGTCTTTCTTTTTATACTTCTTACATAACTTCATAAGTGACAAATTTACACCCTAAACTATTTTTAATTATAGAAATAATTTCCACAATAGATAAAGCTTTGTTTATGTTCTGGTAAACTTTCTAGTGTATCTGATTAAAACTTTATCAATTAATTTTAACAGCGATTTGCTGTCAAATAGAACTGTTGTTATGATCTTGTCATATCAGCTATGGTGAAACTTTTTTTGTCTGTTCAATATTTTAATTTCAGAACTTGTATTAAATAAATAAAATTTGGAAAAACCCTTCTGTTCATTTAGACATTGAAGTAAACAAAGTTATCACTTCTAAATTAGTATGTCACAAATATCTCTATATTTATCCTAGATTTTACTTATCAACACTCAGCAAAAATTTTGATACGAGTTTGTTTACTACTTTTTTAAAAATCTTTATACTTTTGATGAAAAACGAACTCAATTTGACTACGAAGCTAATGAATAAGCGGAAAGCAAATAAATTGAAAGTTTATTTACTGAAAGTTAATATTTATCGAGTGTAAGTAGCTTGAAGAGTAAATGGCAGCTTTGTTTATTTACTTAGATTACAAAATTCACATTCGCAAATATTTAGGGCATGCAACGTAATGACCTTGAAATATCATAAGATTTGCATTGCTCAAATACAAACAAGTTTTGAACATATCTGATGACGCATAACATAAAATGAAGCAGAAAACATATGATGAAGAGAATGCAAAAAAAAATTAACAGGTGATTGATAGAACAATCAAAGACAAAGACGTTGCAAATAAAGATTTCCGATATTATGAAAACTTCTTCACTTACCTTGAGCACCAAGAACCACTATTTTTGCTTCAATACATTTCATGTTTAATGAATTAATATTACTGTTTAAGAAACTTGATATTTTTAATCTCCGAACAATTGAAATCAGTCTCGAACTTTTGCTTTTCTTTCTTTTTAGGATTTATCACAAAGAAGCTTTTTGTTTATGGTGAAATAAATTGATTATGATGATTTATACATAACTTATGGATAATATATTAATATTTTCAGATGAACAAGTTATTAAAATAAATAAAAATACGATTTTTCTTTCTCAAAACACAAACTTCATTGTAGATAATTTTCTTACAAACAATTGTCGAGCAGTTCTGTCACATCACAATGTAGTAAGGTTCTGACATCATCATCGAGATGATTGAGAACATCACAATAGTCAGTTCTGTTTAAATTTCATAGAACCGTTAAACTTTTTACACATTTTTTTGAATGTATTTAAGGCTTCTAGAATTTCCCATTTTATTAATTTATTATGTTTAAACAATTTAACCATCAGAGTTTCAATGTGTTAAATACCTTAAGAATAATACAAGACAAAATATAATAAGGTTATGAAGTAAATATCTCACTTTATATTTGTCAACTCCAATTAAGCTTAAACTATTTTAATGAAATAAATTCGAAGCTTTTCTTTTGCCTTGTGTTGTCAAGTCATTAGCTCGTCTTTATGAGGCAATATATTTAGTGTAGCAGAGTAGCACAGCCTCTGCGCATCTGAAGGAAATTTATGATCCCAGATTACATATTTGTTTTAGCTTTCCTTCATTTGTAGCTTGCAGTCTAGAAGATGAAATGTTATCTAATCTGTCACTCCATACATTTCGAGATTACCTCTTCAAAATTGTCTGACAGTCTTCAAATATTTTCTTTATTTTACTCAAATACAAAATGAGTTATTTTTACACTGTGACGTTAATTAGTATCTCTTGCTATAAAAGATCAAGTATGGCATTAAAATGTTCAAAAGGTTTGCTGGTTGCAAGCCTAAACACATCTATTAAGGGATTCATTCAATTACTGGTAAGAAAAAATTAATTTGACTCACTTGGAATTTATTCTTATTAATTAATTTAACACCCGCGCATATTTTTATATTTTTTTACAGTTAAGCACAATAAAGTCATTCCATTAAAAGTTTTATTTACATTAAAATCGCAATCTTCAAGCACTCGTTTTACATAGAATGGTAGAAACTGAACACGATCAATCGGTCATCGGAAATTCAAATGTAAATAATAGAAACACGAATATAGACGGAAACAATTCCCGATCAATAAACGGGACAATTTCCCAACCAGCTTTAATTCATCCGACATCATTAAATTCTTTTTCAATTCCACCACTTCAATTTAAAACTGTAGTCGAAGAATCTTCAGATCTTGAAGGAGGTCATGGATCTCCCTGTTCATCCAACAATAATTTACCCTCCTCTGGACGGGCTGACTTTGAAGCCGCCATAGAATTGGCTGGATATGGAAAATTCCATTACATTTTGCTTGCTATCTGTGGCTTGGTTAGCACAAGCGAAGAAATGGACGTCATTTCAATGTCGTTCATTCTCCCCGCCGCTCAATGTGACTTGCATTTAAACACTCATACGAAAGGGTGGCTAAACTGTATCATTTTTGTTGGAATGATGGTTGGTGCTTATATCTGGGGATCACTTGCTGACTCGTTAGGAAGAAAACGAGTTCTGATTGTCATCAGCTTTATGAATGCTGCTTGCATTGTCGCATCATCTTTTTGTCAGAATTTTGAGCTTTTCATGTTGTAAGTAAAATTTATGTTCATTCAAAAATCTATAGATATTTAAAAATCTTTATTCATTATCTCAAGATTTCGATTCTTAAATGGCGCGGCACTTGGTGGTGCTGGTCCAGTTATTTGGAGTTATTTTGCTGAATTTCAACCTAAACATAAACGTGGCTCAATGTTGAGTTTCATGGCTGCATTTTGGACTATCGGAAATCTTCTCGTTGCATCTATGGCATGGCTGATTATCCCAACTGAAATCGGATTCGAATCTAAAGATTTTGCTTATAATTCATGGCGAATTTTCTTGGTGCTTTGTTCTGTTCCATCATTTATTGTTGCAGTTTTATTGATGTACTTACCAGAGTCGCCGAAATTTCTATTGTCATGTGGTCGTTTTGAAGAAGCAATGGCGATCTTTCGTGGTATTTATGTGACAAATACTGGAAAGGATCCGTCACAATATCCAGTTAAGGAACTTTTAATCGATGATCAATTGAGAGCTGAACTTGAGGATGTTAAAAAGCCAATCAAAAACAAATACAAAAGGATGATCAGTGACATTGCTGATAACAGCAAACAACTATTCCAAAATCCTATCCTTAAATTTACCATCGTTTCAATCACAATTAACTTCACATTCCACATTGGATATTATGGATTAATGATGTGGTTTCCAGAACTTTTCAATCGATTTGATAAATTCGCTGAATCGCATCCAAATGTCACTGACGTAGGTGTCTGTGAAGTAACAAACTTTGTTGTACAAAGCCAAGCAGCAATTAATCATGAATGTACAGATCACATCCCCAGTACCGTGTTTTTGGAGTCTTTAATAACTGTGGCTGCTGCATTGCCTGCAAACATCATCGCTGTATGTTGATTTAACTTTAACAAATATTTAATGACATTTGAAAATTATTTTTAAAGGTTCTTGGGATGGATCGATTGGGAAGAAAGTTTTTCCTTGTTGCGGGAACGGTTTCAGCGGGTGCATGTTCAGCTGTTATGTTCTTCGTAACAAACAAAATTGAAAATTTGATTGTCAGTGCCACGTTCAGTGCTGTCATAAGTTGCGCTAATGCGGCGTTAGATTGTTTAATTACCGAAGTATTTCCAACAAGTTTGAGAGCAAGTGGAGTAGCAATTAGTATGGTAGCTGCACGAATGGGTGGCATTATAGGAAATGGTAATGAATAAATTTAAAACTTTTAATATTAATTAATCTTAATGAGAAAATGATGAAATTTTTAGTTGTTATTGCAACACTTCTTGACACATATTGCCCAGCACCGACATTCATCGTCGCTGTTCTTCTTGCAGGTGGTGGTTTGATGTGCTTGTTGTTACCAAACACGACAAGAAAAGCGTTGTCTTGATGACGCAAATGAAAGTCTTCTTGAAAAAATTATTTTGTAAACATGAAGAGAACTCAAATAATAAATATTTATAACATAACTTTCCCTTAGTTGACGAAACCTTAGAACTTTCATTACTCCTTTCTTTTCTGGTTTGTTACGTCTTTCTGATAAACTGAAATTTGATAATGTTATTTTTTCTCTTCTTCCAAAATCTCATAAATGAACTAAAGAAAGTTATGGAATGATTTTTTTTTCATATTTTTGAATGAATGGTTAATATTTTATTTATGATTGATCAGCAAAAAAAATTCCTGAAATTTTCAGTCATTTATTGAGTCATCTAAACAAAAAGAGATTGCCATAAAATCACTTGGTAGCTACTAAATTCTTTAACTCTATTTTAATACATAAAAGAAAGATAAAACTAGCACGTCAATCGAAAATTTCAAAATCAAAATCTACAAAAGTGTTGTCTTGTGATTTCTCGTAAACTAAATCATGGCCTGCAAACAATAGAAGAAAATTAGAATATCTAAATAGATAAATTAAAAATTACAATAAACATCCACCTTCTTGAATTACAGCCAGAGATTTTGCTATATCGCCTTTATTTGCACGAATGATTGCGAATATAAATGGTAAAGTTTCATATGTAAAGTTGAATGTTTCACGAAGGTTTTCGGCATTTTTTTTCAAATCTGTGATAAGAAATTAAATTAAAACTTGTAAAACATTTTTTTACTACTTTCCTTTTTCGAAACCTTCAATTTCAGTATTTGGTTTAGTTTTAGGCTTGAAATCTTTTAATGGAACTCCTTGAGCTTTATCAAGTTCTTCAGCTCTTCTTTGCGCAATTTTTTGTGCCATTATTCGTTGACGTTTTAATGTTTCTTCACATTTATTACATTTACACATGATATATTGACAATAACGTTTGTGACCTTTCAATTGAATTTCTAATCCATGCATTTTACAACGCAAACAATGTGGTGGAACTCGAAAACTAGAAGAACTTTCACTCGCTTTTAAAGAATCGTTTTTATTGATATTATCGTTAAATTCTTCACCCTTATTGCTTTTATCAACCATTTTCACTGAATAAAATCGATTAAAAGTGAACACGACAATGCAGGAAAAAATAGATCAGAACTCTTCAATGTTCTTGACAATAATGATGACGAGAAATATTCTTAAGAACGCAGCATACATATTAATGACTGAATTCCATAATTTACATCATAGGGATATGTAGCAATACAATCAAAGAAGCATGACTGTTTGAAATCGTCATCTTAAATAAACAAATCTAAAAAATCGTCGTATCTAATTTATCTTTAAATGTCTCATTAAAATTATTAGAGTTAGACGAATAGAAATTTGATAAGTTATTTTAAACAACGAAGAGTTTTGCGTGTCAAGCTGATTTATCAAATCGAGAATATGAATTTAAGAGAATTTAGATGTTTTCATAGAAATGAATGTTTACACAATCAACATTTATCAGTGATTTAGATACTATTTAAAAGGAATTTTTATTGGATTCCCAGAATGAATGTAGATAATGTTATATAGGTATATAGAGCTATTTTACGGTTAAAGGAATTCAAATTTATTGTCAGCTTAGATTAAGATTGGATTAGTGAGTCATATTTGTATACCCTTAAGTTTGCAAAAACCCTGCAGACCGAATTCGGTTTTTCATAGTTTTTTTTCGCGAAAATAATATTAATTGCTTTATTCATTATAGTACGGCTTAGTTAAAGCTTAAAACTGCAAAACTATGGCGTCAGCATTAGAGCATTACGTAAATAATGTTCGCACACTTACATCGGCAGGTAAAAGTCTGAATTTTTCATTTAATGTTTCTTCGAATTATTTTTTTGCTTTGTAATCGGACATTCCTAAATTTTCACTCTTTCAGGAAATTTTAGAGAACTAGTAGAATACTTAAATGATTCAACTGAACTGCTGTCAAAGAATTCCAACATTCTTGATAATGTTTTGGAAACATTGGATGTTCAACTCCATTCACTCGGAGTTTTGTACATTTTAGTCGCAAAAATTTCTGAAATTACTGTAAGTTAACATTCAATTTTTAATTGGGTTATGATAATGTTTTATTATTTATTATCAATTTAAGAATGAAGATCCCGAGCCAATCCTATCATTAGTTAAAAAATTTGTCAACATTTGTAATGGAGAACAAGTGAGAAATGCAACACAAACATGTAAGAAAAAGATTGAAATTTAAAAAACACAATAAAAAGTAATTTATTTTATTATATTTCAGACTTTGATTTGTTTCACCATTTTACAAATCTTCTTGTGAAACGAAAACTTAATACAACTCAGGGAATACAAGTGTTGGCAACAGCCATCGAGAAGATTCAATTAACAGAGTCCCAGCTGACGCCTTTGCATGCTGACTTGTGTCAACTTTGCTTGTGTTCAAAACTTTTTAGTCCTGCACTTCACTTCCTTGATATCGATATCACTCAAATCTCTTCGTCAGAAGAAAATCAGGACGCAACAACCAAATATTTCTTGCTCTACTTTTATTACGGTGGAATGATTTACACAGCTATAAAAAATTATGATCGCGCTCTTTACTACTTCGAAGTGGCAATATCAACGCCAGCTATGGCAATGTCGCATATAATGCTTGAATCATATAAGAAGTACATTCTTGTCTCACTGATATTACGAGGAAAACAAATCACGATTCCAAAATATTCGTCACAAGTCATTGGACGCTTCATGAAACCGTTGTCACAACATTATCATGAACTTTCCAATGTTTACATCAATAATGGAACACCAGACGCGGTGAGAGCTGTCATGACAAAGTATCAAGAAACTTTTAACCGTGACAACAACATGGGCTTGGTGAAACAAGTACTGGCGACTTTATACAAGAAGAAGATTCAACGACTCACTAAAACTTTCCTCACATTATCCTTGTCAGATGTCGCAAGTCGCGCTTGTCTGTCAACTCCAATGGAAGCTGAAAAATATATTTTGAATATGGTGAGTTGATTACTTGAATTATTTTTCATTCTTTCAACATTTATCTATTGTTAGATTAAATCTGGTGAAATATTTGCAACAATAAATCAAAAAGATGGAATGGTTGTTTTTAAAGACGATCCAGAAAAGTACAACACTCCCGCCATGTACCTCAAGATTCAGGAGGACATGAATAATGTCATTGAGTTGAATAAAAAAATAAGCGCTATGGAGGAAGAAATCATGTTGACACCGATGTTTGTTAAGAAAGCAATCGTCCCTGATGCCAACGAAGACAAAAATTATGTTGCTGATGTTTACGAGTGAAAATTTAAATTTCTAAATGAAAAAGGGAAGAGAAGAATTGTTCAGAGTTGTAAAGATCTTCATAAACTTATCGTTGAAAATAAAACATTTTTTTGTCATAATTTACATCATCATGTTTATTATCCAATTTTTTTGTTTTTTTCCGTATTTTTTCTGTGTGTGTATGTGTTATGTGTTACTTGTATATACATGCATCATCCACAATTTTTATAAATAGAAATTTACAAAGAAAAAAAGAGACGAGAAACTTGAATGCATCGTTGCCTTCCGTTCTAAAGGTATTTAAATGTGAGGAAGAAAGTTTCTTTCTTTTTAGTTTGGCGATTAAGGTTGATGAGCTTAAGGTGAGTGGGTGAATGTTGTAGTGACAGATTTCAAAAGAAAAGTTTAGATAAAAGGTACAATAATCCAAAGAGCTTGTCAAAGAATTTGTCTCAGATCGTTTCATGTTATGAAAATGTTGAAAAAGTTAGAACTTTATTTATTTAAGCTTCTTTTTATTCCAAACACACACCCACCCACCCAATCCAAATCTTTTTTATTCTCATCAATCCTTCGTTTAAAATTTTGCTTGCATTGTAAAGTTTTTGTTTTGTAAGAAAATGATTTGAAAGGGCGAAATGAAAACGGTCTCTCGCTTATCTTAAATTCAAAATTAATTCATTGATGATTAATTAAATTAACCTAAAGCGAGCTTCACACAGTTTAGTCCTCACAATAAATGTGGGCGGTTTTTATCTTGATATTCTTTTCTCTATAGACCGGCTACAAATAGGATTAATTAATTTAAGTTGCTGAATAATTATTAGGATTCTCCATTCACACCGTTTTCTAAACAATCACGGCTTTATTAAATAAACATCATTTCTCGATATTCAAAAGGTCATAAAACTCTTCCACTAAGGATTAGTAAAAATGTTGATGATTGTGAAATTGCGTCAGAAAATATGTAACCAACTTCTGTTGATAAATTTCAGCATAAAATGCTTCAGAAGTTTAAAACTTTTTGACACAACAACGACACTCTAATATGATAAATCAGAAAACATCATGAAGTGATAAAGTGGAAGTCTGATGAACTTAATGGATCCAGCCCATAAATTAAACGTTTCTTTTTTATTTTTTTGTTGCTAAATTCTTCTAAAAAGGATCGAGGGAAAATGTCCTTGTATTCACTCAATAGAAAAAGGATTGAAGAAGTCAATGAAAATTTTTCACAAAAACCAAAGAGAATTTTTTTTTGATTGATTTTTTCTTTATCAAGTTTCAAAAAAGACAGCTTGTTAGCTTTTTTCCTGCATTGTTCCATAGAAATTCGCATAGTTGTGACTGCTTTTCTATTCTTCTTCACTAATTTCTTTAGTCGTCTTGTTTTAACAACTTACAAATCTCTCAAGACTTGAAGTCAACTTTTTTTTTGTAAACAAATTTTTTTCCCTTTTTTTGTTTTGTTAAAACATTTACATAATCGTCTTATTTATCTTTTTCTCTTGTTAACCATAAATATCCTTCGAGTAGAATAAGATTTTACAACAAGATTTATATTCAGGAATTTTTCTGGTGATGTTGATCATAAATTCCGTCACATTTTCTTCTATCAATCTTTTTGTTTCCCTTTTAAATCAAACTCTACTTGCTCTAAAGTTTCTAAATTTATCAACAATCTACTGATGAATGATGATACGCAATTTATGTAAAAACGCTCACCAGGAAAATGACTTTCTCATTTTCAAAGACATTAAATTTCCACCGCTTTGTTGGCGCTTTTGTTTTGACAATTAAAATTATTTAATTAATTACACTTTTTTCCATTCATAAGTTTTATTTTTTTTATTGTAAGTTTTCTTCTTCTTTTTTTCTTACTTTGTCAACATGAACAAAAATTGGCCCATGAAAATATTTTTTTGATGAAATGAGAGAAAAATCAATTTAAGGAAAAATCATTTCCATAACACGACTGTCAATTTCTTTCTTATTTTTAATATTTGTTATCGTTCCAATCTGTTTTCATCGTAAGCAACTTCCTGAAATGTCATAAACATCAGTTTGAAAAGACACTTTTTCCTCTCGTTTCACTTTATCATTCCACTTTGAGCAATTTCAAAATGTTTTCAAGCACATTTTCTGTTATTTTCAAAAAATAAAATAAATTAAATAAAAAGAAAAATTAAGGAAAAGTTTTTCGTTATCGTCTCAACGACGTCGACTTGACTCGATTCCGTAAAGTCTCCAAAAGCTCAAACTCAAATAAATTACACGCAAATTCAAAAGAACATAACAGAAAGTTTCCTTTATCTCGTTATATTCGAGTTAATTAAGCGATATTCCAGTTAGAGCGTTAGAGTAAAATAAAAACGAATTAATAACCTTGAAGACATTAAAAAGTTTTCGCTATGAATACCGAATCGTTGTCATCATCATCTGTTTTCAACAAAACATCCTTTTTTTTCTCTTTCTTTTCCTAATTCTCTTTTCATTTCTTCACAAAAATAAATAAAGTTAAACAATGAATAAAAAAATCATGAAACTTATTACGTTATAAGAAGAAGAGAAGAAAAAATAAACTTTAGATTGTGACGATTCATGGAATTCACCAATGACTCGACCTGTGATGAAATGTCATCTCACTTAAACCGATAATGATACGAAGCTGTTGTATTGAGTGATATTGCGTTTGAGAATGTCCGCACAGAGACCGAGAACGCGTTCGAATCTGGCACGATCCAGTTTGACACATTTTAGTGGAGAACGTGCAATGACAGTGGCAGCACGTGGACGATCCAAGAGGAGAGCGATTTCACCAAAGTAATCTGATGGTCCAAGACGACCAACTTCCGATGCTTCTTCATTCTAATGGAAAGATAATTAAATAAAATTGTTGTCGAGTCACTTAAAAAAGAAAAGGAAAACATTTATTTTAACTTCCCTCGCCTCTCTGCTGTAAGACCGTTGCACAACCTTCAACAATGATGTAAAAATCATTTCCTGGTTCACCTTGCTTCACAATCGTTTCACCTTCTTCAAAACTAACCGTTTCAAGAGCATCAGCAACAGTTAAACGCTCCCACTTATCTAAACTCTCCAGAATCGACACACGTGACAAGAACTCGTCGTACATTTTACGTTTGCGAATTGTTGAACCCATCAATATTCTACGATAGGAATCACGATCGATTCCCCACAGTTTTACGTCTGTCTTGGCACGAACCTATTAATGAATGAATTAGAAATATTCGGGAAGAAGAAAGGATCAACTTACTGTTGCAGCACGAGGCGTTCCATAAATAAGTGCAAGCTCTCCAAAGCTTCCACCTTCGCCGATTGTTGTCACTAATTCTGAGTTCACGAAAACCTTTAAAGAAGAAACAGAAAAGATTTTCAAGTCGACTAAAACGACAAGTTTATTTATTGAAGACAGGAAGCTTGTTTGTTTTTACTTATTATCCTGCTTCCAAAAAGGCTTCTAAAGATGTAATAAGATTTTAACCCACGCGCAACTCACCTCAACTTCGCCTTGGTCGATTACATAAAAGTTGTCGCCCTCATCTCCTTGTTGAATAATAGATTCGCCGGATAGACAATTAACCGGAAACATTGCATCAAAGATATCCGATCTTTCGTTTTCATCTAGATGGGAGAAGAGAACGTTCTTGCCGATGGCTTTTGAGAGGGCAGCCATTGTTTTGTAGTCTTTTGGTACAACCTTGAAACATGACAGGAAGTTGAATTAATGAAATGAACTTCAAAATTCATGAACTTTTCACTCACTTTCTTAACATAACTAGTGGCATCTTCTTCGGTTACTGGTTCGGCTGAGAAAGCGCCTCGCCGTCTCACAGGTGGTACTGATGTTGGTGGCATTGGACTTAAATCATCACAATCATCAGGACTTGTTGCTTGTTTATTTGCATCTAATTTCGCTTGTTCCTTGAATATAAATAAAGAAAAAAGAAACGTAATCGATGAGTTATTGATTTATATGTCAAGAAGCTTATTTATGTCTTATCGTTAATCTTGCCTCTGACGATGACACAAACCCAAACACATAAGTTTGTTTTATTTTTCTGCCGAGAAATAAATAAATCGATTGAATATTATCAACTGACTCTTTCTTACAATAAAAACGTCTATTTAGCAACAAAGGGAAATTCAATTTTCAGTGAATTCTTTTAATTGGAAATTCAATCATACAAACAGCCAATTGTGAATCTCAGTAAAAATAGAAAGACGAAGGCAGAGATTCAATTAATTTGTGAACGATTCTCTGTTTTTAACTTTCGACAATATTTTCAAGTTTTAAATCATAAATTAATTATCTAAACTCGGTTTCGAATTTTCTTATTTTTTATTTTAATACTGTTTAGATAGAAAATAAGAAGTTTAAAATCATTCTACTTTTATTTTACATATGACACGACCTTCTACATCATTTATGAATAACAAGAATTAATTCGAGGAAGAACAATTAAAGATTTCTTTCTTTCTCTTTTATTTCGACAGTATTGAACATCAAAATATCAACAATATCGAGTTGAACCTTTTAAATTAATTTAATCTCATCGCATTTATAATTTGTATCAAGTATAAACGATTGACGATGTTGGTGGAATCTCACTAAATGATTTGTCGTGATTAATTAAGATTTAGAATATTTAAACATCATGAAGAATTCGAGCCGTCATTTCGCTTAAATGTTGAAGTCTTAAGAAAATATTCATAAGCTTTCCTTCACGAAAAAGCTCCACAAGATACAACAAAAAAGATTTTTTTGAAACATATGAACTGAGATTTGCTCTCAAATGAAATTTTAATTTTCATTTGAATCCCACACACGTGAAAAAGAAGAAATTAAATAAATATGGAAGATAACGAGAAACAAATTTCATTTACCATCAAATATCAGAAGCATGACGAGGCATAATTGATTTTTGCACCCTCACGGGATGAATAAACATGCTGCTAATGTAAACGAAAATCTCGGAAGCAATTCTTCCTCTGAGAAAAATTCTCGCATGGAAAAATCCGTTTGTTGTGACGTCAGCCACGATATGTTGCTACTAGCAACATTTATTCGATTCTTCGTAGAATTTTCCATCAAACATCCCCGTGCCTCAATTTATCAAAAATCTTTTTGGGTTGTAATGTACGGCAACGTTAAAATTTTAATGAATTGATAATAGAAGTTGTGGTAGTTTTTAAGAAGATTTATAAAAGTTCATGAATGATAATTTCCTTCCATTATCTTTGCACGCTTTAAATGATAATGAAATGGTATAAAAACCGCATCAGAAACTTTCTCAAATTAACAACACGAAGGAGCTTTAAGACATCTCAACAGTATCTTTCGCAAACAGTTTCAACTCATCAGAGGAAACCGCAGCATAATTCTTGATTGCGGTTTAAGTCTTAAATTTATAAGCTTTTCCTCCTTCACTGTTGATTCAGTCCCGAGTGAAATCGCTTTTTGCTTTCTTTTCAGACACACCTCCAACTGTGACGTCAATAATTTTAAGGAATACTTTCAATTTCTAATGTAAAACTTGTTGCCGAGAAGAAAATTTTTATCGATTATTTACATTTATTAACATATCACAACAGCATTTCAAATAGCTCAGTTTAGATAGAATTTTCACACGTATATTAGAAAATTCTCAACCGTGTTATGAGCAAACGTGATCAGTAATTCCATACTTGATTTTATGATTATTATGGAAATGTTTATATGACACCTGAGTCAAGCTTCTGACGTTAGATATTCTACTGTTCTTTTACTGGTGATCGTCGTCATGAATTTATTCAAATTTCTTATAAACAATCCTAAGACTGGTTCACGATGAAGCTTATTTTCTATTCAAATGAGTTTTGGAAAGTTAAATGAAGAGGAAATTTATTGCGATAATATATTCGAGAGTTAAAGCAAATTTAAAGTTCATTCATTATTATTTTTTCTTCACTTGCAAAGAAAGGTTTTATTCACTGTTACCTTGGGCGTTTGAGTACTTACTTAAATGAAACAACCACCCACCTACAATCTAAGTAATAAACACACTTTACTTTAGATTTAAAATCAATGTTTCACTTAGCTTAATGAACGATTCAATGATACTTTTTATAAAAACCTAACAAAGCTTTTGACGTCATGTGACGCGAGTTTCATGTGAAGCTTTGTCATGAAATGTGATGTTTATAAGAAAGAATGGAAAATTTTACGCGAGTTGAATACAAATCATTTATTCGTTTTTAAAAAGTTGAGAAGCCAAAAAGGCGCCAATACGAAAGAATATTTTTCATTTTGTTTCCTCTGTTACCAATGACGTAAGCAATGCAAGAAGCCTTGAAAATCACGTTCTGAAACGACAGGTTGAAGATTCTTTTCTGAGTTTTATAAAATGTTTTCAGGACTTTGTAAAATGAAAGAGAACTTCATAATATTTAGAAGAAAAATAATTGAGAACAATTGAAACTTAATACGAACATTGAAAGTAGAAGCACGAAACACGCTGCACATTTGTAAAATGATTTCACTGGCATTTACCTATCAGCTCATCTTGTATTTTGTTCAACAACAATTTTTATTTCATTTGCAATCTTTCTATAAAAATCAGAAAATGAGAAATTTATTTTCATGTTTCTAGATTGAGTAAAATTTATTTTGATTTGCAATGTTACATTTCAATTATTTTCGTCACGAATGTGAGTTTCTTCAATATTTTGTCTATCAATTGACTTTGTTTCCTGAAGCGATTTCAGAAAGTGCAAACATAATCAACAGGCATTAGTAGGCAGAAAAGACTTCCACGAACACAATTCACTTTTCAATTTTCTAGTCTCGTTTCATGTCGATACGATAAATTTCCAGACACAGCAATTGTTTCAGATTTGAGTTGACAAAAAGTTCGTTTTGACTGTTGTATCATTACGAACTGCTTTGCCGTAAGCAAGTATAAACAATTTAATTGCACACGCTTCCCCATCCAGACATGACAACAACGGAAACATCAAAACAATCAAGAAAAACATGTCCAATGTTCGTAGATAATGGAAATTAATACTGTCGCTCGAGATAAAATGATTTTCATTTGAAAAGAGAAATTAAACTACAAAATTTAATTTGCAGCAAGCTTTGCTCTGACATTTAGTCAGAAGTGGAAAATCCAACGAAGGAAATAATAAAATATATAATAAAATTTTGCATTGCTTCGTTTCTAGTTTACTTGTTGCATTTTCTCCATTACAAGTTACACATAGTTAGATGGATCGCAAAAGCAACAAATCTGTTCGTTTTTAGAGGAAATTTGTTTTGAATTGGAAAAAAAACCTCAAGTTTGCTGACTTTTAAGAACTGCTATTCAAACAAATTTTAAATGAATTTTGTAAATGTTAAGAAGGCAATTCATAAGACACACAACAAAACATGAAAAGATAATTGACATTAAGAAAAGGTTTAAAAAAGTTTAAAAGAATTTACTTAGAAATATTTTTCAAAATGAATCGCTACAAAAAAGAATTCTATGAAAACTGACGAAAGAAAATCTCAAGAAAATACGGAAATAATTTTCTTATGTAGAGTTTGTGTAAACAACTTCAAGCCATTCATTCAGTAAATATTCGCACATTCCCTAACTGTTCTCATTAATGAAAAATATATTGAATTAACTGGCAATTGTCGAACAGGCACATAACTTCATCATAAAGGCAAATATTCTTTAATCCAATTACGAGTTGACAAAACATCTCAGATGCTTTACAAACATATCGCATACGACGAGTACGAGGAACGTTTATTATCATAACGAGTGGCGACAAGTTTATTGTATGACATAATAATTTAACAGCAAGTCACAATCCCATAATTCGATAATTATTGGAAGTGGGTGGATGAATATCTAAGTAATAATAATGAAATCTTGAAATAAAATTTATTTACACGATTTGATCAAAATTAAATTAAATTAATTTCTTCGAATAATTTCTCTCCTCATCGCTTTTAAATGTTTATTTTTAGCAAAGCGAATAACGCGTTTTATTATGGTGTGGAATCACTAATAACCGTCAAACGAGACATGAAGACACGCATTGTAGAACTTTATTTTTTGATTCATAACTAAAATGGACACTCGGAGTTATTGAAGCTTTTTTTATTGCTTCGTATTGTAAATAAATTCAATCAAACGTCAGATGATTTGAAATAAAACCCAAAATTTGGTTTGAAGGAATTCTACAAATATTTACGTTGGCATGGCGGTTTAAACCATAAAAATAATTCAATTTGATATCAAAGAATTTCCATATCTATTGGATCAACCTTTCTTCAGGCCCTTATTCAGGTTTCGAATCATCGACATGATTAAATAAAGAATAAATTTTCAGGGGATGATGAATGCAACCAACAATGAACTTCCACGGAAAGAATGAAAAAGAGATAAAGCAGGTGAAGTCCCAACCTCAATGAAATTGAAGATATTCATAAATCGTCAGATTTTATTTTCGGAAAAAAGAAATGGCAAACTTGGGAATTTAAAATTAAAAAAGAAATCTCATCTCTTTATTAATAATTTTTCACTGTTTGCGTTCGGAATAAAAATCTTCATTTTGCTTTTTCATTTACCTCACTCATTTTCCACAATTAATTTTCCAACGATGACGACAAATCTTTCCTTGTTGAAGTGAGATGAAGGAAAATATTTTTCCGGCTATTTATAATTTTTCTTCGAATATTTGAAAGCGACAATTTTTTTTCTGTCTGTTTTGTAATGAAATTTCACAAACGTTTCACTAATTATTAAACGAGGAGATTTTTTTTCCACTTTCACAAAAGTTATTAGGAAACAATTTTCTTCTTCGGTTTCCTAAATATTTTCTTTCTAAATGCTTAGATAATTCAAATAGGTTGATCGACAAATTTGCTTATCTTTCACACACTTTGAGTAAGTAAGAAAAATAAATAAAGTAAAATTGATTGCTGACACAGTTTGAAGCTGATTATCGCAGTTTAATGTCTTCCCACAAATCAAATGAGAAGCTTAGCTAACGTTGCAAACATAAATTAACCGGCAATTGACTGTAGGAGTTAACTCCGAATCGAAAATTGTCGTTTTACGGGTTAAAGTCTAGAAAAAGAGAAGTCAATCGCTCGTCAATTAAAACACTTGCTTATCAAATACTTAATAAAAATATTTGAAATATTTTTGGTAATTTACTGCTCAACAGTTGATGAACGATATTTAGAAATATTATCGCTGAAGTATTTTTAACACGTCTGATAAATTCAAGATTGAGCGCGAAACTAAACTTGTTGTGAGAAGTGAAGTAAAAATATAAACTGTCGCTTGTCTCTAGAATTCCCAGCCGAAGAGATATGAAAAACAAGAAATTTTAAAGTATTTCAAGTCTTTTACCCCACGAAGTTCTCCGCTCACGACACGAAATATTTTTTCATCTCATTCGGCTTCTCTGCTTGATACATGGACAAAATATCTACAAACACATTGTAAAATCCTCTGCATCAGATTTGAATGTCAGAGACAGGATAGCTCAGACATTAAATGAACAATATTCAACAGTGAGAAGAAGCTACATGAGTTGTAAAAAGAACCATGAGAGTTAAGAATGGAAAGCTTTTATTAAATGTATTTAAAGGAAAACTTCTCATAAGTAAAAGTGTGTGCTTACTTATTCGAGACTTTTCATATAAAATGAAACTTTTTATGAATGAATCATTTATCAATCATCCAAATGAATATTCATACATCAAGTTTAGATTTGAAGGGAGCTTTCTTTTCTTTTTCTGCATATTTCATGAATATGTTTGTTGTTGGAAATCATTAATGTACATTTTTAAAAAGTTTCATGAGATATTTGTTACAATTTCATAAAGTTAAGGGAATCATGTAACCTTTTATCCATTTCTCGTCTATTTGGATCATTTATTAAAATTTCACGTTTCAATGGGCTTTTGAGGGAAATATATTATGCTAATTTCAGCAACAACTTTTGAAGCACATAATAAAAAGTAATAAATTATATAACTTCAGATAAAAACATTTTATTTGAATATTCAAGATGAAAGTCTCTTAGAATTTAGCAGCTGTAAGCATCTATCACTTGAAATAATAAATAAGAAGTAGATCCATAAGCAACCATTTCAAATTAATGACTTAACGAACCAGAATGAACGATAATTGAAATTCCATTTCTAAAAGCTCAGTGAAAGAAAAATATCATTCAGATTTATTATAAGACAGCTTTTCAATTCACAGATAAGACTCAAGTACGGCAGAAAATGAAGAGGCGAGGAAAAAAAAACATTTCACTAATTTTCATCATGATTGCGATTTCTTCCATCTTTCATTCTGTCACACTTTTTATCCCGACCTGCGACTCAAATGGAACGAAATCTGTACGAAAAGCTCGGATGAAATTCAAGTATTTTTCATTCGAGGCACAGTTCTGCTTACATGAAAGCGTCACCATGAAATGGAATTTCATCAAACGTTTAGCGATTCATCATGAAGTTTCCCACGCGCTACCTCATGCTGTCAACCAAAAATTCTNATGATTGCGATTTCTTCCATCTTTCATTCTGTCACACTTTTTATCCCGACCTGCGACTCAAATGAAACGAAATCTGTACGAAAAGCTCGGATGAAAGCGTCACCATGAAATGGAATTTCATCAAACGTTTAGCGATTCATCATGAAGTTTCCCACGCGCTACCTCATGCTGTCACCAAAAAATTCTCTTCTGATAACTTAAACTCAACAAGAATAAAGTATAAAATAATAAAGACATGTTTAGTAACGAGATAAGATTGTTCATCATAAAAGCTTTTCGTGCATTTGATCATGGAAAAATATTTGCTTTGAAATTCAATCCAATGTGAAATCTGCGCGCAACGAGCTGACATCAAACGTTGACAAAGTGAAGCACATTATTATTTTTTAATGTTCATGAGATGTTCTAATAAATTGTGAAAACGATAACATATAATCATAAAGAATGAAATTAAGGAAAATGTCTTGAAGGTATCCTCAATGAAACACATAAATTGCAATAAAGAATGAACGTTTTATGAGCATGAAAATGTTACAAAAACATTTCATGATCGATATTAACTTTTGACAAGGAATATTAAGCCACCCAAATTTATATATTTAAAAGAACATGACAGATTATACAGTCACGTCAATTCATCATCATAAACTGACATGTTTTCATGTCTAAATCAAGAATTTTCATACCGAAAAGGATCAAATCATTTGAAACTTGAATGATTTAACGTATGCTGAGAATAAAACCGTTCACCTTAATACCGCATCGATCACGATCACAACAATATGCTATTACTTAAACAGCCTTAAACTATTTTGATAAATTTCTCTTGTAATTAGAGCAATTAAGAAAGGGAAAGCGATAATAGCTATTGACAGAAAACAAACTGATGTATGCACGAAAGAGAGTTGGAAAATAATAAAAGTTCTTAATTTCCGTTGAAAGAAAGCACATCATTAAGAATCTTTTGTGGGTGTTTTGGGAAATTATGTGAGCCTTAGAAAGTCTGAACAATTTGTCAATATTCTGGTGAATGTTACGCTAATAAAATTTGCCTTTCTTATGTTCACACCACCCTTTTTCATTTTTTATAAGCTTTGAAGAAAATGAAATATTGTTTCTCTTGTTTACCATAATCATTAAGTGCCCATGGTAAGTAAGGAAAACAAGATAGTTAACCTGAGGCCAAAAGAAGTGGTCGACCTTATTGTCAGCCTGCCCTCATTGACCGTAATAATAACATGAGCAGTCTCGAGACCCTTTTTCCAAACCAACGGATTGAATGACACGCAAATTTGTTATCACAAACAACTAAGCTTTTATTATGAAAAATTGCGCATTCATTGAGTCAGAATTAAGGCAGAGAATGAAGAAGCAGATGACAGGGAAGAAGTCTAATTAAATATAATTTATACACACAAACTTCTTCCAAGAAGAAAACAAAACATAAAAAAAACTTACCAAAGGCAAAGTCAGCATCTTTCAGAATCTTTTGATGTCACCAAGAAACAATTTATAGAAAGTTTCTTTATTTAATATTTTTCTCTCTTTTGAGTAACTTCCTCCAGTTCACACTCAAACGAATTCAAATTATATTCTTCAAAGTTTAAATCGCTTTTAATTACTCTAATTATGTTTTCAATTATAATTCATTTATAACTTAGATTTTTCCTTTGTTTCGTACGAACACGAATCATCATCACACAAATTAAAGTTTCTTAAATTGTTTAGTAAAAAATGATAAGTAATGGGAAATAAGTAGCCAAAGTCAAATATTAAAGAGCGAGTCATTAATATTTAAACACAATCGAAATAGCTTTTTGTGGTAACTGTCAACCCTTTTGGGCTCAACTTATTGACACAAAAAAAAATTTAACCACGAACGAAAAACTTTTATAAAAGTTAAAAATCGTTTGTGGGATGAAAAATTGAGCCCCTGAGGGTAGCTGAAAGTTCATCAGAAGTTCAAAGCTTTCAGCAGTTACACCGACCCGTTTCATTTGATTCGTTTTACTCGCACAATGGACATAAAGCAATCTATTATTTTCTAATTTTCCACAATTTTCGCACCCATAAAAGTGTCTCACATTCTCACTCGATGAAACCCTGAATAAAATTTAGCTTTCCAACCATGTCTCATAGTAGGAGCTACAACATAAAATTATGACGTCAATAGCACAAAAAGCACGAACATTTTTCTTATATTCCATGGCGAACTCTCATTTTATCCGCTGTTGCTTGCTTTCACTTTAATTTCTTTTATCCTTAATACCTCACATTGCTTTTGCATGCTTCGAATTCTGTTTTATTTGACTTTTGATAGCTTCGTTCAGATCAAAAATGATTGCCATGCTATGTAATTGTCACTTGATCAATAAGTTCAAACGCTTCATTTAGATATCAAAGATTGATTTCATTTCATTATATAATCAAACATAATTAGGTAATATTCAGTTTGTTATGAAGCAAAATAAATCTCAAAAAGTCAGAGAGAAGTTGAAATATGTGTAAGGCTTCTTTCTACTGACGACATATTAATCATGCAACTTCTGTAACATATCAAATTGAGAAAGGTTTAGCTGGAAAATCTTCTCTTACGTCATTCCTTCCCGTATTGTATAGTTGAGTATTTATGTGTGCACCACGATTATCCTTGATTCAATTTTATACGTAACAGTAATGGAGCAATGAATGAAAGTGTTGTTTGTTCTTCTCTTGAACAACTCGTTTTCAGGAAACAAAGAAATGGAACGAAAACGTTTTCTCATCTTTTTCTAATGTTTATTTACGATACTAGAGTTTCAATTTTCTTTTTCTTCGGTTGATGACAATTTTCATTCAATATTTGCCATTATCTGCCTAAGAATTTCCTTCTTCAAAACCTACTGCTTGTCGAGGCATGTCGAATCACGTTTTGAATCAAAACGGTTTTGATTCATATTGTAATACATATTTTCATGAATTTCGCCTAACATTTCATTAATTAAACATTCTACGACTCATTGATTAATAATAAGACCTGAACATTAAGAAAAGCTTTCTACTCATCAAAGTTGTCTAAAACTTTTCGAATTAATTTAACATTTGCTCCCTTATGCTTCTTTATGCGTGTTATCTCATCATACCAAAAGAAGGAAAATAAAAAAAACTTTGACGCTTTCATCATCCAACTTATGAATGTCAGAGTCACACCATGAAACAACCTCGAAGTTTAGTGATAGTGATAGATCTCTAGACGATATAAATGTCCTATAAAGTCGTCCCTTTTAATATTGTATTTCCACACAATACTCTTCAGTCTTCTTCATTGACATCGAAAAGAGATAGAAAGCCTCACGAGTAAATAAAGATTTTTGTTTTTGGCTTTTATTCTAGGGGTCGACAGATAACACAAAATTTTTTCCCTCACGCATGAAGTTAACATAAGAAAACCGGGATATCGATACTTTGTGACAAGGACAAGGCTCCTTTTCATTTGCTTCAACGAACTCGTGTTCCAATCTTTTCCTCCCCTCCTTCGGTTTCTTATCGTTCAATTTGACTCAAAATGAGTCTTTCAAGGATGAAAGTTAATCCTTATTCAAGACCTTTCGAGCTTGCAATTTACTCAACTTTATTCATTCGAAAGAACATTTCATTTACTCTAAGATTAAGTTTTCTTTAAAAGGAATTGTTCAAACTTATTGTTGATTAGATATTTGATATGAGGAACAAGTGAAGTTTATCGTTCTAATAGTAGTTTTAACATTCCCTCCAGTTATTCACACTTCGCATGCTTCAATAACACTTAAGCAGAGCTTATAAATAAACATATTAAATAGAAACATAGCCCAACAAAGGGTGAAGGGAAACAATGACGTCGATGGAACTTAAAAGCTTTTCTTTTCTCTCGATATCAATATGAAACAAATCTACGGTAGGGAAAGGTGAGGAAGTGATGAAATAAAGGTCAAGGTGGAGAGGGAATGATACGGAGAGAAAGCACAAAAAGTGAGAAAAAAAGCTAATCAATTTTCCAAGGGGTTAATCATCGAAAAAAATTGAACGAAAAAAGCACAATTTTGTTAAAAAAATCACTAAAAAAACAAAGAGCATCATAAATATTTTGGTAACTAAACCATTTCAAATTTTTAATGTGGTAAAATAAAAACCAAATCGTTAATTATGACAGAGCACTATTTAGAGGTAGCCGGAAAGAGCACTAATCCCTCTATCTACCCCTTGAATTTTTCCTTTGAGCGCTCTAAGTTGAGTCGAGAAGAGAAAAATTCTAGTCTTTGGTCGTGGAAAGAAGAAACATTGTGGATGTGAGGGAACAGATTCATTATTTCCGCTTCTGTTGTGATGCCTCTCGTTCTCTCTTTACAAGTTTTATGGATTGTGCAATTGATTTTCCTCTACACAAAGCATCGAAAGTAACAGAAGGACATTTTGGACGAGTTATTTTATACTTTTTTTTATCAAGTTTCAACATCAATAGAAAGAATTCGAACAATTTATCGACGATTAAATGAAGGGAAGTGGTTGTCTTTAAAGAACTTCCGCTTCGTGTCACTGTCAAGTTTTATCCTACTCAAAAGAACAATTGATGCTATTTTAATATCGTTAATGAAAGACTTTGAAAAAGTTTTTCTTGCCTTCTCAGTTTCACCCGTAAATACGAACTTGAAGCGCAATTAACTTCTTTCAAATGGAAGGAAAAAAAGGAACTCTCCAAGTATTATTATCGCTTTCTTCTTTAAAGTACTTTCATGAAAGCGAATACTTTTTAAAAACGGTTAGCGATATTAAAAAAGAGGGAAAAACTCCTTTAATAAATTACGAATTCTTTTTTCATCTCTTGCCTGCCTTTCACGGCATCCTTCGCGTGTTGTTAACAAATTTTTCCTATCGTCCCGAAGTATCTTCCAAGCAATCAACGAATAAAAGTTCTCTTTAAAAAGCTCCAATTGAATGGCAACTTAATTCTGTATTCAAAATCGCTATCAATTGAATGAGAATGGAAACAGAAAGTATTTAGGAAGCTTATTCAAAGTCAATTTCAATATTTGCTTATATCAGCTTTCTATTTGTTGAAGGTTTTTCATTCATATCTGAGCTGACGTGAAAAACCGAAAGGAGAAGATGCCGGCAATAAAAAAATGAAAACTGATTGAGGCATTCGTTCGGTTATCTTCACAAATTGAAATAAAGTTTAAGTCATAAAGGATTTCACAACTAAATCCCATTTTTGAAGTCTGACCTTGTAAATCAAATTTTATTGCCAGACATAAATAAGCACACAAATTTATCTTTGCGTGTTGATGAAAAAATTCTAACGATTTAGAAATTTCACAGCTAAGCTCCTTGAAATTATGTTAATGAGATAAAATAAGTAGCCAAAAGCTTTGTTTAGATTTATAGAAGTTTCAAAACTGTATGCTTTATATCCCCAAAGAACAATTAATAGAATGAACATGGTGAACTGAGCACTTACAATAATATACGTTTAATGTTTACTGTTTACAAAAGCAAACGAAAAGCTTTTTATTTTTCATGTTTCGAACATTATCGAGAAAATCATAAATACCATTAGCTTCCATTAGTAGAAATATCTCTGGGCAATTGGCACATTTATGATGAATTAACATTAGGCTTTTCTTTCTTCAAATTAAATTTCTTCGACTCTTAATTAGATAAACATTTCGCTTCTTTTAAAAAGCATTTTAAGCAAATTAACGAATATTTCCAAGTCAAATGCATTATGATCAAATGGAATGTCTTAATATTATGTCTAACTCTATTAAGCATTACACATAATTCCCCGCTGTGACAATTCAGTGTTCATTTAAACGATTCTGATGACATGCTACTATCATTTTAATTGCTTGGAAATTTCATTCTTGATTTGCCATATGGAAATATTCTCCGACGCGTGTGAGCAATCGAGACAAGAAAATCACTTCGTGCTTGGGAAAACTTTTATTCACGTACAACATGAAAGGTACGATAGATAACTGTTTTACGTGTGGATTGCTGTCTTGAAAACTCATTTGAATTTAAAGTTGGAAACCATGACAGATTTTCACACGAAAATAATCAATAAATTTTAACTTCATTTGAAAATTATCGACTTTTTTGTTTGTTAACATAAAAAAGTTTCATTTTAATCTCTTAAACTCATTATAAACTAATATTCCTTAGTAACATAAAAGGCTTCAATTATTTTCTTTTTCAATTCACTTCTTTACGAAGGTGAAAAGCATAAATAATTATTCTTTTAATTGACGAAAAGGTTTATTTTCAAAGCAAACGTAAGGTTTTTAATTAAATTTACTTTTTAGATTCCTACATCCGTTAATTTTCATGTGAATAATTAACAATTTTGGCGCCAGAACTCAAAACAAAATTTCCTATACGAGAGATGATGACTCGCTTCCGTTCTCACAACATGGGAAAAACAAAATTGATTTATATGACTTTTTAATTAAACTAATTCCATTAGTTTCATTGGATTTGTAAATTTTTTCCGATCGAAAATCTCCGGCTATTTATTTTATTTTGATGAAATTGAAAAATTACAATAATAAATCAATGAACTTCTCACTTGACGGAAAGTGTAATACAATTTAAAGTCGACTTTGCCTATCACGGACACTTTCTTCTATCTGAATCACTCGGCAATTTAATATTTAGGGAAAAAGCTGTTAGTCTTAATGAGCTTTGAGATGATTTCCCGGAGGAAATTTAATTAATGTCGTCGAAAACGAACACTTTCAGATGTGACTTTAAACTTTGTAATAAAAAGAATCAAATTTTAATTAAGTTCACGTTTACTTGCAACAGTTAATTTCACTTTTATTTATTTATTTTTTGAGCGTGTTACGACAATGAAAAAAGTTGATCCTTATGGCGTCACTGAAACGTATTTAATGAAAAACGATTTTTCCGAAAGGCAGAAGAAAGGAAAAACTTTCTCAATGCTTTTCATGTTGCTCGACATTGAAATTTTCCTTTCGCTCACGAGAGGAACGAGAAAAGGAGAGAAGTAAAGATTGCGCAACGTTTGTTATTGTTTCTCAACCCTTGTTAAGCTCGTCTTAACAAAATGCTAAAGGCACGATGATTTACATCATCTGGGAAAGCTTTCTGAGAGAATTCTCTCTCACGTTTCTCTTTCTTCTTCTTCTTTTATCAGGAGCTTTCATTCAACAGAAAAAACCTTCAGTAGTTTAGTGTGAGCTTCTGAATGAAGCTTTAAATCAGAACACGTTGTACGATTACACTGATACTAACCGAAGTTTTAACCACTGTTCGTAACCATTTTTAATATATTTTTTTCGCAACTTTATACTTTCTTATGATTAGTAACTTTTGAATGTTCATATGTAGATATCAACTCACATCTGTGACAAGTTAAAAGACTTCTACGTATATAGAATGAAAATGCTTTAGGGTGAAAAATGTTAATATTCAGAAGCATGCATGATAAATGTAAACAATTGAGAAAAGCCGAAGGTAATACATAGAATGGGAGGAACATTTTTTTACGTCTTATCTTCTTACAACGAATGGGGATGAAGTTTAGCAAATATTGGAAATTCTCTCGCACGACATTTTCAGCTTTCACGGCATTATTATTTAATCAATTGTCTTTTCATTTTTCTTTTTTCGTTCGATGATAAAAACCAAATTTCCATGTTATTCCGTTTCGCTTCCAAATCCCTGCCTTTATTTGAACAACAACGTGGCATAATTTGACAGGGTGGCCAAGGTAAACATCAGAAAGGAGGAGAAATCAAGAGAAGAAAATTAAGTTTAGAAATTGGAATAAAGACAAAGCATGACGATATCTGCCGCTTTTCATTCATGAGGGTGGAGTATGAGAGACAAGAAATATCATATTATGCAAACATATCCACTGTTTTCCTATCAAGACATCAATTTCCATAATGAAATTCAATGATTTGTGCTTTTCGTTCCTATTTCCTTCACTGAAAATACTTGGCAAGTAAATGACATTTTTATTAAAAGCTGACGTTACACGAATTTATGGCAACTCTTTTATCAAACCCGAAACAATTTCTATGTTGTGCTTCGCCTCTTTTTTCCATCACTTGCTATTAAGTGCCATGACATAAATCAAATTTTCTCATCTTGTTGAGATGTCCAACATCGAATTTTCTTATTGTGTTTTCGTGTTTCAACGTTTGCAATAACAAGAAGAACTTCGCATGTTAAACGCCTTTTAATCCGCCCACGCAGATCTCATTCATTTAAGAGCATTCTTTTCGTTTTTTTGCTGCTTTTTTTGTTTTGAAGTAAACAAACCACTTCAAATAAGAAGATGAGAATCAAAAAAGATCATCAGTTTCACAGAGGCATCGAAATTTTATACACATATGAATTAGATGAGATGTTCCTTTTGTTGCGACGTTGTCATATCATTTTTACTTATATTAAGTTATATTAAAAGACGGGAAGCATATTTCATTATTATATTTTACGTACAACAAACATTTAAGCTACATCAGACAAAAACAAAGTTTTATCTAATAATTAAAGGCATATCGCAATCTCTGATTTGTTCTAGACCAGACGGCAATTTGATAAATCGACGATTTCGATTGTAATCAAAGATGTACAAATTTATTGATGTGTTGAGTGGGCAAATAAAGTTACACGGTGTGAAAGAGAATTTAGCTACATACAAAGCTTTATTGTTTTGGTCGATTAGAAACGATTCTGAGTGGGAGGCAAAGGAAATAAATCGCAATAATGAATTAACCAAACGAGCAAGACAATGAAAATTCATTTGGTGCTGCGTAATTGAGAATAATATCCTAACAGCTTTCGATGGTAAATCGGTCATGGTAATCATCATCAAATTGGAAAAATAGGAAAATGAGGAGGCGATAATAAAAGCGATTAAAACATGTCAACTCTGGATTAACATAGGGATTGTATCCAAATCGTCTCGTTCGACAACGAAGCGGAAAGCCTTCGATTAATTGAAGATGATTTTTGACTTTTCGATGTCAAATTCAATTAGCGCAGTTTCTTCTATAATATCTACTGGGTGTGGAAAGGTCGAATAACAAAAGAGTTTGAGAGAAAGTTTCCTTTAAATGTCAACATCATAATTGAAGCTATGAAACGAGTGATGGATATTAATTCACATATCGAAAAATATCAACCCAAATTCAGATTGATGAACTTTTATAGATATCGATATGAGACCAACGATAATACTTATGACGAAATATAAAAACATGTCTTTTGGCTGTACTTACTCTTTCTAGTTTTTGAAAATATTGCCGTAAAAATGTCACGGGATTCTCTGGTCTGAAGACACATAGTTGAACAATTGCATCTTTTAATACACGCTGAATGCCTGCGGAAAGATTGATTAGTCACTAAATAGTCGGAGCAATATACAAAAGGTGACTTGAAGTAAATTAGTCAGCCACATGATAATTAACTATGTAAATTAAAGAATTATATATTTAGAAGCACTAACTGTGTGTTGAAATGTATTGCTCGCAATCCCTCAAACAATCTTCATCTGATACATTCATTGCGGCTGCAAGAATTGGCTTTATTATTTGCACTAAATATTTTTAAACGTTTAAATATTTTCTTTATCTTTTTCACTATTTTCTGGTTATTTCTTTCTTTTTTTATATTTTCCAATATAGAAACGAAAAAAATTGGTGATTTTTTACTGTTTTCCCTCTAATTTGGTCAATTTTTCAATGTTTTATATTTTCACTGAGTTAGTTCACAACTTAAAGGATGCCTTGGGATGAAGTTTAAGGCTGTTAAACTTTGCGAATAATCTTAAACTGATAAGAAACTGCTCGTCTGGTTTTGTGTTTCGTATAAAATTTTTTGAACCAGAAGAAAAAATCTCTCAAAACCTATTCCAATGTAACTTACGGCTACAAACTTGAAACTTATTATCGACGAATTGTAGTTAATTAATTCTAGAATTCAAGTCTTAATCCAAAGGAAAATAAATCTCATTCTTTTGTTATCATATTTATAAGTTATTTTGATAATAGATTGCATTGGTGCAGTCAGATGTGATTATCTAAAATAAAACGTAATAAAATTTTTTCACGGAATTGCAAAATTTTAGCTTTTTTGAACAAACATTTCTGTTACCCAAGAATGTCACAAAATTTTTGATTCTCATAGGTTCAAAATTATTTCAAAGTGGAAAAATTCGTTTTTGTTTAGTTACGTCACTAATGAACTTCCCTAGTGTCATGAGAAAAGCTCAAAAGCTTATTTGAATTCTAGAAAACCGTTGAACATTGAAAATATTTTTGATGCATAAGATTAAAGACAGCAAATGAATTTAATTGAAAGTTGCACTTTGTAGATTCTATATGATCTGAATAACATAAAAAGTTTAGTTCAAAGACCTTTTATAAACTACTTTATAATCTTTTAATCTCAATTTATTCATAGTCTTATCAACTGTCTCACATCTTATGCAAAATTCAAAAGATTTCGATGAGATCAATAACAATATCTGAATTAATCTATATTTATGAAGCTATGAACGTCGGAATATTTTTCAACCAATAAACTCTATGAAACTCAACCGTTTAAGGAACTTTAAATAGTGTATAATGAGAAATTTTTATTAAATCAACAGCCACAAAGATTAAATCTTTTTTGATTCAGCAAACACCTGCATGAGATATCAATCATCGCATGTAAAGATTCAGTTTTTTAAGATTTATCCACTAGTTTCTCATATTTTTTACAATGAATCGTGATAACGAAATCACTGCTGAGAGCAATGAACAGAGTCTTCGTAACACCTGAAGGCTTTCAAAGGAAATAAATTGATGTCAATTATAGAATTGTCAATGAATAATGTTTTAAGATTTTTAAATCACGATTTGGAATTTGAAATAAAAGCGTCAAAAACCTTTAAGTTCCCAGTTCATCATGATTTTGAAGAGTCACTATGATAATGAAAAACAATCTTAAACTTAATATGTTCACGTTGCTTAAGACATTCCGCAACTTTGCGTTCAGTTTACATTTCATGACTCGATGTTTTCTTCTTCTCTACCGATCTGAGGTTTTCTTTGCCCATCGTTCTTCTAAAATGCTTTTTGTTTACTCGACAAATTCCTCAGGTGTTTCAAGTTTCGCTGTGTTTGTTCCATGGTTTTTTTTCCTTTTCTTGAAGATCTTGTTTCATTCTCTGTTAACGGTCACAGAAAAATAATAAAATAAATGGCAAAGCTGATAATTATTTCCAATCAAACTTTATGTGGCAAAGATGAAAGATTTATTTCCAATACGTGTAAATCTATCATTGTGAAATGCTATCGAGCAACAATAGAAATTCAAATGACAATCGTTTTAACAAAAGTCGAACACCACCGCAAATTCATGAGATGAGGCAAATGAACTTGAGTGAAATTTATTAAAAAAATTTAAAATTCAAATTTATGACTATCGAGCGTTACGTTGTCGTTCTAAAAATATCGGACGCCACAAGCGTGGTTTTTTTTTGATAAAAATGAAAATTAGAATACGTCCTTCACTTGGCTGAAACTTGGTTCTCTTCAGAACCTGTTCATCATTTCGAGATTTAGTAATTTATTGGTGTAGCCATCTTTATTGTCATCACAAATATTGTGTTTTGTTTTCAAAGAATTTACTACGGAACAAAATTTTGACGACACAGTGCTTCCAAATATTTGCATTGCTAATTTATTTTTATTAATGAATTTATGAACTTTTAATTACTATCGTTTGACGTTGAACCAAAGATTTCCATACAGTCTCAAAAAGCTGTGCTTAAAAATAAAATTATTTATTGTATGTTCAAATTTGCCATTGGCTGAAGAGTTTCTATTGTTGAAAGTTTGGTTCGTCACGTCTTCTTGCCTTTATTTGGCTCAAGTCGCTCCTTATTTCGTATTCGAAGCGAAAATAATTCTTGGAATAAACTTAAAACTTAAGGCGCCAAGCGAAGACCTCTCTATAAATAAATCTCGAACCATGCTTGAATATGTTTGCACGAGAACATTCCAACGCTTAAGTCGAGTGAAGAAATTCTCAAAGATTGACGCAGCAGCGAGAACTCTAATGAGCTCTTACCACGGCCACGGCCCTTTGACTTCCATCATTCTAGTGTAGTGAACAACACAGAACAGAAATCTTAAGAATGCCGACACGTCTTGAAGTCAATTGAGAAGACGCGGATGGGATGGAAAAACCACGAAAGTAAGAAATTGATGATGCCGTTGCTTCTTTTTTTCTTCTCTTCATCTCAGTTGAAGTTGATGACGGGAAACCTTTTTATTTTTTGCGTCCCGCAATATTTTCAAAATGATTCACATCCAAATGGGTTGGAGACTCTTGACTCCCCACACACACACATCAATTTCCTGTGTCACGACTTCAAGTACAGTAAAGTTTCATCATGAAGATGTTGAAGACATTTATAACATCATTTACAACAATTCAAAGACTTTCAACTGTAACATTCTATCCCGCAATGGACTCTTTAATTCCCTCCACCATAATAATTCTCCAATCCCAAATAAACTGATCCAAAGCGAGACAGAGCCGAAAATACTTTAAGACATTTTTTTTCTTCTTCAATTCTTCTTTTATGCCCAGTTTCGTGGCCTTGTTTATTGTTCGGTGTATCGAAATTCTCAGGTGCAAGAAATCTCATTCAAGATTTTTTTTATGATTTCTGCTTTTGTCTTGTTCGCTTTGAGATGTTTTTTTTTCTTTTTCTCCAATCTTTTCGGTAAAATACTGTTTAATGTTCCTGAGAAAGCTATGCGAAGAGCGATTCTCGTCGAATCATGTAAGAAACATACGCGGTCGTGAAAAAAAAATGGAAAAATGATCATTTTTTGGTTCGGCCTCGAGCTTTTGTGGCTTAACTTGAATTTCATTGAATAGTAGAGTAAGCGGATTAAAGCTCTCTTCTCATGTCAGTTCGATACGCACCACGCTAATGATGAAAAATTTCAATCCTTTTCAAGCATGCACCAGACACTTAATAAATTACGATGAGCCCACGGAATTCCTTTCGTCTATGTGTTAGATAATAATAAGAAATTGTCTGACCATCAGATATTTTAAACCTTTTTTCTTTCCCTCTTTTCTTTCTGTCTTTCTTTCACTTCCTCAATTTGAATGTCGAACAAGTGATGATGCTGAGCGACTAAAAATCATTCCAATCAATGCGCATAAGAAATTGATTCGATTCAATCGATTAAGTCGAACAATAATCCCGGGGAACTTAATAGCATCAACATTCCATTTCTTGCCTTCATCGCATTGATTTCATCCTCCACATAAACGATTGTTCCTTTGTATAATCGACTTACGTGGGTGAACAGAGCATAATGAAGAGCATTTTCGTTTCCATCCATACTTTACTTTATTTACCCCCAAAGGCAATTCATGGATTTCAATTAAATTCCATTGTGATTTTTTTTTCTTAAAAAAACATCTTTTCAACTCCAATCTTGATGACCACCCAGAGTCACTTCGCGCAACAACATCGCTCATTTTTTCGCTCAAACCAAATTCACATCTTGCGTTTCAATTTTGGAAAGCTGATTTTATTCTTATAGGAAGAACTGGCCAGACTAAAAGAATTATTGAAATTACTGACTCAACCTTTTTGAAACATGTTTCCGTGGTATTGCGCTTCATGGGACCACACTGCAGGATTTTGTTTTCTTTTTTTTCTCATTTCATATTTATGAGTTCAAGAATAAAGAAATTTATGATTTGAAACTGTGACTCAATCGTAACTAGCAGGTATTCCAATTGGAATTCTCAGGTGCGTCGTGATAACTGTGTGGGACTCTCACACAATCCTTTCTTTTAAATAAAAAAAATAATAACAACGTTGCATCACTAACGAGATGGAATTCATTAAGTCGTTTTCAATCTCGGGCACACAAATCACTCAATTTTTATGTAAACAATCATTAACCATCGACTCAGGCAAGCACAGTTGATGAAGAATAAAAGGACGAATGGAATGGGAAAACATTAAATGTTTGTTCCCATCAAACATGCATCCCTCAACTACAAGAATGATGTTGAAAGGGAATTGTTTGTTAGTCTTGTGTAAGAGTTACCTTCACAGAAACTCTATCTATCGTTCTTTACGGGCCACTTCTCACCAACATCGCCCATCCCCTACCTGTTATCCAAAAACCTATCTGATGCTTTAAAAATTGTTTAAATGGATCGGAAGAGACTCAAAAGAATCAATTCCAAGAATTTTTTATGAATGAAACGCTTCGTAGATACGAGAAAATCTCAAGCAAAGGAATTTATGTTGGTGGTGGATGCATGTGTTTAATGCGAAGAGAAATAATAAAAGAAACTGAATTATGAAGCTCGAATGTAATCATAGATGGGAGACAGTAAAGAATAAAAGATTTGAATGCTACGCAAGCGTGATAAGACACTTGAAAAATTAACGACATGTAGGCTGAAGTTGGGTGTTGAGTAAAGAAATCAGAACTGTTTTATTATGTTTGTTATTTAGATGGTCATGATGTGAAGAATTGAACATTGCGGGGGAAGAAAAAAGGATAGGCTATCGTTGATGGAAAATTAGATTCTTAGATGAATTTGAAAAGAACCTTTATTGACCTTAAAAGTCATTCATTTCCATAATTGGTAGAATATTTTTCTCATATTTATGTTTGTACCACTCATATATAACTTAACTTTTATATAAAATCGTGGTTTTCATTTTATTGAACTTTAATTGGAAATCTCTCCAGAGATCTTTTCAAAAGGCATTTATTCTTACACAAGAAAATGATTTCATCGTCGAAGCGTTTCACATCCTTTCTCATAATAAGAACGAACGAACGAACGTCTTGTAGCTTTCGTGTTCATTTTTATTACTCATTGGGAGATTTTTAATTTAATTTAATTTCATGTTTGTTGATGTCTCTAGAAATATGAGATTCATGATCTTTGATTGCTGCTTGCCTTAAAGAGTGAAGCTTGGGAGGGGCAAATGTGATCATAACTTCATTCATATCTTTTTAAGTTGAAGTTTTTTGTTAATGGAACATTCGAGTTGAGATTAAAAATTGAAACATTCCTAAGCCTTAGATGTTAAGATTTTGATAAGAAATATAAGAGCAAACAACAATTTCCTATGTTTATTATTAACTTAACACGGGATTAATTGTGATGCTTAAGTTAACGATGTAAGAAAAAGAATTTGAGATGAGACTTTTGTGACTTCATAAATGAACAACTCCTTGAGAGAAGTAATGCCAAATAGAAAAAGTGCACAATATTAATTATTCACCACCTCTTTTTATGTCAATTCCATTTCTTTAAACTCATTAATTTTAAAAATACAAAACGTAACATGGTCTGTCGTTTAAAAACATTGAAGAATTGCATTCGTAAATGCTATGCGCTCAACAGCGGAGCATATAAAGATAAGCACGTTTAAGAACTGCAGAAAACAAAATAAATTTTTCTGTATGAAGCGAAACAAATGTTTTATCGTCTTGGGCTGAGTTGTTTGCTTCGCTTTTGAAGCTTTAAAAAAAGAGAAAAGAAAATTTTAAATGAATGGCAAACACTGAGGCAGTTTTCTTGGAACTTGCAACATATAGCAATAAATGAAGAAAAAAATAAAATAAGCATTCAAAACGAAAAGTTCATTTCGTTCTTAACTTAAATAAAATGAGTACATCAAATAAGCAACATCGGCAATCAGTTTATGGTTGAAGAAAATTGAGGCTGGTGAAGCCATCAAAGTTTCCGTGATTCTTTTTGTCTTACCTCAACTTCTTGTTTTTTATTTTTTATATTAATAAAAACGACTCTTAAAACAGGAACGCTATTAAATCTTTGCGAAAGCTCAATCACGCTCTTTTTAAGCCGCTCTCAATATTAATGAAAACGACCGACATCAAAATCTCAAAGCGGTGAGTCGCGTTAGTTGGCATCGCTGATCCCAAAAACAAAAATCGTTTCCACTCGATTGAGATTTTTGTTTTTGAGTTCACACAGGTGTTCATTCTCCCATCGCTTGTCGTCATTCTTTGTTGAACATGAGTTTTGCTTTTTTATACATTTTATTTTTTTACATCTTTTACGCGATTTGATGATATTTTAACAGTTTCATGCATTTGCTTGTTGATGATTTCTCGAATAAAGATGAAGTCATTTCAAGTTGATGTTTTTATGATTAGAATGAAGATTTTATGAATTTAAGAGTCGATGATGATAATGTTGAGATTGAAAAACTTTATTTTGTTTTGCAAGAACATTAATTTTAGCGAACTAATCCATCATTAATCTTAATCTTCGAGACCACCACCATTGAAGCATCTCATGGTTTTTAATTCACCTTTTTTGCTTCCATTACTTCGAGGAATTTTTGTTCTCTTTTAGTTTTTTTTTGGACCCCAAATTTGGGCTTCTTATGAGAGCTCGAATCGAAACAAAAAGGCAATCGAAGGTGAATTGTGGTAAAGATTTCAAAATCAGATATCGACTCTAAGTAAGGTGAACGAAAGTAAGTGTAGGAAGGTTTTTCAATACGACTGACTGGTTTCAATCGATCCGAAATATTCCAGATAAGCTCTTCAAATAATTCTTTTTGTCTTTTAATAAAAATCTCTTGTATCGATACTTATTTGAATGTTACTCCCATAAAACTTTCAATTCAAAATTAGAGATCAATTGTTTCTCTTCATCCTCCAACATCTCATAAAGATTCATGGCATGGATGATTACGATGATAATAAAAATGTTTACGACGATACGCCGCAACAACTAAGAAATGCTCTCGTAATGATTATTCTTACATCGCATTTATCTTCGTTGGAAACACAGCGAAGGAATTCTGAAATGAATTTATGGTAAGACAAGGGATTGTTTATAAGTTTTATGTTAACCACTAAAGGTCATGATGGAAAAAGAAGAAAATAGAAATTGAATGGCTTGCACGTGTAGATAAAGTGGATTTAATTCGATGTAATTTGACTATTGTTGTTGATCATTGTTGATTGTTGCGGTTTTACATTCACGAAAAGTTCGCAATACCAAATTTCACAAATGTCGCCTATCCATCAAAGGAATCGAGGCTGTCAGTAAAGTTGCCTGACGAATCTTTAAGAGATAAATATGAAGGCGGCTTCAAAGTCTTTTTCTTTCCGACGAGACAACACAAGACCGCCACAACACATCATCTCAAACTTCATTTTAATTGCTATGCTTTCACATCTCTTCACCTCTGAAGATTCTCTTTTCATAATGAAGGTGCTTGAAGAGCCAAGTACTCCAAATATAGACACCAACCTCACCTCGCATTTGAGGTCGGAATTTTTGTTTTCTTTCGTCTCTTTTATATTCTCGAGTTTCTTCAAACGTTCTTCTCCTTTTTATTCTCGACTTATTCTTCCATCACTTGTTGTTAAAAAGGCAAACATAACGAATCCACAATTAGTGGCGGTGCATGAGCTCATTTTACGATCTTTAAGGAGATGTTTGTGATGCAATGCGATGAAGAAGTAGTTGAAAAGATCACAGATATCTTACTGAACTTTCAGTAAACTCTTGAAACTTAAAATAAAAAGTTGATAATTAAACATTAAGCTTGGTCATCCAAGGTCATCAAAAAATATTTAACTTCTTAAATAGATAATAAATTTGTGAAATCATTCGATGCACGCAACTAGTCGAGGCAGTTATGCGTTCAAGGCTTTACATAATAAAAAATCTCAACACTTTTATGACCATAGTCGCTGATTTTAACCTTCTTCGTCTCTTTGCCGTTCATCTCCTTTTTCTACTCTTCGCAGTTTTCATCTGAGTTGCTTTCGATGCAGGTGTTACAAAGACGAAGCGGCGCCGCATCACATTCCATAGCTTGTTTTGTCAGTGTATTCATCGATTAAAGTTGCACTGGGATTTGATTGTAGATAGGCTTGGGTCCGTAAATATGTAATTGCTTGCCGTTCCTTTTCGCTTGTTTCTCAACCGTTTTTTGTTGCGCTTTCATACATTTTCGGTTTTCACACAAGTCTCGCTTAATCATATTCGATTGAATTTCTTAATGTTAAATTTTTCCTTTCAATGCATATTGTCGACATGTTTGTCTGTTGTTGGTTTCTTTCTTTCGTCTTCTTTATAGCTAAAATATTAACATGTGAGGAAATATTTTCAAATATTTCCACACAATTTCTGTTGCTTGAAGCGATAAATTGCGATTTATTATTTGTTCTCTTTTTTTCTTCTTATAAGGATAATGATGAAGATCACGATAGTTAACTTTTATAGAAATCATTTTAACGAAAAGGGAATTCAAAGAGGAAATCTTCCAGAAAATTTCATGCCACTTGAAAACTGAATGATTTTGCATAATTTCGTATCGTCTAAATTTTCATTTGATATTTTATTTTATTATTTATCCAGGAATAAATTATCTCAATATACAAAATAACTTTCAAATTTCTTGTAAGAAATGGAAATCTTGTGTACATACGTGAGAAGAAGCTCGCTGTGTGTAACTAAGCGAATCCAAGCAGCCAAAATTGTCATGTCATCTTTTTATCCCATTATCATCACCGATGATATTATTCAAATGAGTTTTAAAAATAATTTTCTGCCGATTTCTTCATTATTTTTAAACCGACGAAAACAGACACTTATGATGATAGCCGGTTTTGAAAGGCAATATAAAAACGTAACCAGATGAATATAAATTAATCTACTGTCATTTCAAAAATTCTTAAAAACTCACAAAAGCAGAATTAACACCTCGCGAATATTTCGAATCAGGTGCTAATGTTCGTCTATGTTAATTAAAGATCATGAAGATTATATGATGATGAGATGAGTGCTTTTGAAAACATCTACGATTAAATGTTTTATGAGATTCTTTAATCCCAGTTAGTTAGCAAATAAATATTTCAGTAATGTTTTTTAATTTGGCAATATTGAATGAAATTTCGCCTTTTCAATTAAGGAAATGAATTCATTATAATCATATCATTGTTAATCCGACTGAAAGTGATCGTGGCGCATAAATTATTTCTTAATAGTCGTCATTTAGTGATGATAGCTTATAAACGATATTTATTCTTGCGATTATAAACCAAGTCCGTTTTGTTGACCGTTTATTTCAACTTTTTTTTTGTTGCTGACGCAAGAAACATTTTTGAAGTTAGGAATAAGCTTGTCGATTGATAATCAGACTAGGTGGATGTTTAAAAATCATACGTATAGTATTTTCAAGTTAATCACGCTCATGATCGCAGGCCTTGTTAAACACAAAAGCCAAGAACAAGAACCCAATACTTATCGACTCTTATGTAAGGCAAAGAGCGATTAATTTCTTGTTGTTTTCGGTATCTTTGATGCTTCATTTCACACATAATTATGGGAAAAGCATCGACAAAAGAAAGATGATCGGTCATGTAATGCTTCATTATCGTTGTTGAAATTCTTTTTCTCTTAACACTTTTTAAATTGTTTTCATCAGACTGCCTATCAATAGAGACTTGATCATCATAACCGCACAAACCCTACTCGATGCTGATAAATTATACATTTCTTGTATGGTAATACATTTAAGTTAAAGCGCAGAATTTAAACAAGGAAGAAATAACAAATCTCACCGAAAGCAATCCACACGTGCAACATCAAAGAAAAGAAACAGAAAAGTACGTTAAGACATTTTTTCCTTATCATTATTCAATTATTTTTCCTTGAGCGTTTGAGAAAGGAGAGAAAAAAGAAAAAGGAAAGAAGAATGAAGAATGTTTCCATGAATTCATTATTCATGGCCTGATTTCTGTTCATCGATGTTTTGTTAAAAGAAAATCTTTCAGTTTAACGCAGTCAAACACGAGTAAAAAAGTTTCTTCTTACGTTGAAAAGATCATCGACAATTGACCAAAAATATCTCGACCACAATTCCTGGTATTTTTGTTTGCGAATCATTATGAATGATAATTTTTTGCAGTCCGTTTATAAATAGATCTTTAAATTGTTCAGGTGTTCAATTCGTCTGATCTTTTGTTGAAACGATCTGTTTAGTGTTTGGTTGTCGGCTAGAGCTGATGTTGATTATTCACCATATCTATTACGTCCGATGTTTTTCACGATAATATTCAACAAATCAAGTTGAGAGCTTCTTCAAGTTTCAACAAAAACACAAAGTAATTTAGCATAATTTCTTAAAACATCTAAAGGCGGATTTATTCGTTTTCATCCCTGAAACACCTCAGAAACACGTCCAATAAAATTCGGCGCCATCATAGTGAGAATCGTCTGGAGATGGAATTAATTTTCGGTAAATGATTCTTGAAGGAAGATTCGTTTTTTCACATTTCTTTTACGTTTCGTTTTATTTTTTCATTTCGGAGGCTTCTCTTTAAATGAGATAATAAATTCTTGTTTTGTTGCCTTTTGCATTTTTAGAATTGCTTGCTGCTGAAATATTTGTTTTCATGTCATATTTTCTCTCCGCTTTAGCTGCTTAAACAATGATAAAGCACTTTTTTTGGAGAAGGTTTTATGAGATGCACTAGCATTAAATCAGGTACATTGAAGAGTTTAAAAGAAACAACCTCCTTTTATGGAATTATTGTTCTTTAATTTATTTTCTTAATAGCAGGTCCATTGTGATTGTGCAGGTGACTATCAGTGCAATAAAACAATGAGCTTCGATCCTCGAGGATTATCTTGGACACTTAATCTCCTTTGCATTATTTGCATGCTTTTATTATTGCTTATTCTTGAGATTGAATATAATCTTTTGCAGGTTGTTGTTAAGACCATAAAAATAAAAATCAAGCTTTCTACCCGCCTTCAGCTCATAAAATTCTTTTTATCTTTCTCTCGACAACCTAACTAATAAATCTTAGAAACCATGAAAAGATCAAATGTCGAGAAAATGAAATTAAGAAAATAATCGAAAAGATTAATTTTGTTTTTTTTGCATTGTTTGCAAGTCTCAAGATCATTGCTTTTGGCCTTTTATGGTGATCACATAATATTCTGTACAGCTCAGCGATAATAACAAATTTAACGATTTTACATTGCAAAGAAAAATCGAAATCGAATTACGCAAGCAAGAACGTTGAATGAATGTGAAAGTCGCTGAATGATCTTCCAGTCGAACGAAGTCATGAGAAGGAAATTTATGTTTACAATACAGCAATTAACAAAATATGAAAGGAAAGCAGTTACGCCAAGAATTCTTAATTACTTTTCATTTTAAATACAACAAGAGAAACCATTTTATTCATGTTGTGAAATGAAATACTTCGCCGTGTTAGTTACAAGAAGACGCTGGTGGCACATCGTGATGACTACAAATTGAGCCGCAATTTTTTTTTTATGAAACGATTTTTCTTCAGCCAACACTAAATGGACTCTTTTCACATAGCATATTGCTGTAATTTAAATTCTTTTCAGATCAAGTTTCAGCTTTCAACATGAAAACGCTTTGTTAAGATTTTACCTTAACTTCCGAGTTAATACGACCACATATCACTATCGGTTGCAAGTTGCAAGAAGTTAACGAAGCCTCACAGTGGCGAGTGGGCAAACATTTCATCTGATGAATTCAAATTATCATAATTAATATGTTAAATTTCTTGATGAATGAATGGGGAAATAAATTTTGGGTGCTTCGATGTTGAATTTATTTTTCTTTATGTCCAAATTTGTTTACAAAGATAATGCAAATATTTATAACATTTTGCCTTTTTTTATGAACATTCATCTTTCATACGACAATAATTTCGACTTCAATTTTATTAAAATCGTTTAAATTGAACTTAAAACTCAATAAATACAAACATTTGTCAACAACTCAAACTCAATCGTTTAAAACGTGTAGGAAGTTGAATTGGAAATTATTTTTCACCGCAAGTTTGTTGAACTCGATCGATATTTTTCTTTTCTTGATTTAAAACGTCGACATTAAAATGATTTTTCTTTATAAGTGAGAGAAATATGAACGAAGGTGTCTTTGCACCTGTGAAGTTGAACTTGGTTGTAGAAAGTTGCATAATTTAATGAATTACCATGAATATATAATTTCACATGACTCGAAGGAAGAGAGAGTTTCACTTGTCTATTTGCCGATTCACAGAGCCGTAAAACTACATTTTCATGTAAATCGATCTGAGTGACTTAATTCGGGGGTACATTTATAATTTTCTACCGTACGATGACTTCAGGTGGAACCAGAAATCGGTGGGAAGCGATCGATGGGATTTCCTATTCAGGTGATTTCGAAGCCGCACAATGAGAGCCTCGCCTTTGTCTTAGTCGTTTACTGTTCCCACATCAAACTCACGTATTCGAAATTTGATATTTACTTCCGAGAACGTTATTTCTTCTGCTCAATGAATGTGATTTGAGGATGTCTCGTTAGACGGAAGTGCAAGGAAACGGAACCAGATATTGAAGTGTAGCTGAACAACTGCTTTATGAATCGTCGTGTTACATGATGCAGGACATTAAAGGGAACTTCTTTACTTCAAAAGCATATGCCAACTGAACTGTCAATGCACACCTTTTTCTTTAATTCAACTTTCTCGAAGAATGTTTTTTAAGATATCTCATTACGCAACGAATCGCGACGAATACAATTCTCGTCAAGGTGGAAATTATTAAATTTGACTTTCCCATGGACTCGCAAGCAAATGTTTTATTCAAACGTCTTCTCTATGAAGGGTTCAACGATTTGAATATGTTCTTAAAGAAATTTCCCACTTCCTTTACATCCGTTAAAGATGCTTCAACAATGTGCGGAATTTATTTTACTTTTTTTCGGGGTATTAACGATCCAGGTGTAAGTGCCACCAAGGTTGGTAACACAATTGTTGTTTGAAACTCGAAAATAAAATAAACTCAAGCAAAGAAGAAAGAAAAAACGATCTCATCAAGCTGCTGTGCTGTAAGTAACTTCAAGGGAATCATCATGTGGTCGAATTGCAACGATTGGAAATGTCAAGGGTAAGAGTCGCAGTCTCGGCATCTGGTGATTGTTTAAAATTTGATAAAATTTACGACTTTCCCTCAAAAACTTCTTCCATGTGATTAATTTTTTATACATCTAATAATAAAATTATTTTTTTATTGCTTGCATTTGTAGATGAAGAAAATTTTCTTTTCTTTTTTCTAATTCGTCACGTTTTAAGCATATACGATCGTAAAAATTCTTTGAAAATATTTTCAGAGTCAACAAATCGTTATCGCTGAACTTTCTCTATTATTTCGTAAACGTTGCTTTAAGATGGCTTTTTTATGACAGTTTAGAGCTCTGATAACAAACAAGAGATCAAGAAATTGAAGATATTAATGACCCGCGCTAACATTGTGTGATCATAAAAAAAATAAATTGAAGATGGGGAGAAAGTCAAGACGATGATAAAACAAAAACATTTTGGTGGTAAATTCTACCAAACATTGATTATATGTTTTAAAGTGAAGGTTTCAAAAAGGAAACTACAATCACATGTTTCCTAATATTTTGGTGATCATCAACTCGAAGACACATTGGCACATGTTGCAAGCAGTTCATGCATGTCTGGCGTTTATCAGCGTCCCCCGTTTAGAACTTCAAGGAAACTTTCTACAACTTATGTTGTGTCTGATGAAACTAAAAACCCAAGGAGAGAAACGAAATGAATTTTTGATGAGAAAATTTTCGTTTTCCCAACTAAATATTTACACCGATCTGGTCTGCACATGTGAAAAGCTGTCGTGTTATTTTTTTCCTCTAAATTTCATTCGCTTGGACTCTTTATAGGATGCAATATGTAGTCCAAATGTTCCACTTTATGAGAGTCAATTTCATTCGGTGCAAAGATTAAACAGATTTCGCTCGAATATCTTGTTTCCATTCCTCATATGTTTAGATCATAAATATGAAAGTTATTGGAACATTTTACTTTTATTTTGTCTATGTTCCTTCATCATTGAGCTGAAATTTCACATGACACAATATGGTAATGGATAGCAGTCAATTTTTAGTAATTTGAACTAATAAAAAGCGGTTCCTTAAGAGCCTTCAACAGAAATTCATCGAGGCAATGCGAAGTGACTATTTAACACCACATGCTTATTGAATGATTCCATGTGACTTTATGTTTCTTTCTTTAAACTAATTTACACTCTTTGTTGAAACAAGACAAAGAGAATTCGAGTAAATAATAATAAGTAAGAGGGTAAAGCAATTATTGTTTGTAGAATGTCTCAGATATGCAGCTGATATGAATTAAGAAGAATAAACCGATGAAGATGAAGATGGAAGTAGAAGCGAGAAAGCTTCAATTAATCAATTTATCAAGACACACAGCTGAGACTTCCATCAATTGATTGTCGCGGATACTTTGTAACTGAAATTATTTTTTATTACGAAATGAAACGGAAATGGACAATGAAGCTTTGAAAAGACAGGAAATCTTGGACAAATGTTGAGAGTTCATTCACAGATGGGCCACTTGCACAACAATCACCGTAACAAATTCGGCTTTAACTATGCATCAATAGTCGCTTTGTACGAGTAAGATCATGAAAACATTACTTTTCTTTTATTTCTTGTTTGAATGTTGTTTGTTTCCACTCAATTTCAGAGTATTATTGTCATCATCAGTACATCTGTCAAACATGAAAATAATTAATTTGCATAAATGTTTTTAGCTTCTACTTTAATTCTTCTGAATACTAAAACTTTGTTCATTTTCCCTTTCGCGATAAATGTAATGACATTCATTGCACCACATAAATCAAGACAGAAGTTTAATGACATTGCAGTTTGTAAATGTCCCAATAAATATATTCGATTGTTCAAATATTTGCCACTTCATCAGTCGCTTAAATTTTTTATTTTTGTTAAATAAAAAATGCGAATTGACGTGATCGTGGCAAAATGTTCGAAAAGAAATATTGTGGCATATGCAGCCGGCAGTATAAATGAAATAAATCCATGTGTTTAATGGATAAATTGATATTGTTTAGAGCGTAAATGTATTCAACCTCGAAGAGAGAGAAAGAGAGATGAAAGACCTTGTAATTGAAATAAAAGGTATTTTGCCATTGCCCGTGATTTGCAAGCACATCTGCGCGCTTCAGCACTAACATCAGCTGCATTATCGTCCGGCCAATCTTCCATGTGCAAAATACGAAGCTGCTGCATTTATTAAATAGTAAAATAGCATCGCTTAATTGCTTCACATTTTCTCCATTCTTCGTAGCTTTGCAGCTTGTCTACCAATTAAGCCTCGTAAATAGCGAAAAGGAATTAATTGGAGGAGCAATTGATGCTTACTTTATTGCTATAGCTGCTGCTGCTGTTGCAACAGATGACAAATATCTGAATATTGATAACCCTCGTCTCGCAGGCTTTATTACATCGAGATCGTTCAATTTTCAAACCCTTTTTCACGTCAAGGGAGATCAGATGTCTCTGCAATTGCAGTCAATTATCAAATGTTTTAAACTTCTCTAATCCAAGCGTCGAATGTATGGTTAAAAGATGCAACGTGCATCAAATAACAGCTGATAGAGAGTAGAAGAACTCTAAAGGGAATTGTCACAACTAACATATCTAGGAAGGGAGCGAGGTTTCTTGCATGTGTCGAACGATATACTAAAACATTTGGTGGCTTCATCCCAGGCAGGAGTTAAACATTTTTCCCAGTTGCGTTTTCGCGCCCAAAACTATTACCTTTCTCGACTCTCAACTATCTCGACCCTCTAATGCAAATGCTTTGCGCGTCCATCTGTCTCAATTGTTAATTCTTTCTAAACTATTTATTTTAGTTGCAAACAAAAACAAACATGTTGGAAGTTCAATTAAAATATGTTGTTCCATTAGCTGAATCATCTGCTTACATTAGCGTAGATTGCAAGGATTCAATGACATAATTGAGTGAACAAATGACATTTGTCGACACAACCGTTCCGATTTTTTTTTTTGACTTTAATTGGTAGCAGAATATAAAAACTTCAATCCCAATGTTCTCGCCCTCTCGTAATTCAGATTATGAATCTTTTCATCGTTTCCTTTTATGTCGCTTTCATTCACCTTTTGTGTGACTCAAGCACTTTCAAAGCATCAAATTATATGTTACGAAAACATTTAAATTATTTCTTTCCCATGCTTCATTTTTGTTCACGTTCTGCGATGATTGATGGAATTAAACAAACAACAATCATATCAAACTTTATATGATTTCTTAAATTGATGCTAATAATGGTTTATGAAAGGAATTTCAATCTTGATTTCTCATCTCGTGAAGTCAAAAAGTTATGCAAATCTTGAAGATTGTTTATGAATTTGAATAACAATCAATCTATGGTTGATTTCCATGACAAATTGAAATTTCAAAGGGATCAAAAACTTATTTATGATTATTGAAAGTTCTTCAAAAGCGACAGCAATTACTTCTTGTAATCTTATTCTAGCGTAAATTTCAGTAAATCCTTTAAAGAGTTACTTTTGGAATTAAGTTTTCTTAGAGATGTTAAACAATTTCTTCTTAATTTCAATTGTAACATTCGTTCAGGTCTTTTTCAAGTAACAACCCTGTCGTTGTTAAGTCATTGAATCGTTAAATCATAAAAATGGAATTCCTGAGAAAAAAGGAAACAAACACGATTTGTTTGTTTGCTTGTTACATCAACTGCACAAGATGCAACAAACAAGAAATTTACTTCGCATAAAGAATCATTGTGCAATATGAAAACAAAAGATTTTTTTTGGGAAAGGAAGTTGTGATGTAATAGGTAAGAAGGGTTCGCGATTGTTCAATGATGGGAATCAACGCGGGTTGTCCGATTGTTCTCGAGAAGCTTCTCAAGAAAGTATTTCACCATCTGCAAACCCGAAAATACCGCGAAGTTTCTTTTTCCCGAGGGTTGAATGATTCCTTTTATTTCTCTCGTTTTCATGTTCCATTTGACGTAGAATCTTTGCAGGTGCGATTCATTTCTAATGCCCAAGTAGCGACAAAAACTAGTCGAAATTACAGTTAAACTTCGATAAGCTGCTACTTCGATAATCAGATATCCTTGATAAGCAGATATTTTTTGGCACACACTCGAATTTGTGTGAAGAATTGCCCCGATTATCAGATATCCTCGATTAACTGATGCCCCGATAAACGGTGGTTAAATTCATATGAGAAACTGACCTCAATAAGCTGATAAACTGAAAAATTTAAAATCGGGGGTCTTCAGTTATTCAGTTGCTCAAAATTCAAATTTAACGATTGTTTTATTTAAATTCATATGATTTGTAAAAAGTGAACACATTCAGACCAAAAGTGATTTTTTATTTTTAAAAATGTTAGCATCATATAAAAAAGTAAAGCACCAGGCTAGAACTTATAAGCAAAAAATGCTTATTATTAATAAAGTCAAGAATGATGGTGAATCAATTTCAAATGTCATGAAACAATTCAACATCAAGCAGTCAACAATCTCCGCAATTATAAAATCTTCGCAAACAATTGAATCAACAATTATTTATTTTGCGATAACAGTTAATTTAACGGATTTTTAAATTTTAAACCCGAAATAATTCTAATGAATACCCTCAAATCCTTGATAATCAGATATCCTCGATTAACAGATATTTTTTTGCGTCCCTTGAAATATCTGTTAATCGAAGTTTAACTGTATTAATAAAAGAAAAAGTTGATTGAGCAGCAAAAACTCGTCCTTATTTACATGAAGGGAACGCATCGCGAAGTACCATTTACCGGTGATCAGTGGTGAAAGAGTGTTAGATTCCCCTAGCCGCGAATTAGATTTATTTCTTGATAGTTTTTTTATTTGAAGATCTAAAAAAATTTAGATGAGAACCAAACCTCAGTTACTAGTTTTACGACATTTTCGGCGAAAGGAAAAAAAATATTACAACTTCTAAAATTTAATTTTATATTCACTCCTGAATGAATTTGAGCTTCCTTTTCTCATTTCACAGCCGCGCGATTAAATCTTTTGTTCACGCGGAGTAGTCGTCGAAGATGAGAAACGCATTTGGAACTTCGTAGTGATTTCCTGCCAAATGATTTTTATGAGATTGTGAAAACAAATTTTTACAATTCTCGGTAACTCAATGAAAGCCGAAATATATTGTGAAAACATAAATTATGTTGTTGCACACTCAAAACTGTTTTTTTCGAAGCATGAATGAATAGAATGAGGAAAGGGGTTCACATCAAGTCGTTAGAGTCTATCTTGCTTTGATCAGTTCACATTCATTAGAACACAAATGTTTTGTAGGCGTGTGAAAAACGAATTTGTTCTGAAAGCGAACAACGTAGAGTTGGATTAAATTGAATTGTGGTTTGGGGTTGATTGCAATTTGTAGATGTCATGTTATTGTCATTAATCGACTTTAAATTACCAATTAACACACATTAGCGAAGTAATTAGAATAAAATTATTAAAGAATGTTTTTAATATTGTAAGGAGTATCGATAACATATCAATTACCTTCAATAACTGCCGTTGTTATGTTATTTTTCATTCAACCAATTCTTCCCTCCAAATCAATCACAAAAAAACCGTGAACCGAAGCTAAACATGTTGAAATTAAAACGCATTTTTCTTTACGATCATCTGTAATAAAACATTTTCTTTAAATATTTAAAAGGGTTGCCAAATCTTCACCAAATTATTTGGAAGTAAATGTTCTTGAATGTAACTTGGAAAGTTATTCCTCATCCCCTAAGAAAAGTTTCCAAAATGTTCGAATTCAATAATCGCATAAAACAACTTTTTATTACAATGAAGTTTAATAGTAGCATAGGAAAGAACAGAACAAAATATTGCGCAATGACAGCAGGGAAATTCTTAAACAGGATATTGAGTGAAGAATTCAGCGCAGTTCCCTTCGCTGTTTCTTACTCACGCGATAAAAGTAGCGAGAACTTCTCAAAAAAACTTAGGGATGAAAGAAATAAACGGCCAAGTGGCGTTAAGGGATGTTGAGAAAGTTGTTTCGGGGAAAATATCAGCGAACACGTTTTCAACTCGCAGCTTATATAAATGAGAATTGTGAGTGAACATTTTTACTTCAAATGATGACATCTGTGCGAAATCCATTAAATTATTTGATTTAACATCGTCATAAAATATTTTTTTTATAGATTTCTTTCTTCTTTTTCATTTGAAGAAGATCTTTTGGTATTGGCATTGAGATTAATGAGAAATCCTTCTAAAAAGTATCATTTAGTAGCGACTTTGCCAAAGGCCAAAAAATATTATCTTTAAAGTTGATCATCCAATTTCAAGCTGGATGAAAATGAACAATAAATCCCAAAACGTTTTTCGAGAATTATAAGGGCGCGTGAGAACGAAATATTTACTTCCACTTCCACCCTTCAATTGCCAATTATTTGCGCTCGTTTAGTGGGAAGTATGCTGTGTGAAAACTGATTATCTGAGACAATAAAGTTCTTCAGATAAATATACAATAAATAACCATCATGTTGTTGAAACAAAGTTTTTATTTGGGAAAAGGAAGCAAAAGTTTGAATGATTTCGTGATTTACGAAAATTATTTTAATGTCGATCGATTCCTTCAAGAAAAGAAGAAACACTTTAAGTCGCTAACAAAGTATTTCTCATAAAAGACTGACTTTCTGTGTTGAATCCCTGTTGATTTAACATCCAAAATATATTCTCAGATTCTTTTAAAAACCGTTGAAACTCACACGTGTTCCAATTTAAAATGCAAAGAGAATGAAATATATGAAAGAAATATCAAGCCAAATCAGCACACAAGTGTTTGAATGATTGAGAATAGTCTGCATTTATTTGTCCGCTTGTTTTGGATATGAAAATATTTTTTCGATGTCAATAAACACCCGGAGAAGATTTCTCGATTGTCGTTTAATTCAAGCCACGACTGTGTGAAGTCATCGAATATAAAAACTCTCAGCTGTACAAATTCATAATGATCTAACATTTGAGGCAATAGCAAGCGAGTAACCACAACTCAGAAAATTTAGTTCACATCAAACTTATCACAGCTGCAGAAATCCCAAAAAAAATTGTGCACAACATAGAAAGCAGTTGTTGTTTTTCCTTCTCGGTGTCGTGTCGAAAACGTTACTAATCACCAATCGCATGAAATCATATTCACGACGTCTGACTCTTTCGATTCGGCAGAATGTTGAAATTATTATTAAACATGATTTCCATTAAATGAACTGACTCTCCCATGAAAAGCGATTTGAGGACCTTTTACTGGGCTTAGGAACAACATTTTAAAATCTATTGTTATCGCATATGCACATACACGTGACCCCTTAGCGTTTACACACGCTCTGTGTTTCCTAATGTTTAATGATTTCGAGACTATTGAATCCTATTGTAACGTTCACAACAAATAATCTATGATCAACTCTAGTTATTGTTTGAATCAATTGATCTTTTGCATCTTCACCCCATCTTTCATCTATCTTCAGTACATATTTTGATTAAAAAAATTCTGTACAGTTGGTTGGGATTAGATTGACAAATGCGCGGCAATGGGTTCATTGAAGATTAAAGCAGCGTTCATTACAAATGATTTCTCTCGTAATTGACTTCATACTCACAATGCTTCCATTTCCCAAACAAGCTTTCTTTCTAATTAAATCTCCATTAGTTGAACTCGTAATTTCCTTTTGAAATGCTGGACCAGCGTGAACAAATCTGATTAAATAAGCATTTCAAAGAAATTTATTTTCTCATAGCTTTCATTGCCAAGGTCGTATAGGGGCCAAATCTTGGATGATGTATTTAATTGGGTAGCCTCAGGGCGAGAAGAACACACAAGAATTGCTTCAATTGAAGTTTTTTCTTTCTCGTTTATGTCTGTGAGGGGTGAATGTGTAAATAATTTCTCTAATGATCTTTTCAAGATCGACAATTGCCAATTGAAGTTGTTATACCAAAAAATAAGATTTTGTCATGAAAAAGCCCCGAAGTCAAATGATGAAGTTTAGAAACCAAACCTTGTTATTTAATAACCACGAATTTCTTCTGCTTATAGTCTGTGAACGAAACATTTGCTATTCGTATCGTTTTTGATGTGAAACAGAGAACGAAATAAGTAAAATCAACATCTGCAACGAGTTGTGTGTGAACGGAAGAAGCATTTGTTCAAAGTTTGATTGTGAACGAGTGATTTTGCTTCTCATTTTCGGAGGTCAATTGAATGCTGATGAACATTTTTTTTCTCTTCAACAATTGTCAACAATCCAATGATGAATTACCATTCGAAGATGCTGATTTTTTTTTAATAAAAAACATGAGAAAAAAAATCTTCATTTCATATGTATAGAGTTGTTATTGTTTACTTGTTTATTAGAAGAACGTGTGAAAATTTATTCAAAGATCGCAAATATTTCGAATGACGATAACGACGATCGAGTATCGACCGCAGTCGCAGCCGCAGCCACTAAACACAATGATATTTCCTTGTTTTCAAGCGGCAACAACAAGATCGATTGTGTACTCAACAAACGCTAATTTCAAAGTCATCATCCATGTGTTTGAATAATTTGTTAATATAACTTTACTTGATTGCTTCAACTACTGACGAGATATGCATAAGAAAGAGAAGCTTGCGAGAAACAATTCAATTGATATTTCTTTACTCATTCATTCACTCGATGAAATGATAACACAATTTCTTTGAAATTATTTAATTTGCTTTTTAATGGTTATTTAAACACTCATCTCTTCACACATATCAAAAATCGCTCCATATGAGAATCATTTTTAAGAAACAGATTGAAGGAATTAAAAATGAATCCGTTGATGGATTCAATTGCTCGCTAGTTTTAACTTCAAGCATATGGTTTCATTCCGGAGTAGTCTGTAGTGCATGTTCGTGTGTGAGCTTGATTATTCGCCTCTTTATCAATTAAATTAATTAATGGTGGGGTTGAGCAGCTGTAGTTTCGTTTGAGTTTGCTTAGGTAAGTACGCTCTAATAAATTTATATGGATAGACGAAGTGGATGATCAATTTCGTTATAATTTTCTTTCATCACTTTTTGCGCATATTTCATACTTCTTAACGTTTAATCTCAGTGATTAAGAAAAAATCTCACTCATAAGTCATCTCAACTTCCTTGATTTATCGTTGAACCAGAAACAGAATTGAAAAACTTGTCAAGATTGCAATGAATTTGACACTCTGAAAGCTAAACTTATAATTATCTAACTTGCTGACTTGAATGAAAAAAACATGAACTATGAGAAAACAGAATTTAGTATAGGCGCCGAATGATGCTAACATGATAAACGACGTATCATGTTTACACATACTTATTCAAGTATTTTGCAGCGATTTGAAACTGTTTACAACCAGCCGCTTTGCATATTTTTTATATTTGGCGTCAAAACTTTGCATTGTTCGATCATCACCCGTCATAAAACCTAATTTATTTTACTCAAATTAATTTGAGCTTCATTATCATTCAAATCGTTGATTGTCTGAAATCAAAGATCGCCAACGATTTCTGTTTGCTCAATAAAAAATAGAAACTTTACATGTGAGCTTAGCTTAATTTGTTGATGATTATTTTTAAACATCGTTCTATCTGAGATTGTTTTTTAAGACGTTTGAATATCAACGAAGATCGACGACACAAGAGCAAAAACGACTTTGCTAAGGAAGTCTACGCTATTTGAGAACCTATGTGAGTTTTTCTTAGAAAAGCTTATTGAGAGAAACAATGCAGGTGTTTGCTAGGTTAAGAATATCTTTCTTCACATACTTAGTTATGCCAGGAAGGTACTGAAAAAATCTCGGTAAAAATATCAATTCCGAGACCTTGCAGGTTGAGTCGTCATGAAGTCGTAAAATGTTGTTTTTTGCATATTTAATGGGTATGTCGAAAAGAAGGTAAACGTACCTGAATATCTTGATTTGCATATTCGGCGGTAAAGAAAGTAAAAAAAAGATTATTTAAACCTCTCGAAATATATGTTGGACTTACGTATATAAAACTGAATTGGACTTTTATTACTTATTTTCTGAACTTTATGAAAATTGTCTTCTTAATCTTGAGATGCTAATTAAAACTTTCAATGGCATCCAATTAACAAGCTTTTACAATCGGAGTTCTTGCAAGTCGATCTCAAACCATACGAATAAATTTCTTAATGGTGAAATACAAAATATGCAGCATTTGATTTATTCTATTGCTAAATATTTTATGATTTTCAATCTTGGTTGTTAATTGAAACTTCAAATGTCTTGAGACCACCAAGAAGTATCACGATATGTATCAATTTTTGTAAGTTGAGCTAACATAAGAAAACCAAAAACAGGTAAATTTATAAATAAATATTTTCTTCTTTTGCTTTCTCAAACTATTCAAAGACAATTGAAAATATTTTTCTCTCAAGAATAAATCCAAGACAGCAAAATATTCTCACGCATAGCATTCACTACCTTTGCACCTGATCGTTCGTCTACTTATGTTACAAAGTTGAGAATTAGTTGCTAGATAACTCTACTGATGTATGAACAAAGCAAGTAGAAATGTGGAATGTGCAGCAACTACCTATTTAACATAAAGTCTATAAAAAAATAATTAAAAACTCATGTCCATGAATAAATTACCATTACCTATGTGCTTCTCTTTTGTTAACCTTTTCCGAGGTTTTGGTTGAGAATTTGTCAGTCATCTTAGTAGAAAGAAATTTTTGGTTGATGGATTTTTTGGAATGTTAAGAAATTTGGTTAAAGAAGAGACGCGATGATGATTTTCGTGGTTGCATGACTCCTTGGACTCGGTCAATAAACAAAATATTTCATTTGAATGCAACGACTTTATACACCACATCTAGCAACCTGATCGGTGTATAACCAAATATTAATGTTTGTCCGAATTACGATCGTATTTCAGACATAGAATTGTTGCATCAAAATATATGTTTTAGTCAATTTCTCACGTTCTTATAATCACACAAGAGAAATGAAATCACCCACTGAATTGTAAATCTGTTTGATGTAACCGGCAAAACACAATGAAGAATCTTACCTGCTAAGTTCCTGCTTTATACTTTCAGCAAATTTCTTCACCAGAATTCTTTTCTTCTTGTGAACATAAAAAAGGTGAACAAAATCATCCAAATTAAAGGTATAAAGTTGAAAATTGCTTTATAATTTGATTGCATACAACGTAAAGTTGCATCTCTCCTTAACATCATAAGCTGACGAAAACATTTTTGTCAGTGGAATTTTTGTAATCATTAAATGATTCATGTTATGCGGCTTATAAAATTAGAGTGGAACGCAAAACGAAAACATGAGAACACATCCCGTTCATGTGCAAGCTGATAAAGACGAATTCCCATCCAAGTGTTTTATTCATTGGCTATTCGAGAATAAGTTGTTGTGTCGAGGGCAGAGTGCAATACCTAAAAGTCAGTAAAAACATTATTTAAAAACGTTTTTTACCCGATAAGAAAAAAGTTCAAAACAGAAAATCGTAAACAAATTGAAGTGTGGAAAGAAAATTCCAATCAATGTAATCAGTTAATAACTTTAAGTGCAATGAGTGCGTTGAGGTTTGTTTTGTGAATCATATTTATTTACGTAAAATATTTCTTCCCTACAAATGTTACGGAGAATCAGAAAAAATAATAATGAACCGACGATACTTCCCCAAGCATATATTTTTTCAACATTTTCTCTCACGTTCTCACGGTGTTCGGGTAACCGAAGTTGAAAAGTGGGCGTGGTTTATGCTTTTCATATATAAGTTCTCTCACCCCGCGCTCGATATTTCACTTTCGCTCAAGTTTTCAAATCGTTCGCCTCGTCTCAACATAAAATTTATTTCGTGTTGTTTAATTAAATTAAAAAGAAAAATTGTCTCACATCATTAGTAAACAAACGAGCTCGCGACGTAAATCAAGTGGATTTAACCCCAATAAAAAGAAAAATTTCTCACATCTTTCGTGAACAGAATAAAAATTAAAAGAAATATTCAAGTGGTAAACAAAAAGAAAAAAATTAAGTTAAAGAATTAATTATTGTTAACAAGTGAATTTGATCAACAGCAATAAACGAAAATAAATAGAGAAAGTTTATTGACTTAAAAAAATTGCTTAAAATATACGAAAAGAAAACAGTCGTAAAAAATTACAGTGACTCATAAAATCTTGGGATTAAGTTGGATTAAAACTTATTCATCTTTAAACCATCGTTAAAAACAAATCCGTCAAAATTCATCAAAAAAGAATGAAAGCAATCACAGCAGTCTGTTCTACAGGCGCTTCGGTGCCATCAATCGCCAATGGGCGAGTTTCACGTCATCGTGATGGTGAGAATGCAGAAATCCAAATGTACATCAGTAAACTCAAGGACCTTGTGCCCTTCATGCCAAAGAACCGAAAGTTATCAAAGCTTGAGGTCATTCAGAATGTCATCCAATATATTTGTGATTTACAAACGGCGCTCGATTCCGATCCGGCCGTGAATGATTTCGATGCAGCTGCGGTTCTCGCCAGTCAAAATCACCACCTTTTGGAGTCGGTCAATCCAATCCGACAACCGCTTCATGTGCGACCTAGTCCCAACACTATTCTACCGTCATCGAACAACAACACCTCACCTTCATTAATTCCAACCTCACAGAACTCATCAGTTAATCATCATAATAATGTAAGTTGATACATTTAATTATTATTACATTGTAACAGAAGGTTCAAGAACAGCCTTGACGACGAGGGTTCTCGCCACTTTTTGTTATCTTTTTCTCTGTCTCTCAATTTCAATTCCATTGACATGCAAAATATAAAATATTCGTTGTGTATTAATTAAAGGTCCGAAGCTCTCATTTCTACGAGTAAAAATATTTCCATATCAGAACGTAAAAATCATCATTCGGTAACTTCCATCCATTGTCGAAAGTTCAAAACGAACGAAAAAAAAACTTTTTTTTCCCATAAAAACGAGCTCACGTAGCAATTTGTAAATTAAATTTTCCGCTGGTGTGCTTGTATTGTTGTTGTGTTTGCCATTTGGTGAACACCTGCATTTCATTTTTTTTTTCGAAAGAGCCGTGATTTTGTAATGCTCAACAACAGAAAAAAAACTATTTTGATTCGAGTTGTTCAATCGAAAAAAAAATTTAAAAGTTTTTGAGTGCGCCAAGGCTTCATAAAAGCTGATTTATGGTAACTGCTCATTGTCTTTAAAATGAAGAAAGAATCACTGCTAACCAATTCCGATATCTTTAATGAGTGGCGCTTCGAAAAAGTAAAATAAAATGTTGACTTAATCTATGATAAAGTCGTATGCGGTAGCCGTGAGTTTCAACCAGTTCTCAATCGGCTAATCGACTCGCGTCATAAATTATTCATTCAAGACTTTTCGTTTTACGATTATTTTCCGAATTTTTATTTCATTAAATTTACATTTGGCGGCCTCAAAACTACCGAGAAGATTTTGTTTAACTTTTAATTAAATTTGCATCTTCAATCAATGAAAGCATATCTTCGCGAAACATAAAAACATCATCATCTCAGATATTTTTGTTTTTACCTTTTTCCAAAGAAAAAACTTTCTTTTTTTGTTTTGTAGTCTACGCGAGACATAAAATCACGACTTCTTTTTTTTTTTTGTTTTGCGCCGATGTCGAAAGATTTAAGGCGAGTGAAGAAACTTTAGCGTGGAAGTAGCGATGCATAACCTCAGCTGCAATGAGAGATTTTTTCTGTTGTTGTTTAATTTTATTGTCCCGAATCAACGTCCGTGCGTTCATCAACCAATTTATATAATCTCTGATGAACGACTTCCACACCGACTAAGCCAAAGTAAAAAAGTAGCTCGATTTGTCGAGTAATATAAAAAAAATGAAACTAATAAACACTCTGAAGTTTAATACGATAACTTTGTTTTTGTTTTTAACTTCATATCTCTGTCTCGTTCTCAAATCTCTCAAATAATCAAATCTGACACCCTCGAGATGGAAATGTTGGAAGAAATCAAGAAGGAATGAAGAAAAATATTTGAAACAAAAATCCATGTTTATTGTATAAATTTTGAACACTTGCACAGGCGGTTAATTAAATTCTATGTATCGAACTTTTGCACGTGTTCAATTGTGAACTTAAATACAAAATACAGAGGCTATATGTTTAATGCTTTTGAGGAGTGGACGTCGTCTGAGGCGATATCATTTTCACAATGAAACATTAATGTTTATTGATGTACTTTGAGTTTTTTTTATAAGGCGTGGGTGAAAAGTCTTTAAAATTGCGGAGAGAAAGAAAAAATATCATTTCTTTTTTCATGATTAATTGAAGAATGCATTTATAAACATTAACTGTACGATTTATTATCTCTCGCCTTCCATTTCATGCGTGACAATCTGATTTGTCATCGCTGAAGTCGGCGTTACATTCTTGAGCAATCTTTTATTGTCTCGCGCTCTACTTGTGATTAATCGAATTTGAATTGTGTGGACATGGACGACTTTCGTCATAGAATGTTTATGAAATAAAAATTTACAGATGCACGTGGTCGAAAGATTATTTTAATTTTTCGTCAAAACTCCCATTGGACTCAATTTAAAGTTTAATGTCAACCGAGCTGCTCCAGAAATAATCATGTTTGTTATTTTTTCGGTCCATAAACAAAAACAACAATACACAAATGCGAAATATTAAAAGCAAAAATTTCTTTGGAATTTCTGAGCCACTATTAAGAACCGTTCCTCGCTCTTTTCATCTACAGCTTAATGCGCTGACAACCGCAACTGAGCGAAAGAGAGAAGAAAAAAATATTTGAACACGTGTTCGAAACAGAGGAAATATATGAAAAATTTACTGACTCGACAATGTTCAATTATGAGTTCGCTCCCAAAGACCTTTTGCTTTTAAAACACAAAACATCAAAGACCCCTGAATATGAAACAAAAATGTCTATTCATGAGATAGCAAGTGATGGCGATTTATTCATTTATTTTTATTTGACGAATGAATGATGAAATGAACTTGAATTGGGATGAATGATTCCACTTTATGCGTTGTTGTCTTCTGATAAAGATCTTAAATCACAAAGTCGAAAAACCAGAAGGAAATCATAATTAAGAAATGAAGTCAACAAGCATAAAAGAATTTCGAGCTTGCAATCTCTTTTATGGTTGAGTCGTATTTGAGAGAAAGCGAATCAAACCGTCATCATCCGGCTGTAAACCATAATTACACTCTCAACGCTTATTTATTTTCGCAAACGTTATGAAACATGATGGATTAATACAATTTTCTTTTTATCTCTTTACAGACAGATGAAAAATCGTCGTGTTAGAGTCACAGTGACACGATTTTGATCTCAGAGAAGCCCACGAAATAAAGAAGGAAGGAAGGAAGGAAGAAAATAAAAATAACGTTTGTTTTGTTAATGAAGTTAAACCGGGAATGCAGTCAATGCAAGAAAGAAATTTGTCGATGCAATTTAAATAGAAACAACTTTCAGAGTTTAAGTCGTCTTAAAAATAGAAGAAGGATACATAGAGCATAGAATTCATAAAAAGACTAAGAAGGTTAATGATCTGTACATGTGTGGCTGCACAGCATAATTTTGAAACATGCAGTTACAGACTGGTTAAGGAAATAAAGCAGAAACATTTCACAAACACTTTTTAAAATCCCCCTCCCCCACTTCTCCTCATCATGTTAACAGAACAAGTAACAAAAAAAACATTTAAAAATTAAAGCAACAAAAAAAAATCTTTTAATTAATTTAATAATTAAAATTCTGTGATCTATAGATTATTATTTTATTTTTTAAATGATGAAGAATGGAAAAGAAGAAATAAAAAATGAAAAAGATGTTAAATGATGAATGTACAAAAATCTGCGCGAATTAATTGAAGTATCGCAAAAGTCCTCAAAATTTAAAGTAAAATAAAAAGCTTTGAGGGTTTTAAGAGGAAGTTAAGTTCGAACTTTTCTCAATCTCTTGAAGCTCTGAATTGAAAAGCTCCTGGAAATTTAACTTTTTTGTTAATTAAATATTTTAATAAAATTCATTTTCTTTTCTGTAATTTTCACTTTAAAACAATTAAAATGCAAAGAAATGCTTTTTGATGAACTCAAAATGTCACACGAAATTATAACAGAAATGACACTGCAAATAACCTTTTTCTTATCAAATTGTTTATGTTTTTCTAATTATTAAATAAAATACACAAGATATAGTTGTAAAATGAACTTACTTTGTTATTTATTCGTTTTGATGTCTACTACTTTGTAATTTGATCTTTTAGCGCAGTTGCAAATTTTCTTTCAGGTGTTCACTATAATTATTCAGCTGAAATCAACAGAGTTTGTAACGCGATCTGAAATCGTATCAATTGACTTGACAGTCATGCAATGCAGAGCCTTCTCCACTCAATTCGTCTCTTTCCCTTGCTTGGAAATATAAAATGTCACACTCTTAAAAGAAAAGTCGCCTCCTCCCTGTGACTTTATCGATTTTTTACTTGAAGCCATATCGAGTTACATGAGCGAAGCGATGTTGAAATGAAACTTAATTGTTGGATTGCGTGCTCAAGTGTTCAAACTTCTTTTTATATTTTCTTTCTTCTTCCCTCACAAGTCTACCGAAGGAAGAAATGAAACTTTCGCAAGAGAGAAATCGTTTATTGTTTTGTGGTTTTTTTTATTAAAATGGGGTTAAGTGAAGATTAACTTGAAGATGTTCGATGGAAATCTATTTTTTATCCATTTCTACTTTCAATGTCTATTTGAGCGACTTCAGCTTACGTGATACTGTTTGATGATTAATTTTCTTAATAAATTTTTTATTGAAGAAATTAATAAGTTTAGCTGATGGTTCAACGATCTCATAAAACGCGATATAACTTCACTTTTTATCAACGTTAATGTCACATTGACGGAGAATCATGTGGTCAATTGAAATGACACTTATTATATTTATTCTTAATTAACACGATGTGTCATGTCTATCGATGCATTGAGAAGACGACATAGGCTGCAAGACCCCATGATGCCATTTCTGTTGTAAAGTTTTATAGTGCTCTCAACCTCCTTGAGCAAATTTTATTATTTCTTGTCTTTGCCATTTTTGAAAGCAAACATGATATTTTCACTCTGTCACTTTGAGTTGTCTTTCACTCGTTATTGCAAGGTGCGGTATCTAATTACTCTACCCGAGCTGAGAGCTTGTTTTATGAACTTCAGGTAGTTTTCTTGTAGCTAATTTCAATTTTATTCAAATGAAGTAGTTGAGAGGTTTAAAATTGAAGATTTCTTTTCCTACCTGGAAAAACAACAAAAACATCAGGTGGATCATCGTTTAATGTTGGTAGATATGCAGATAAATACTTAAAATTGAAGGAAACTTCAAGTAGAAATTAACATTTGTTCTACCTTCAGTCTAACTAATCCGATTTGCTTCTGAGACAGATTGAACATTGAAGTGAAATCTTAGTAAAAATTATCCGCATCGTAAGTTATTGCTTGAAGTACTTTTCTTTTCGCTTCAAATGATTATTGGTTCAGCCGGCATGTTGCTAGCTAAATACTTAGTAGCTAATTATAAACTAAAAATGTGCAAAATCAATCGACCATATTGACCATACACAGTTTGAGAAATCTATTAATGATTCATGAGTTGAAGTTTTTCTTGTTTTCGCAACCCGCTCAACAACAAAAGACGATCGTTCGTAGTTTGAAAGGAAAAACAAATTTGCACGGCCAATAAATCTAGCTTTACTCGTAGTCTCAACAGGTGTTTCCTATTAAAATCTTTAGTTCTCTTTCTCTCTCTCTCTTACAATATTTTAATTTCTCGTTGCTTTATTCACTAGAGTAGGTTGTTTTTAAAAGAACTCCCAGATAATCGAAAACTGATATATTCAAAGAAATTAATCATTTAAACTTATTATTCGTCTACTTATTTTATATAAAAATATTTTCCTTTTGGATGTTTAATTAATTAAAAAGAAAAACAAGTCTGAGCGTTTAATTCCCCTCTGGGTCAGTTATGATCACGAAAGTAAGAAACATGGCAATTAGAAAATACAAAAACTATTAAATTATTTTGTGAAAATTGTGCGTATGAAAAAGCTGCTTCTTTTTATAAAATAAATCTAGAGATGGGATGGGTGCTGTTGGTTAACCTAATATATTGTTAACGATCGAGATGGTCCAACTAAGATCCTAACTCTGAACACATCGCATGATTTCTTTAAACGAAACCAAAACTACTACGACAGCTTTCCGTGAAATGATGAGGAACTGAAGGTTAATATTTTGTTAATTCGAAATGGGCGAATCAAAGAGGCAACCACATTACTTTAATGAAGTATAAGGTGTTTAAATCGATATTTTAGTTTTTTTTTTCTTTAATCATCTTAATTACCTCCAGATGACTCCAAACAAACTGAGATTCCAGCTTTAAAAATAGTTTCATTACGCCATATGCAACAAATAAGCGCCACTTATTTCTTAGCGAACAATTTTTATATTTCGCAGCTCGTTCGGGGAAGTATTTTTCACTTAAACACCAAACGCATGTCTGGTTGATGCAAGTGTAGCTCATTTATCATTTCGAAATGAAAAAGAGATAACTTTCCACTTGCTTTAATTTCTACTTGAAAATATTCTCGGCAATTACCGATGCTTGCCTACAATTAACCGTGCATCCGATTTCCATATCGTAGTTAAGCCTCAATCATTAATTTCATTCATACATCATCGAAGACGGTAATCATACGCTGGGCAGAATGTTATTGCCATCATCTTAATCGACCGATCGTTCCTGTGAGGTTCAAAGCGCGATACATGTCGAGATGACCGATTGTTAAATGATTTCGATCATTAACATTTTTTCCGTTTGCAGGATTCTTCATGAACGATGACAACTTTACCAATGGATCGTAACATGTTTGATGAGATTTTATTTTTATCAGACTTTATAAAATAGCCCATCACCTACTCAACCAGTTTATTAACAATTTCTTCATAATTGTTATTGCGAAATAAAATACAAAATTGCAAATTATATCATCGCAACTTTCTTAAAATTTTATGTGGGATTGTGGAAAGAAACAAAAAAAATTTAGTTTGATGTCGCGATCTGGCAATGCTTTATGATTGCCGTAAATCCATAATTAAGATATTTCAATCAAAGACATTGAATGAAAAAAGAATCATCCCACAAGCCATTCATGATGAAACATTTATTTTCACTTCATTCCACATTGAGCATATAAAAAAGAAAATAAAGAAATACGAAATGCCGCAAATGCCAAATTAATTTGATGATAAATTAAATATAATTACAATTTTTCTTAATTTATTTCGGCATTTTTGTTACGGCTCAAAACAAGATTCGAGAAGAAAGTTATTTCTTTTTTGTGTTGTGATTTGTAAATTTACAATGTGTAACAGGGACGAGGTAGGAAGATTAAGTCGAAGTATGAAAATTTTCTTTCCACTTTAATTAAAGTACTTCATTCAACAAGGAAGCCGTCACATTTCTTAAATTTTGTCTCATCAAGAGATATGATAAATTATGAAAATTACAGCAAATTGTGCATTCAACTGAGAATATAAATGCACCGTGACGAGAAATAAACAAAATATCTTCAATCTTTGCACCGTAATGCCATTAAACTGTTCATTCACATCAGCTACCGGACTTGAGACAACTAAAGAGATTTAAGATAATAGAATCAAGCGCTGTTTTTTCTACATAAATGAAGGCAATTGTTAGCTGTTGTGAAATGAATTGAAGGCATTAACCGATTGACGCTGATCGTTATCAACAAAGCGCTTATTTAATTAAGGTGTGACGAGATTGAATGAAATTTAAAGAAATTGAACAATGTACATAAAACATTCCATTCTGGATGATTATTTATTTAATACAGGTGACGCCACTAAAAATAAAATGTTTATCTAGCTTAATATTAATACAATTCAACTCTAATTGCCTCATATGTTGAGTAATTTGTCATCATCTTATAAGATATTTGTTCCCATGTCATAAGTTGGCAGATTTTGTTGCGACTTCATAAACGAAGACAACCTCAAAGAGTCAAAATAATTCGTCACGATAGAAACATCTCGCCGTCTTGAATCAAAAACAAACCTCATAATACAGAAGGAAAAAACATTTCACTTCCATCGAGTTGTGATTAAAGTCAAACAGGTGCGATTAAATCATATTTCAACGCTTAAAATATTCGATTGTCGTTCGCATGTTTTTATTTTCCTTCTCCCTCTGACACGATTAAGTGGAATTTCAATAAAAAAGCAACGACGTATGTGATCTCAATTTGCAATATGAACTTTTTGAACTCTCCAGACGTCTCTGCGATATTACACGCTCTCACATCCACGCCTAAGCACTCAAGTTCATTTCAATGAAAATTAATTTTAAGTTTTTTTTCGTTTGCTTCTCTTTCTGTTTTCCTTTGAACATATTGATAGAAACGCGAGATCGATAAGATTACTTGAGTTTCTAGTAGAAAATAATTTTAATACGACATGTGTGGAGTTATATCATCATCAATATTGATCTCTTGCTCATGTTTCAGCTGGCGGGAGAAATTAAAAACCGAGGTATCAATATCTGACGACAGTCGTTCACATTGTTTGTCTTTAATGACTTGTTAGATTTTGTATATTTCTCACCTAGTCTGGAGACAATAAAACGTCGTGAAAGATACAAATACCAGTCATTTGCATTGTACATTTGTGTCGATTTTTCTTCTTTTAATTTCCAATTTGGAATTGTATTGAAATTGTCACGTCAGTCACAGTTTTCATTGTCATTTTGATATTGACGCTTGTGTAGGTTTTTGAAGACATTGCACATCGAGACCTCTATAGAGTTAAATCTTGTTTATTTATGTAATTTGAAAACTAAACATTACAAATGAGCTTCGTTGATGACTCAGTCAACACCTGAGGATGATAATTTACGACATTGTTGTTAGAAAATTCAAATCTTACTTGCAATTAAATTCAAAGTTTTTTTTATTACAGAATGTAGCATTTTTAAGGAACGTTAATTGAATAATGGTTCATACTTAGTTGCAAATTGCAATCACATTCAATCACACATAAAAAACAGATATAATCTTCTAAAATTTATAATTATCTGTCAATTGATGAAAACGATTTATTTAAAAAGAAAAATTTGTGTCAAAACATTGAAAATAAAAACAAAATAAATGTTCACAACTTTGCAGCTGTCAAAATATATTTACTTGAAAACAAATTAATTTCTATAATTTTCAACTCGAAGAGATAACAGCAAATAACAACAACAAAGTACAGAAAATATTTTATAGTGAAAGGTCAAATAGTTCTTATAAAAAATTATTAAAAATTGTAGAATGAATTGAGCAAATTAATCAAAGTGCAGGCAAGGCCAGGCACAATTATGAGGTTTTCTCGAGTTCATGAACCGACAAGAAAATCTTTTATATTTGACATGAAAATTGCAAACATTGCAATACTTGACAGTGTGGCATATTAAAAGCATGAATTAGGTTAAGCATGAGATGCGTGATAGTTGATTGAGCATTAAATAGGAAAATCGTTTAAACAAAACGTGCAAAATCTCAAGAAATTACATCAAAAAAGTCACTTTAATATTCTCACTTCCACAATTATTTTTGAAGTAGCAACAAGATATTATTTAGGTTTAAATCTTTTTCATCAAACCATTGAATTATTTCATAAATTTTTAACCATGAAATTTTCAATAATTTCTTGGGAAAAATTTTCCAAGAGTACAACCGATGAATGCATTCGTGTCTGAATAATTTATGACTAAAGGAAAAAAAACGTAAACAATCAATTCAAGAAAATTGCACAAAATCATTGATTTCTTGATGTGAAGTGTTTATGTCAAATTTGATGTTATTAAATAGAAAATACGGGAATTGAGTTGAATTACAGAAAATATATTTTTAATAATTCAAATTTTTAAAAGAACAATTTTTGTTGTGTTTACATGACATTCCGAAGAAATATTTCCAGCAGTTTTAGACAGTTTTCTAGAAAAAGAAAAGGAATTTATGAAATTTTAATGCATTCTTTGATCGACTAGCGAATAGAAAAATGTCAAAATAAGTGAAAATTCGCTTTGTTTACAAAGAGTATTGACAGTTTAACTGACAACTGATATATAACAACATTTTGCATTCAATCGCAATGCGCTAATTCTACATCACGACTTTAAACTTTAAACAAATAGAAAGCCCTCGTCTCTGTTATTGATTTATATCAGCCCGTAAAAAATTGTCTGAAATAGAACAAGTCGTGTAAGCGTTTCTCTATTCTGGTGCTTGCAGGTGTCTTAAACATCATAAAAAGCATGTTCGTTCCGCTTTTTCCTCGTTGTACGTTATCAATTTTAATTAACTGAGCCGCACAGCAAAGGTCTTGTGATAACAATTTGAAATAAGAATATTTTTATTCTCCACTTGCGTCGTGTGTACTTTAAATATGATAAGAAACTCAACTCGTTTACAGTGCAGAGGGGTTTCCATTAAGTTCACCTGCACTCACAAGATTGCTGATAACTTTTATCATTCTAAGTGCAAACAAGTGTTTTAGTCTACTTAGAGTAAAAGAAAAATTGTTACGAAATCTTTGATGACATCCACAGAATAATAAAAGTTTCAAAAAACTCTTTGATGATTTTTATATTTTACTTTTCAAGTGGCTTTCATATTTGATTATATAGTAAAAAATTGTTTCATTCCTTGAGTATTTAATCTAATCGACGAATACTGCAAAATATTCAATTATGACAGAAAATTTTGAGTTATAACTCTATCATGCAATAATTAAGATCGAACATCTGTGTAAATCTTACCAAAGCGATCGGAAAATTCTGAAATTGGATAAACTTTCATAAATATTAGCACACGAACTTCAGTAAATTTTTATTCATAGAGAAATTGAATTCGAAAATAACATTTTATGTTCTTCACATAAGAAAAATATGGACAATTTATAGAAACGAGTAAGAAAAACAAGATTGCTGCTTTCTTGTGTCTATAAAATCCAGAAAATATTCAATGTCAATAATTCTAGCTTCAATAATTCTATGAAACCCTAAACGACTTTACGAATGCTTCAGAATATGAATTTTCCCATTAAATTTTTTATCATTCGTTAAACGAAGGGATGTGCCTCAGAAGTAACATTTCCTTCTATTTACGACAAGGAAAAGATGAACACGTGATGAATTTTCCTCCTTAAACCATCTCAAATCAAGAAATCAAATAAAATATTCATACACAAACAATGTGAGCGAGTAGGGATGTGTGGCATAAAAGTATAACATTTGTTGACTAATTCCCACCAGAAATCAAAATACATGATGGTAAATATAGATAACAAAAATGAGAAAATTTATTAGTGAGGGCACAACGTCGTGCTTGTCTCTTTCAGGGCGAATCTTTAACAGGCGAAACAATTTAATTTCCTAAAGGAGAGTGAGAAAGATTGAGAGTTCGATACAAACATCATTCAGGCTCGTGCTTTCAATTAATTTCAACGTTCATCTGTTCCAATTTTTCTTCAAATTAATATAAAAACTTTGGAAATGACGTCAGGCCAAATATTTTCTTTTTTACGTCTTTAATATTTCAGAATTTTAATGATGTTTTCAAGTTCCATCTCACACCTGACAAGCTTTCGCATGAGCTCAAAATTCAAATAAACTCGAACAATGTGTCATTGGGATTTTTTTTTCGGTCGCGTCGAAATGTTCAAATGTACATACGCATAAGCGTAGCTGATCGATGATGACCAACTTTAAAAAATATTTATAGAGAATAAAAAAATAAAACAGCGAATAGAAATGATATTTTTATTTCTTCAAGTTTCGTTTTTTAAGTGCAAACACCTGCAAAGTACTGAAGCACTTGTTATTTTTTTTTCTCAGACTTCGTAAATGAGAAAACTCAATATTTTACTTTATAACATTGACTTAGTCGTCATTGCGTTCATTTGAAGAAAAAACCTTATTTGATTTAATTAGATAATGTTAGTGTCAACATTGTCAACGTTATCAGTCGTGTAGTTTAGAAATCAGTGAATTTCAGGTCTTTTGAGTGAGAGAAGACGACATTTATAAAAGTGTAAAATTTTTATTTGAACGACACGTTGATATTGTTCTAAATCTGACATCGAATTGACTCAACGACATACAAACGCGTTCTTTCGTTTCGAGTTCACTGTACCGTTACCATAAAATCGTATGCTAATTTCTAGTTCAAGCAATTCTGTCATTTCCTCGATCGAGTGTGGTTTTATTCGCATTTTTCTCTATGTTTGGCATTCTTGCATTTTAACATTTCACGGAACTTACAGTTGCAGCTGTAGTCGGATAGTTGCATAAATATTCAGTTGTTATCCACGGTTGTGTTTTACTATGAAATTCTTAGACGCATAAAATTGACGTCAAATTAAAGCTTAGGAAAGAATGCAACTTGCAATACACTTAAAGAGTCTCGCAAATACACTTCGGTCATTTAGATAGAGAATAAAGAAAAGAAGAAAAAATAAATATTAATTAAAGACAGGTGGAATTAGATAATTAATTTTAAATGAAACACTTGTTCAAACATCGTAAGAATCGTGCAAACATTTTAGTGAAAATATTTGTTATTTTTTATTTGTTATTATTGAAGAATTTCACGGGAATTTTATTAGCATTTGTGATGTTGCTTAAACTTTTTGACTAGACAAAATTCAAGGAAACTTTTATTCAAAATGTTTCTGGTATCAAGACGTATTTAAAGTTAACTTTGATGACTGTGAAAACTGTTTAGTCTCGACATTTCTTTTGCATTGTTCTAAATAGTTTTTGGATTAAAAAGAAAACTTTAACTCAAAACATATCATTTTAGAACATTCCCTGTAAATCATTCTATAATTAACAAATCTAACAGCCGGTACGGTAACATTTGCTTACGTTCAATTCTTGAAGGAAATCTTTCAATTTTTATTATAGACAAAACATGTGTGTGACATGAAATAGAAGTGATTTAGTCGCACAAACTAATATTTTATATATGAAGAACAACAACTGAACGAAAAATCACATGTTTTTGAGCAGCTTTAAGCGACACACAGTCAGCGAGCATAAATCAGCTTTCTTCGCCGCAAACACCAAAAATATAATATGTTTCATAAATAATAATTATTTTCATAACTCTGCTGACGATCGTGCCTGCCTCTAGCCGTTGTGTTGTCACACACATGTGAAATTGAATATCCGCTACCGACTGTTTACGCAATCGTAAGAATTATTCATTTGGCTTTGCCAATCACCTGTGCTCGTTTCCAACAAAGTACCGTACAAGCAAAGAATGTTCAGCTGTTTTCTTTCGATTTCGCATAATATTTTTATTTTACATTCTCATTCGCTGTGATTCGTACGAAATACGTGGCGTCTGGGGTTGGCATAGCTGAGATTCTTATTATATATCTTATATATCTCATCGTGAAATATTCGTAACAATTGTTCCGCGCTCTCTACCTTGTTTAAGAAAAATAGCTTTAATTTCTTGCTTTTCTGTTGTTACAGACTTTAAACTTTTTATAGCTCAACTTATGTTAATTTATTCATCAAATGTGGTTGTTGAATTAACTCAAATATTTTCGAAAAAAATGCATTACGAAACTGCAGTTCCAATATGAAAATTTTAAAAAATAAATCATTTCATTTATTTATCAATAAATTCAAATCTTTGTACATTTTTTCTTAGCTTTAAGTGAATTTATGATTGAACAAATTCGAATCAAGAGGATGACTTTTAGTCACCAAATGGTCTCAACGTGAATTTTGTGAAAATTTAAGTTCAAACAGCTGCAGTTACAACTGAAATTTTGTCTAATTTGCTTACTAGTGTTCTATTTACATATTGAAGAATTTTATTTAAAGAAATGCAGCTGAACAATGTGGAATTTTAATGAAGCTTTTAAAGAATTGAATCTAGATCACAAAGTTTGAGTAAATTGTGTAGATCAATAGAAATAAATTTGAATAAATGTTGAGAAATAATTGAATGAGACGCAAAAAACGTAAGAGAAAAAAGCGTGAAATTAAATCCTTTAATTAAAAATATTTCATTAAAATTTTATTGATTAGAATTTGGAAATAATAAACTGAAGAAAAAATTCTTTAATCTCACAGCTTTAATTTACGAGTGTGGCCTGCAAATGCCCCAACAATTAATTTTTTCTGTATGCCACATGGACATCGCTTAAAAATAAGACTCGTATCGTCAACTCATCAGTTTCAAACAACCGCGAACACAAAATAAGATGAATTTCATTTTGAGAAGAGTTAATTTATTTTTTTCTTTAATTTGGCTGGCTTTCATTCTGGTGACGTTTCATGTCATATGTTTCATTAATTTTCACCTCTAGTAATCTCGACAGTTTTTACAAAGCATACACTTGGGCACAGCCTTTGACATGTTTCAAATTAAAAAAGATTTTTCAATATTATTACTAATGTTAAAAGTGGGGAAAGTATGAATATGTGTAACTTAAAAGCAGAACTTGCAGTCATAATAAACGTTCGTATCTCCATTGGATTTAGAGAAACAATTAAGTCATCTCCAGATAATGCTTTTTGTGTGTTGACTTTCACTGATTGTGATTTTGGATACGAGAAACTTTTCGCACCTATTTGTTGGAATTGAAGGCGATCCAAATCTTCAATCCATTGATTAGCCGAAAGTGTAACTTCAGAAAAGGAAAAGTCTCCAGGAAAAACTTCAGTTAAATTAAAAGTTATTGTTTGAGAATATTGGGAATCTTCATTGTTTTCTAATATGTGTTCAAAGCGAATTAATGTTGAATCATCTTTCCATGGTTCGACTGTCATTGCATAAACATTTTGTGGTAAATCAGATCCAATTGTCGAATGCTAAGAATGTTTAATTCTAAATAAATTTCAAAAGATATTAAATTAATTATGACTCACCTCAGTGTGATATTTTTCTGCCCATTCATTAACTGTCATGCTTTGGATTTCATCAAAGAAAAGCCAGTTGGAAAGATGAACTTCGTTTTGCAAAAATCTTTCACGAGCTTCCAGAGAAGGATTTTGTGTTGATTTCTTTCCAAATATAAGACAGTGCTTGCCTCTTGCTATGAGACCCGAGCCATGCTCAACTTCATTCAAGGCTTCAGCTACCCCAAATGCATCATCGTAAAGAAGTCGACGGTGAACCTAAGAAAAAGTATCAAATAATGTTATTAATGAATTATTCAATGAAAGTACCATGAGTTCCAGAGTTCCATCAATAATGCTTGCTCCACCTTGAGCACGATCATTCAAAACGGCGAGTCGATGAGTGTTGTCTTCAATAGCAATCTTCGAATTTATAGGATAATAATTGCTGGCAATCGGTTCTTCAAACGTTAACTGGAAAGTTTCTCGGAAATTTCGTTTTCGTTTTATCATTTGTCGACCATTTGAATCAGTAAAGAAATCTTCATTTGATTCGATGTCAGTGAAGAATCTCGAAACAATTTCTTTTCCAATGCCATCTTCAACTGGAATTGGACCGACAAGCCATTCGAATTCAACGAATTTCTGATCTTTGTAAACTCTCACAACCTGACTTATCCAACTGTTGATCGTTTGATGGACTTCGTCAACTAAATCACCTCGAACAACTTGAAGTGAAACGTCCTGATCAAGAACAAACTCATCGACATTTCCATCTGGTCTAAAAATGTAAGCACCTGAAGATCTGTTTGCGAATATTGCATTGTTTCCAGCAGCTCCATAGTACATAATAAACTTTTGGCGCAGACTTTTTGTTTCACCATCAATTGTGATATTTTCTAGCAGACCATTTGCATCAAAAGCGATGCTTAAGAATTCATTCCCAATGCTGACACTTTCGACGTCTACTTTTGGTGCAACTTGTGATGTCTGCTGAGTCGTTTTTGATACAAAATATGATTTATACCCCATTGCTGGTACTTTCTCAGCTCTGAAGACAACTTCATTGGGTGTTGGACTTGTTCGATAATGAATATTCATGACCGATGTTGGTATTTGGACGATTTCAATTGGAATCAAAGTGTTTTCGCCATCTCGAACTTCGTAAGAATTTCCACTAACTGGAAATCTAACAAATTGATTTGTTTCATGACCAAGTGGGTTATAAACTGTCGCCATGAACTTATCAGAATTCTCTGAGATTGAACAAACGCTGATGTTTAAGTTTAAGCATGAGTTGAATTCAAATTCCCATTGAGTAGGTGACGATGAGTTGCTGGGCTCAATGTCAGTCAAGAATTGATTCAGAGATGATTTTGTGTTGTGTTCACATTGCACAATTGACGCGTGGAGTTCTCTGTGATAATCGTCAGCTACATGTTGCTTCTCAGTCCCAGTTATTGCATCGTGATGTTGCATCACTCCCATAATTCTTCTTAAATATCCCAAATGATCTTCATACGATTCTTCTGGTTTCTTAGCATTTGCCGAAAGTTGTTTGCAGATTTGTAGAAAATGATTGCCTATTCGTTCAAATCTTTTAGAAGAAGGACGAGACGTGTAATATCCACTCCAATAGGCATGTGGATCGTTGGCGTAAGGGAAGAAATCGTCAACTTTTGTAGGAAATGCTACTCCAGATTCATGGAGAGCTTTGAGATAACACGATGGTGTTGAATAAAACACGTTCAGCTTGAGTTCATTTTGACGTTCGTTAGCGTATCTGATAAAGAAGTAAATTGTTTGATCATTTCAATCTCTTCAATAAAAATTTATGAAATAAAACTTCATTACTTGATGAGTTTGTCTAAGTTCTTGAACCATTTTTGAGCTGACATGTAATGAAAATCGCCTCCCATTGTTAAAATGATATTGTTTGTACGATAAGAAGTTGCTTGATTTTCTACATACTTTTTNNNNAACACGTTCAGCTTGAGTTCATTTTGACGTTCGTCAGCGTATCTGATAAAGAAGTAAATTGTTTAATCATTTCAATCTCTTCAATAAAATATATGATACAAAACTTCATTACTTGATGAGTTTGTCTAAGTTCTTGAACCACATTTGAGCAGACATGTAATGAAAATCGTCGCCCATTGTTAAGATTACGTTTTTTGTACGATAAGACTCTGCTTGTTCGTCCACAAATTTTTTGAATTCCAAAAGCTTTTTATAAAAGGGAGAATAAGTGGAAGATTTAAATATAATTTAAAATTTTTAACTTACTCTTTCTTCGACATTATAGTCGGGACTTTCAATGTCATCAATTATTGGCTCGTCATTGCAAAGATAATCATAGCAAAATCCTCTGGGGGCACTGTAATGATTATACAGAACTCCGGTGAAAAGATCAGAATCCTCTAGATTAGTTGAATTATATTTTAAATTAATCCTGAAAATTTCGTAAGTTTTTATGATGAACTTACCCAAAGCAGAACTTGATTTCCAAACCATTTCCATTGACTTATCACGTCTTCTCTGTGTTTTATCACGCCAATCAAGGCGTGCGAAGAACAAACCGTCGTATCCCATTTTAGTGAAAAGTGAAGCTTGTTCTCTTGAGTGACCGAATGGATCAATTTGCCATCCAATCTTCGGACGGCCACACTCACCAAATGTGTCATTTAAAAGTCGCAAGCCCCAAGTGAACTGATCAATGAGACTTTGATAATGAGCAGCAGCTTCATCATTCATACTCCAAGCACCTCCAATGAACTCCAATCGACCTTCATTTACAAGCATCTTAACCTGTTCCTTTAAGTCGTCAGTTTGTTCGTTCCACCACTTAAAGAAAAACGCTGACTCCACGAAAACAAATTTCCTTGCTGGATTTTGTAGTAATTCTTGCACAACTGTATCGAGAATATATTGAACGCTAGCTTTTTGTATACCACCTCGACCTTAGAAGATATTCAAACATTTCATTTATTGTAGAAAGAATTATTATTGAAATGTTCATTTCTATCTCACTTCCATAATAATATTGATCAATTGTCTTCAACCATCCAACATCATCGTGAGTATGTGGAACAAGATGAACATTTAATATTTCACTATCAGATGAGACCACTGGGCAAGACTACATAAAATTAATTTCAATTTAATTTATTCAAACTTTTTTGTGTTTCATAATTCTCAACCTGATAACCACATTGCGAGTTCTCTGCTTTTCCTGTAGAAGTTGAAGGTACTGCTTGAATAATTCTTAAGAAAACGAATGAAATTAGTAAAATCGAAATATTTTTAGACATTTTTCTTCAACTAATTAAGCTTGCAATCGCAGCAGCAAACTGACAGCACTTTGATCAACGTAGGGGTTTTCATTCAAAACAGTAATCTCAAGTGTCTTGCACTCAATTAATATTTTGTCAATAGCTTCTTTTTTTAATTAGATATGATTAGATACTTGATAAGAAAAGATTGTTAAAGTTTCAAAACGCTCAATAACAAATTTATTCACTTCAATGTTAAATGATAATGGCTAAAGCACTTCAAAATATTTTTATTATTAAATATTTGAAAATTTCAATAACATAAATTAAGGGAAGGCAATAAATGTAAGAATTTCCATGGGATTCAATGTGAATTTTCCATCCTCTGTCATTGAAATCTTTTTTGTATTCGAATCTTTTGACCATTTTGGAAATATGTTTCGTTTTAATCTTCCATGACTTTTTTCTTCATGAAGGAAATGCATGCGATTCATGTCTCCAATCCATTGGTTAGCAGCAAGTGTTACTTCAGAAAACCTTGATTTGTTTATGAAAATATCTGCTAAGTTTAAGTTTACAGGTTTTGAAAAGAATGGATCTTCGCCAGTATCAAATAAATGTTCAAAACGAACTAATGTTGAGTTATCCTTCCAGGGTTCAACTGTCATTAGATGAATGTTAGGTGGCAAACTAAATCCAATTGATGAGTGCTGAAGATTATGATAAATTTAGAGATCATCTAAAATTATTTAAAACCTCACCTTTGTGTTGTACTTTTCCGACCATTCATTAACCGTCAGACTTTTAATTTCATCAAAGAAAAGCCAGTTGGAGAGATGAACTTGGTTTTGCAAAAATCTTTCACGAGCTTCCAAAGAAGGATTTTGAGTTGATTTCTTTCCAAATATAAGCCAATGCTTGCCTCTTACTATCAGACCTTTTCCAAAACTTTTTTCAACCAAAGGTTCACCAACTCCATAATGATCATCTCGTACAGTACGACGGTGAACCTGTTGATTAGCATTTTTTTCATGAAAATTGATTTAAGATGATTGACTCACCATAATTTCCAGAGTTCCATCAATAATGCTTGCTCCACCTTGAGCCCGATCATTCAAAATGGCGAGTCGATGAGTGTTGTCTTCGATAGCAATCCTTGAACTTATTGGATAATAATTACTGGCAATCGGTTCTTCAAACGTTAACTGGAAAGTTTCTCGGAAATTTCGTTTTCGTTTTATCATTTGTCGACCATTTGAATCAGTAAAAAATTCTTCATTTGATTCGATGTCAGTGAGGAATCTCGTAACAATTTCTTTACTTTTTGAATCATTAGGAATTGGACCGACAAGCCATTCGAATTCAACGAATTTCTGATTTTTGTAAACCCTCACTACCTGACTAATCCATTCATTGAAAATCTGGTGAACTTCATTGACAAGATCACCATGTATGACTTTTAAATTTACATTGACTCCAACTAAGGATTCTTTACTCTTGGGATCAGGTCTGAAAGAATAAGCACCGGAAGTGTCGCTGTTGTAATAAAGAAAGTTTTGACGGAGATTTCTTGTTTCACCATCAATTGTGATATTTTGTAGTAAACCTTTGCTATTGAAGGAAATGCTTAAGAATTCATTCCCAATGCTGACACTTTCGACGTCTACTTTTGGTGCAACTTGTGATGTCTGCTGAATCGTTTTTGATACAAAATATGATTTATATCCCATCGCTGGTACTTTCTCAGCTCTGAAGACAACTTCATTGGCTGTTGGACTTGTTCGATAATGAATATTCATGACCGATGTTGGTATTTGGACGATTTCAATTGGAATCAAAGTGTTTTCGCCATCTCGAACTTCGTAAGAATTTCCACTAACTGGAAATCTAACAAATTGATTTGTTTCATGACCAAGTGGGTTATAAACTGTCACCATGAACTTATCAGAATTCTCTGAGATTGAACAAACGCTGATGTTTAAGTTTAAGCATGAGTTGAATTCAAATTCCCATTGAGTAGGTGACGATGAGTTGCTGGGCTCAATGTCAGTCAAGAATTGATTCAGAGATGATTTTGTGTTGTGTTCACATTGCACAATTGACGCGTGGAGTTCTCTGTGATAATCGTCAGCTACATGTTGCTTCTCAGTCCCAGTTATTGCATCGTGATGTTGCATCACTCCCATAATTCTTCTTAAATATCCCAAATGATCTTCATACGATTCTTCTGGTTTCTTAGCATTTGCCGAAAGTTGTTTACAGATTTGTAGAAAATGATTGCCTATTCGTTCAAATCTTTTCGAAGAAGGACGAGACGTGTAATATCCAGTCCAATAGGCATGTGCATTATTGGCGTAAGGGAAGAAATCGTCAACTTTTGTAGGAAATGCTACTCCAGATTCATGGAGAGCTTTGAGATAACACGATGGTGTTGAATAAAACACGTTCAGCTTGAGTTCATTTTGACGTTCGTTAGCGTATCTGATAAAGAAGTAAATTGTTTAAAATCATTTCAATCTCTTCAATGAAATATGATACAAAACTTCATTACTTGATGAGTTTGTCTAAGTTTTTGAACCATTTTTGAGCTGACATGTAATGAAAATCGCCTCCCATTGTTAAAATGATGTTGTTTGTACGATAAGAAGTTGCTTGATTTTCTACATACTTTTTTAATTTTTTAAACTTTTATAGATAAGACAATAAAAAAATTAAAGAATTATAAATCGTGAAATTAATTATCTGAAAATTGATTAACTTACTTTAGTGTCAATGTTGTAATCAGGGCTGTTCTGATTATCGTTAAGTGGTTCTTCAAAGCAAAGATAATCATAACAGAATCCATCAGGCGGTGAATAGAGATTGTACAATACACCAGTAAATAATTCAGAATCGTCTAAATAAATAAAACTATTAAAACAATGTTGAGAATTGAAGATCTTTGAATAAAATTCAATACCCAAAGTATCGCTTGACTTCCAAATCATTTCCATTGTTTTATGTTCCTTTCTCTTATCTTTATCACGATAATCGAGTCGTCCAAAAAACATGCCGTCGTATCCCATTTTAGTGAAAAGTGAAGCTTGTTCTCGTGAGTGACCGAATGGATCAATTTGCCATCCAATCTTCGGACGGCCACACTCACCAAATGTGTCATTTAAGAGACGCAAGCCCCAAGTGAACTGATCAATAATGCTTTGATAATGAGCAGCAGCTTCATCATTCATACTCCAAGCACCTCCAATAAACTCCAATCGACCTTCATTTACAAGCATCTTAACTTGATCCTTCAAGTCGTCTGTTTGTTCGTTCCACCACTTAAAGAAAAACGCCGACTCAACATAAATAAACTTTCTTTTTGGATCATGCAGCAATCCTTGAACGACAGTGTCTAATATGAATTGAACACCTGCATTCTGATGTCGTAAATTGGCTGTGTTTATCAAATAAAAATATAATTATTAAAGCAGCTTAACAGAAGTGCTTAACTATTCATGTCAACTTACTTCCATAATAATATTGATCAACTGTCTTCAACCAGCCAACATCATCGTGTGTATGTGAAACTATGTGGACATTTAACAAGTCAGGAATTATCTTTGGACATGACTTTGAAATAAGTTTTAAAATATTCTCTTAAATCTTTGATTTTAATGTAAACCAATTTTTAAATTACTTCATAACCGCAAAATTTGTAATCAAATTCATGATTTGATTCCATCGATTTCTGAAAATAAATTTAAAAGTTTTTCAATGTTTCATGGTATCTTAAAGTAAGTTTTATGTCTTCTAAATGTCCTCATTATATGATTCATTTGTGTGTTTTTTGTGAGCTGTTTATTTTCATAAATTAATGAAATTAATTTTAATATTTTTGCTGTCTCATTCACAACTCAAATGTCAACAAAAGTGAATGAAAAAAAACGAAAATGAATATTGAAAGCGACATGCTAACGTAATTAATTTGATACTTTGCTTAAAATCACTCTGAGAAATGTTTCTGATGTGTCGAAGAATGTAAGAAATCTGTCAGCAATATGATGTAATGCAGTGATTTTAATTTGCAGCATCTTCAAGGTATTTTTTTGAAGGTGGATAATTTCAGGAGATTCCAGCTGCAAATTCATTTATTTCAAATCCTAAGAAAATTTGTCTTGTGAAAATAAGTAAGTAACTTAGTTACTGGTACATCCCATGTTGCGTCAAATGAAACGGCGCAATCCGCAATCCTCTTACAATATTTTTCTAAGAAGATCTTCATTCATCGACTTTTCTTCTCTTTATTTTAAGTCTCTTTGCCTTTTTTAAAAATATCTTTTACAAACAACAGTTAACTATACAAAAGCCATCGTTTTAACAAAACTCAAAGAGAATGAGAAAAAATATTTTTTGAACACGTGCAAAAATTGTTTTGAAGTTGAATTTGTGATGAATGAAAAATGGTTGTCGGGAATGAGAGCATGAAAAGGAATTCCATTTCATGTCTCGTATATATATAAAGAAAAAGGGATTTCGAAGAGATTGAAGTTCGTAGAACTTTACAGTTATTACGTTATTGAAGTAAAATTTCATTCATAAAAAATTCTCTTTTGCTAATGCATACAAAAAATGTGGACATATGGATTGCTGTTACCTTACAAATAAATCCACGAGCATTACTTTAATTAAAATGGCTTTTTTTTCTTCATTCCCCGATGCAATGAATCGACATGGAATTTTCTTGATTAAAATTCCTAAACTCCCAACATCTCCCTCACACTCACGAGAAATGTTTTCACCCACAATGAGCTGACTAATGTTGGGGTGTGTCTTATTTCTGGTTAACGATATTATGCTTTGCTATGGCTTTAGCTTTTAACATGCCTTGCAGTCAATGCTCTTTGTGATAGTACGAGTATTATTATTCTTAAATGTATTCATGATGTAACATAACAATATTCAACTTAGGGTGAAATGATTAAATTTTTTCTTTACCCTTCACTAGCTTTTCCTTTTTCATTCAACGTTGTTTTTCATTTTTCCTCCCTTAGCTTAGTTTGAGAAGAAGCAACGAAGAGGATTTGTTGGAAAATTAAAGTAAATGAAAATCAATGTTTGGCTTTAGGGATGTTTTATTCCACTTTACGGTGTCATCCGCTTTGTTTGGGTTCTCGATGGTGGAAAGTTATAAAAACGACAAAATGATGATGACACTGAGATCGATCGGGAGGGGACAAGAGTGATGAGAGGTGCTGTGAAGCTTTGTAAATAAAAAAAAATGCAATATATTTTTATTTAAATATTCAAAACGTTTCTTCTTTTAATCAAATAGGCATTCTTTATTAAGTAAACAAAAGTATTTCGTCTCATACGTATCGCTAACAATTCGCTGCGTTTGCTTTTCACTGTTCACACTTGAAATCATTTCGAAATGCACAAAACATGTTGCGAACACTTGGACGAAAAAAAAACAAGCATTAAGTTAGTCGTGTTTCTCATATTTCTCCTTTTCTCTCCAGTCTGCTGTAATATTATGATGTGATTTTGCAGATATATGAATAAGGAGAATAAAAAAGAGGGATGGTTATGAGTATTATGACGTTTAATGACTTCACGGTCTTTCAAACACATCATGAAATGCCTTATTGCCTTATGAATAATAATTAAATGACATTTTAATTACAAACATTTTATTATTGCGTTTTTCTTTGCTTTTGCGACATTTCGTCTTTGAATGGAATTTATTTTGCTTTCTTAATTTTTATTAAACACGTGCTCGTTCAGTGTTCAGCAAACGAAAGGAAGAATAAAAAAATGAGTGATCAGCGATATCTCATTCTTATATATGAATCGGAAGCAAATGCAACTAAAAAAGAGAAGATTGCTTATGTTTTTCACTTAACAAGTCGTTAATTATCCAAGCGCCGAGAATATTTTATTTATTATGAAAATGACTTTAGTGCTTCTTTCAACCGCCAGAATCTTCAATTGCGTTAAACTGTAGAGTCATAAAAGATTTTGCAATTTTGCTTTCACTAAAATTTGTCATCGCAACCGCATATGTCTCGATTTTCTCTCCGTATTCAATGCAGCTGACAAACAAAATTTAATGAAAAATAAAAATAAACTCATCTAATCATTGGAAATTTGTTTACATTGGATGTGATTCTCGGCAGGATATATCTGGGGTGACGAATTGATCATGCGAATGAAGTGTAAATATGGATGGATCGTCGTCTAACGAGTATCATTTACAACGAAAATATGTGAATCTGATTCTATACGGTCAAAGATGTTTATTTATGTTTAGTTTATTCGAAAAAATTCTTCTCCTTGGTTCTTATTTTAAACACCTGAAAAGTTTCCCAAATATTGGCAATCAGTCATGATTAATTGTCATTAATGTTTTGTTTCTGGATTTATTCAATTTTTTTGTCTTCTTATACAGATTAGAATTGAAGTTATTGTAAAAAATTGAAGGGAATGCTTTTAACAAGTTATTGTTATTCATTATGTGACGCAAAATCTTCAATGCGTCATTATAAACATGTCAAGAGTCTTAATACTCACCAAGCTACCTAAAGCCGAATGTATTTGTTTCTCGGCTTCCATCAATTTAATTTTAATTAAACATGAAGTATCAATTTATCTTCTACTGTGACATAAAGTCACAAGCAAATGAAACTTGAAACCGCTTAAGCAAATTGAAAATCAATAAATTAATCTTTCTTCGTCTCAGAGATTTATGTGAATCAATAAATATCAACCACAAGTCGTGAAAAAAACACACTTGAAGCACTTTAGATGAGTCGGAAAGATTTTTATTAATTACAAATTTCAATTAAAACTCCCGTACACTTTTATGTACGTTAATCATCAAATATGTTATGTTTTGTAATTTAAAGGAACATTTTTAATGTGTTTGAAATATTTATGACTCTTGCTGACTGACATTAAATTGATTCAGAAAAGAATTTTTTTTATTATTATTTCAAACCTAATTTGACCAGGAAATGTTTGATTGTTCAATCTTTACTTTGTTTCTGATTCTTCGATTATTTAAGAGAGATAAACAATGCGAAAGTTGAGTGACTTTCTCATTAACTCTAACAACGTGTTCATCATTAAAAAAACTTAAATTAAACAGTGAAGAAAAACAATCTCGATGACATTAAAAATATTTATTTTCGTTTAAGCGAAGCGCTCGAATTATCTGAATGAATTTTTATAATGACTCGACAGCAGTGCATCGTTCACCCTAATCATGAAAGCGAATTGAGTCGCTTAATGAATGTAATAATATTTGTTAAATTGTTAATGCCTATAATATCGGATTACACTGACGATTTCACTATTTACTCTATTGAAGTTTCATTAAGTTGAGAACGAGGAGACAAAAACAAAATCAACATTAATCTGTTGTAATCTTTTGTTTTCTTTTGCAAAATAATTTAATTTTTCATAGTTGGACAATTGAAATTAATTGGAAAGCAAAAGACTTTTGAGAAAAAAATTAATTCGAAACAAAACATTGAAGTCAATTGAAAGTTGATTTCAAGTTGTTGTGTTTTAGCAAATTGCGCAAGCCTTTTTAATCGCAAAAAAATATCACAAATTGACCATGAACCTCTTCAACTTTGTCATGAAATTGCGACAGAAGGCAAATTAAAAATTATCAACAAAGCTTTGCCTCATCATTGTTCGTACAAATGTCATAAATTTTTCTTTTTTCGATGACGAGAAAATCGAGGCGATGTTATAATTGAGAAATCATGTTTATCAGTTTCATCTCCCATGATAAATTTGTTAACAACAACGCATCTGACTCATTTTTTGTCGAGAAGCACATCATATCAATGTATCTAAAATGTTTCTAATTTTGTTATTTTGTAAGAGTGATGAACTCCAACCAGCTTGAGTTCAAGAGTTTGATTGAATTACTGATACTGATTTCGCGTTGCATCTGCAATATATTGAGTCATTGCACTAAACATCCACCAGTTCAATGTAAAATTAGAAAACAGATTTAATTTGTTTAAAAAAATTGAACAGACTGCAAACACATTTTCAATTCATTCGAGTTCCCTTCATTACTAGATGCGATGTTAACTTGCACATTGCTAATTTTTCTTTACTAGAAACAAGTCCAAACATTTGGATTTTTAACTTAGCTTCGTTGATTAATTTCGATATTGTTGTCGATTGAGGTAAGCTGTAAAGTAGACGACGACAAATAGAAAGCAATGAAATAAACATATGTTTGTATGTGCATTTATTTCCACGCTAGTTTTCTCTTTTCGTTCTTTTTTATGCTCCTCGGAGATTGCGAGTGATGAACGAGCTAAAGAATTGACAAAAATTATGTTCATTTGGGGAGTTCAAGACATGAGTTTTTAAAAATAGGTGAAAAGCGCTCGTCTGAAGGCTGAAGAAGGAAAACTATTTGTGACGAACATGTGTATCGAATGTTTGACGAGTTGTTTCAGCTGCATGAGTTATTTTCGCTTCTCCCCTCCCTGTTTGTCTCTAATTAGAATTGACTGATTCCTGGAACAGAAGAGAAGTATAAGGAAGTAACCTCGTGCCAGCAGCATCGCGAACGATTGAAATTAAAACCAACAGCATGATGCAATTAATTCATCTTTAATCCCGTTCTCGGGTGAAGGAAAATGTTTTCATCTCTTGAAGTTTTTATGTAAGAAACGACATGTGCATTTAATTCATCTCATAATTTAATAAACCTCCATGGTGCATTGATAGAAGCATCAAGTCGCTTTCAAACATGTGTCGTGAATTTGGATTAAGGAATTGAATAAAGTTTCTGTTCTTTTCGGTTTTGTCATTTAGGGTTTGTTAGTTGATTAAGCTTGAGCTTCTTTCTTTACTTTCTACTTGATTAATGTTAATCCAATAACTCTGATTGAAATAACAACAATGCAATTCTCAAAGACATTGAAAACATTTCATCACAATAGATTTCATTGTAAACTCCCATCTTAAGACTTTCATTTAATTAATAACAGATTTCAATTAGAAAGAAAATTTTCATTCATTTAATTTTTCCCGCAAGCTGAAGCTGCTTCAATGTCTTGTCATGATCCCACATGTTACAAAGCGAAATGAATTTTAATGAAATATGAACTATTGCTATGAAATGTTTGACCCTTTTATGAACCTAAAACAACATAAATCGAATAAAATGCGAGAAGGACACGTGCCCAAACAGTTCCTTAATGAAATGCAACATACTCATTAAGCAAATTGAACCATCTCGACGATCGATGTAAACGCAATTTCCATTCGATTGGTTTATTGTTGTTTCCATTAAAATAAATGAGAGTAGAAAATGTTCAAATATGACGCGTGTCGATCGTGTGTCTCGATTTTAATAAAATATGAACCTTGAACACGTTTCGATAAGACAACAAAAGACGAACTCGCCCCAATTATTTGCGTACTCAGTCAGGGAACGTTGTCATGTTTAAATTGGAATAACCAATGATGATGATTGTGATGAAAGGTTTCTATGAAATCATTAAAGCTATCAGGTTATTAAGTTGACTAATCAAAAAAAAAATCTAAAGTAAACTTTAAACTAAAATGTCTTGAAATTTTACAAAGAATCAAGCCACGTGCACAATGAAGGATTAGAAATGTAATGCATTTTAATTAGATTCGTTGTTTCATAAGTTTCCTTTCTCAAGCTATGCATTGCGTCATTTATTCCCCCTTTCTACACAACACGACAAAAATGCACGTGATCAAAGTTCGATTTCTTTCATTAAAATTCAAATTAAGGAAATGTGTAGAAGAAAAATTTCCATAAAACGATAAAACATTGTGCATGTTTCAGACCGGATTTTCCGTTTTCTATGTTTTAAAATCATTTTTTATTCCACACACTGAACGGAAATTGGGTGAATTTATGAAAGTTTTGTTGTTTCATTTCATCATCATAATATTTAAGTAAGTTCATTCGATGAGACTGCAATTTATGTTTATGCAACTGTCTGGAATAAAAGAAGCTCAACTTCGTTGGTTTAGAAGCTCATTTGGTCTCACAATGGTAATGATCATGACGATCTGTGATCCAGATGTAATTAAAAATAGATAGAAAGACATAAGATATTCGTCACAGATTGCTTCTGTTTTTCATGATTTAGGAAAAACTAAAAATATCGTTGGAAGGAAAAATTGTCAAACTGAGAGAACAATTTGAGTGACGCAGGGAGGTGAAGTTATCCACCACATGGCTTAAAAGACCTCGTCATGATATATTTCAGACTGCGGCAAGATATTTGAGATTTTCTTCTTTTACTGAATTTGTTACTAAAATTTTTGTATCTAATCAAAACTGATTGTATTGAGAGTTTCAATTTTAGTTTAAATTATTTGAATTATGGCCACATCCATGCTATTCTTCCTTATCGATACGTTCCTTAAGCATCAATTCCTTTTACATTTATTGTTTTATATGGCTTCAGGAGAGTCCCGGAAACGTCATTGTTCCTTGTAAAACAAGCAATTTGATGTAAATGTTTGATAATTTTAAAATCCTTTGAAAACTTTCAAATTTCAGGAAGCAACTCACGTTCATTGCGTTATCATCGTCAAGATGATATTAAAAAATCTCTTGAGATGGGATTTGAGTTGCATGCAATCATTTTAATGACTCAAAGTTAGCTTTGGGGTAGGATGGAAATTTATTCCCTTTCTTGTACGTTTTTGAAGTCGTACAAAGTAAGAACAAAGATCTAACATTGCTTTTCCTGTTTGCAACACACGTCATACAACTATGAAGTTCTAGGAATGCGCTGCTGTTGTTCGAATTCATTTCGTTTATCGTTGGAATCTTTATTGTGCGCCTTCTGCCGGAAGCCAAAGGAGAAGTTTCGAGGGAATCTAGAAAACCAAGCGATTTTGTCATTGAGAATAAGAAGAATAGAAGATTGAAATAAATATTATCGTTTTGCAATCGTTACAAGCAGCACGAAATTAACGTCCACGTTGTCACTTCAATGTGCAACTAAATTTGAATCAAAACATATTCGTGGCGTGGCGCAGTTTAATTTTTAAATTAATGTGATCTTTTACAGCTTTTACAGCCGCAAGCTGTTAATTTAAATCACACGATGCGTTGTTTAAAATCAGAGTAGAGACAAAAAAATTAATTCGATGTGACAGAATCTTGAAGTCGACGATGAAAAATTATTTTTATTTGTGTAACTTTTTCATCTTTTAGCACATCAGCTTTAATGTTTATCACAGGGAAAAAATCGATGTTCTATCCGACGACGAAGCACTCGGTTGTCAAGGATACAAAATTTTCATTCAGGAAAGACGCAGATGTAAGGAAATTCATTCGAGAATTGAGCAAACTTCTCCCCTTCAATTTTGGAGCGTAAGCAAGGAAAAATGGTGAACAGGAGTCGTCATGCGCATTGATGTTCTCAAACATACATAAAAGAGGATACCATCATTGAAAATGGATACTTTATCGATCCAAGCTTGTCTTCATTGTTCGTTTTTAGATGCGTTGGCTAAGCGGTGGTTAATTTTTCATGAGTCCACAATCATGAAAATTCGGGAAAACATAACAAGCATCAAATGAACAAGAACACAAAGTCCCAGTAATCTGCATTGAAATCCTCTTAAAAATGATAACACCATGAAAATATGATGAACATAAATATGCTTTTATTCCCCTTTCCGAAAGTCGGAAGACAAATTTCCATTTTTCACCCTCGCTTTTCACGCATCCATGGAAAATTATTGACTTGAACTCAACCGAGCACATAAAGCAATGTATCAGGAGAATCTCAATAGTAATCTTAGGATAAATAAAAGGAACTTTTCAATGACTTCATTTCAATGTTTCGTTGATTTGAAATTGAAGAAAAAATATTTTAAATTAAAATTGGGTATGTGACAGAACCTAAAATTATCCCCCATTTGTCCTTTTCATTGCGATTTTTACATTGTTACACAATATAGAGAGAATAATATAAAATTGTAATCTTAACAACCAGCACGTGCAACAACATTTCTGAATCGAGACACTAATGAGATGATTTCGATCTTCCCATTCTCGTTTTGTGTATATCGAAATTATATCGTTGCGTTACGGTAGTAAGTAAGCTTGATATATGAAGATTTTAATGTTTTGTGACATTTATTGGATGGTGCGCACTATGATTCAACTCTTTATTGTAACTGTGGTGACGACACTTTGATTCCATTGACCTTTTGTGTCAGTAATTGTACTGCTTTTGTCATAAGTCGTAGTAAATAAATAATTATTTAAATGTTTAAGTACAGATTTAATAGCGCATTTAATCGCCAGGTGCAACATTTGTCAGCGACACCAATAAATCATGTTTAACATTTCTTTTACAATTTAATTATACAAGTGAAGAGAAAAGAAAGTTGCAAATGTTGTGTTCGCCTTATAAGTTCATATATTAAATATTATGAAGAGAAATGACAAGTTTTGTTATTTTTTTTCTTGTTTTTATGTTCAGGTTCCATTAATATTGTCGACTTGTCGCCATCAATGAATTTATTTAGGTTCATGGCAATAATAAATGATTAAAGTACGTTGCTTGAGATCTTTTCAATTGACTTTATTTATCAATGTACTTTGTTGTCGATATGTTTGTGATGTAAATAAAAGCTATGCGAGAATTGAATTCGAAACTAAAAGAAAATTGCGTGAAAATTATTGTTCGAGAATATAAATGAATGTGGAGTCAATTACCTTGTGCTTTTAACTCATAAGTAATATCTAAGCTCGTTCATCAAAAGTATTCACTTTCAATTGACATAACTTTTGGACAAAACTCTTTAGCAAGTTGTACTTAAGCAGTTGTTTGGTTTTTCCTTCATAGAAATTTCTTCGATACAGCGCTCCATGTATGAATAAAGTAAGAGTATTTCATGCTCTCCATTGCAGCTTTCACAGTTGAATTTAGAAATAATTTTGGAAATTTAATTACTCTTATGGGATAGAAAACGTCAATTGGCAGCGCATTGAAACCATGACAATTTCCTTTTTCGATCATTTCGCTTGTCTTTGTTGCATTACATAAGAGTTGAAGCAATCGAGTCATCAGTCCATTATTGCCCCAGCAAGTTTGATTGAAGTTTTGAATCATATCTTAACTGAATATTCGTGCCAATGAACTGTGTTCCAATTTCATGACTGCACTATTTACATTATCATCAGATTCAGCAAATACAAAGTTCTTTGGTAAGGAATTTAAGTTTCTTCTTAAAATGTCGTCAGTGTCTAGATATAATCCACCATACTTCCATAGAACTAGAAGCCTTAAAATGTCAGCTTTATGTTCAACAATTAATGGATTCGTAAAGTTTTCCGTTTTATTGAAACTTTCAAAGAAGCTTTTTCGGCAACTGTATTGGCGAGAAGAATATATTTTTCCGCGACTAAACTATTCCAAATCCAGATTATTGCGGAAAAATTATTCCATGCCAGAAAATTGCGGATATTTTTGAAATTTTTACCGTTAGAAATATCAAAGTAATAATTTAATTTTATGTTATTAAAATTAAATTCTACATGATTTAATGATTAAGATAAGAAATTATAAAGCTAAATACATTATATTTTCATTTCTTATCTCATTTTATAATTAAAATTAAAATTTACAAAATATTTTGTCACGCATTTAATTTTTAACGGTTATAAAATTTTAAAAATCGTTCCGCAATTTTCTGCCCGCAATAACATAAACCTGGAATGTTATTTTTTCATCTGTAATAATATATTCTTCTCGTATTGGCATCAAAATAGTTGATAATTACATTCTGATAAGATAAAATCGCTTGAATCGAACGAGGTTTGGGAAGAGTAAAAATATGTTCGAATTCGGGTTATTAAAAGCAGCTGATTCGATTGAACAAACTTGTCGTTGAGGTAATGTTACGTTTTCTATCTCATCAGAAACTTCAAAAAAATAAACTTTTCTCTCATTTCTTAATTTCTCCATTGCAATCAAAAAGTTTCCACTTTGAAAACGTTTATGATGAACACATCGACGCCTTTTTGAATGTTGAGTGATTTTATAATCCGAATTCTTGAAATTTATTATCAATATGATGCAAATTGAAATGATTATTATGTTTGATTATATGTTTTTATGATTATTGGTTCTTTAAATACTTCTTCATGCCTGATAAACTTTAGTTGAACTAATTTAAATGTGTAGGAAAATATTGCTGATAATTTCATATCACTGAATCATATCGATAACAACATATGCACATATACACAATTATTATCAGAATAAAACAACTTTGTGTTTAAAGGTGTGAAATTAACACAAATGATGTGTGGTTGTGATGGTTACAAACCTTGTAGATGATTTTCACTTCAGGTTTACAACCTTCCGGTTTGACACTCTTTAACGTTTTAGCTTTTTCCATAATATCATCATTGATAATTTTTGATCTTCTCATAAATAAAAAGCTACCAATTGCCAGTAAAAAAACTACAAAAAAATATTTGCAATACTTCTTCATGTTGTCAAAGATTGACTGAAACTAAAGTTATAAGCTAGCAAATTTAAAACCGAAAACAAATTTTCCTTTTATTTATCTAAAGTATGGTTCAGTATCATAAAGATTAAAAATCAAATTAATTATTTTCGTTATCATGACAATCGTTGATTGCACCACATGTTGATAGTAAAAAGTAATTCAGAAATATTCAGAATCTATTGTCATTACTTTTGGACAGAATTGTTTGGCTAATTGAATGTAAGCAGCTTTTTGAGTCTTTTTCAGTTTGATTCTTTTAGTCTTTGCATTCCAAAAGTGCACCGTAAGAGACTGTTCGACTATTTTCATGATAGAATCAGCCATTGAGTCATTCATTAATTGGTTATAATCGCTGAATGTCACAGGATAGCAAAAATTTTGAGGTAGAACATGGAAACCTTTACAATCTTCCTTAGCAACCATTTCATTGGTGTTTTTGGTGTTGCAAAGATCTTGAGCTACTCGTGTAATCAACAAAGGTCCATTCTGACTCCATTCATATCCTTTGAAGTTTTTTATCAAGTCATCAGCAAAAGTCGTCACAAGATGATTCTTATCGGCACTTTCAAAGCTCAATACAGTACCATTCATGTATTCTTCTGTCTCCGGACATGCAAAATTGTGTTCAACATGTTCATATTTTGTAAGGTTTTTATGAATTTTCCTTACTTTATATCATATCTGTTAAGTCACATCAATTTTATTTTATATGTTCGTCAATGACTGCATTGGTTTAAGATCGTAGGATCAATACCAGTTCATATCATTCCATGTTATGTAGAAATCATAATAATTAAGGCAATAAATAGAGATTTTTAAAACTTAAAAAACTCAACATGTCCAAGACTCTTTCTAACAATCCACCATATTTCCACAAAACTAAAAGTCTCAAAACATCAGATGTATGCTCGGTTAAATAAAAGGACTTTGAAAGTAGCTTTGATTCAATGAAATTTTCAAATGGAGTTTCATGAGAGAACTCATCAATGTTTATGTAATTTATGTTTACATTTGAATACGACATTATCGCTTCCAACACAGGAGTTCTTTTTAATTTTTGTAGTCGTTTTGGTGAAGAATAAATTAAGAAAATTCTTAGATTAGGATTTGTGAGTGCTGCTGACTCAATTGAACATGCTTGCCGTGCATTTAATGCAACTTCTGTTGATTTTCCAGTCTCAAGGAAAAATATATTTCTACCGTCTTTAAGTTTCACGCTAATTTTGTCAATGTTTTCATAACTAAAATTACTCGTAATATTTTGATCGATGTCATCACTTAATGTTAAACTTTTTTTCTGACTTATAATAGAATAACTAAGAATTAAAAATAATGAAAGAGTTAAAATGATTATAAGCAACTCTTTCCGACACTTCTTCATCATAACACGTTTACTCGACTAGTTAATGTACAAATGTTGTGATTCACACTGTGCACGTATTAGTCAGCGATAATTTTCAACAATACTTCAGTGATAAGAATTCAACACAAATGAAGAATGTTGACAAAACACTCGTGAGACGTTTGACTTTTATCAATGGAGAAGTGATTCTGAAATAAATTGAATACCTAATTGAAGCATTAAAAGAAATTTAATTTGCAAGACTAAAAAATTTAATTTTTATTTCTTTTTTCGTATTTTTTTATGTAAACTCGAGTTTAAGCGCTTTATGGTGTCATCGGGGTTTGACGTCAATAAAATTGTCGTCTAGCAGTTGTCAGTTGGTTGTCGTTTAACAGCATCCGTATTCTCCAGCACCACAGTTGCCGCATCCCCAGTTCTCTTCCTTTCCGCATCCTTGTGAGCCATTGCAATTCCAGAAAAATGGATACATCTTGATTTTTTAGTTGGTTTTTAGAAGTTTCTTAGTGAAATTCAAAAGTTAACTGATAACTATTCGGTAAGAACTTCAAGCTTTTATACTAAAAATTATTGTCATTAGTGTCGCATCGTTAGTCATTTCATAGATTTTGATGAGTTAATTGATCGATTTTTAAATCTAATTCGTAGAAAATATTTTTCATGCAATTAAATATTTCAACCTTTACACCTTTACAATCTTCCTTAGCAACCATTTCATTGGTGTTTTTGGTGTTGCAAAGATCTTGAGCTACTCGTGTAATCAACAAAGGTCCATTCTGACTCCAGTTATATCCTTTGAAGTTTTTTATCAAGTCATCAGCAAAAGTCGTCACAAGATGATTCTTATCGGCACTTTCAAAGTTCAATACAGCACCATTCATGTATTCTTCTGTCTCCGGACATGCAAAATTGTGTTCAACATGTTCAAGACTCTTTCTAACAATCACATCAGTGTCAAGATACGTCCCACCATATTTCCACAAAACTAAAAGTCTCAAAACATCAGATGTATGCTCGGTTAAATAAAAGGACTTTGAAAGTAGCTTTGATTCAATGAAATTTTCAAATGGAGTTTCATGAGAGAACTCATCAATGTTTATGTAATTTATGTTTACATTTGAATACGACATTATCGCTTCCAACACAGGAGTTCTTTTTAATTTTTGTAGTCGTTTTGGTGAAGAATAAATTAAGAAAATTCTTAGATTAGGATTTGTGAGTGCTGCTGACTCAATTGAACATGCTTGCCGTGCATTTAATGCAACTTCTGTTGATTTTCCAGTCTCAAGGAAAAATATATTTCTACCGTCTTTAAGTTTCACGCTAATTTTGTCAATGTTTTCATAACTAAAATTACTCGTAATATTTTGATCGATGTCATCACTTAATGTTAAACTTTCTTTCTGACTTATAATAGAATAACTAAGAATTAAAAATAATGAAAGAGTTAAAATGATTATAAGCAACTCTTTCCGACACTTCTTCATCATAACACGTTTACTCGACTAGTTAATGTACAAATGTTGTGATTCACACTGTGCACGTATTAGTCAGCGATAATTTTCAACAATACTTCAGTGATAAGAATTCAACACAAATGAAGAATAGTAACAAAACACTCGTGAGACGTTTGACTTTTATCAATGGAGAAGTGATTCTGAAATAAATTGAATAATTGAAGCATTAAAAGAAATTTAATTTGCAAGACTAAAAAATTTAATTTTTATTTCTTTTTTCGTATTTATTTATGTAAACTCGAGTTTAAGCGCTTTATGGTGTCATCGGAGTTTGACGTCAATAAAATTGTCGTCTAGCAGTTGTCAGTTGGTTGTCGTTTAACAGCATCCGTATTCTCCAGCACCACAGTTGCCGCATCCCCAGTTCTCTTCCTTTCCGCATCCTTGTGAGCCATTGCAATTCCAGAAAAATGGATACATCTTGATTTTTTAGTTGGTTTTTAGAAGTTTCTTAGTGAAATTCAAAAGTTAACTGATAACTATTCGGTAAGAACTTCAAGCTTTTATACTAAAAATTATTGTCATTAGTGTCGCATCGTTAGTCATTTCATAGATTTTGATGAGTTAATTGATCGATTTTTAAATCTAATTCGTAGAAAATATTTTTCATGCAATTAAATATTTCAACCTTTACACCTTTACAATCTTCCTTAGCAACCATTTCATTGGTGTTTTTGGTGTTGCAAAGATCTTGAGCTACTCGTGTAATCAACAAAGGTCCATTCTGACTCCATTCATATCCTTTGAAGTTTTTTATCAAGTCATCAGCAAAAGTCGTCACAAGATGATTCTTATCGGCACTTTCAAAGTTCAATACAGCACCATTCATGTATTCTTCTGTCTCCGGACATGCAAAATTGTGTTCAACATGTTCATATTTTGTAAGGTTTTTATGAATTTTCCTTACTTTATATCATATCTGTTAAGTCACATCAATTTTATTTTATATGTTCGTCAATGACTGCATTGGTTTAAGATCGTAGGATCAATACCAGTTCATATCATTCCATGTTATGTAGAAATCATAATAATTAAGGCAATAAATAGAGATTTTTAAAACTTAAAAAACTCAACATGTTCAAGACTCTTTCTAACAATCACATCAGTGTCAAGATACGTCCCACCATATTTCCACAAAACTAAAAGTCTCAAAACATCAGATGTATGCTCGGTTAAATAAAAGGACTTTGAAAGTAGCTTTGATTCAATGAAATTTTCAAATGGAGTTTCATGAGAGAACTCATCAATGTTTATGTAATTTATGTTTACATTTGAATACGACATTATCGCTTCCAACACAGGAGTTCTTTTTAATTTTTGTAGTCGTTTTGGTGAAGAATAAATTAAGAAAATTCTTAGATTAGGATTTGTGAGTGCTGCTGACTCAATTGAACATGCTTGCCGTGCATTTAATGCAACTTCTGTTGATTTTCCAGTCTCAAGGAAAAATATATTTCTACCGTCTTTAAGTTTCACGCTAATTTTGTCAATGTTTTCATAACTAAAATTACTCGTAATATTTTGATCGATGTCATCACTTAATGTTAAACTTTCTTTCTGACTTATAATAGAATAACTAAGAATTAAAAATAATGAAAGAGTTAAAATGATTATAAGCAACTCTTTCCGACACTTCTTCATCATAACACGTTTACTCGACTAGTTAATGTACAAATGTTGTGATTCACACTGTGCACGTATTAGTCAGCGATAATTTTCAACAATAATTCAGTGATAAGAATTCAACACAAATGAAGAATGTTGACAAAACACTCGTGAGACGTTTGACTTTTATCAATGGAGAAGTGATTCTGAAATAAATTGAATACCTAATTGAAGCATTAAAAGAAATTTAATTTGCAAGACTAAAAAATTTAATTTTTATTTCTTTTTTCGCATTTTTTTATGTAAACTCGAGTTTAAGCGCTTTATGGTGTCATCGGGGTTTGACGTCAATAACATTGTCGTCTAGCAGTTGTCAGTTGGTTGTCGTTTAACAGCATCCGTATTCTCCAGCACCACAGTTGCCGCATCCCCAGTTCTCTTCCTTTCCGCATCCTTGTGAGCCATTGCAATTCCAGAAAAATGGATACATCTTGATTTTTTAGTTGGTTTTTAGAAGTTTCTTAGTGAAATTCAAAAGTTAACTGATAACTATTCGGTAAGAACTTCAAGCTTTTATACTAAAAATTATTGTCATTAGTGTCGCATCGTTAGTCATTTCATAGATTTTGATGAGTTAATTGATCGATTTTTAAATCTAATTCGTAGAAAATATTTTTCATGCAATTAAATATTTCACCACCTCAATCAATAATGATTTGAAGATTGCATAACCCAATATCATTCATTAGAAATTTTTTTAATCACTTCGCTTTGGCTTCTTTAATAAAACTTTTTATCAACAGTGGAAATATTTGCTTCACTTAAGTGAATAAAATTAAGAAAAAAAACTTTTTCCATCTTTCAACCACATAAAGTAATAAAATAACTTGACTTGTGATATTTATTTATTTCTTCTCAAGTCTCTTGATTGTCTCTGATTTTTTATTACTTTTCATTGCAGCCACCTGCATAACTTGCAATGTGTCTACATTATTTATTTATCTAAGCACATAAAAAAGCAATCAATCTTTTAATTTCCGCAAGCTTTTAATGAAACTTCACTAACTCGTCTGTCATGTTGATCATGAACGTCAGAAATGTTTATTTTATTAAAAATAAATATCTAATCATTCAATTGATGTCACAAAGCAAAATGTTTTAAAGATGATATCATTGATGTCTGACTCATCACATGAAGATCATTAAAGAATCTTCTTGACAAGCAAGCAAATTTCACGTGACTATAAATTTAGAATTGAAATGAAATTTAACACATGTCGTTTTATTGTTTGTAAATGACAGAAGAAATTGTCTTTAATTAAACTTTTTTAAATTTTTTGGTTTTTCAGTTATAAATCAATAGTCGACGACTTGAAGAATTATTGACTTTATCTGATGCCTTGCTAATATATTATTCAACATGTGCTGATTTCAAATAAGTAAAGCAACGGTAAAGCTCATACATTGCATATTATTTATTTATTCAGCAGAATTGCTGAAAGATTTGAATTTTGAAGAATATTTGTGTGAAAAATTGCATAAACAAATTCCTTTTTTGATATAACGCAATCATCATCACTGACAAACGCTTATCATCAGCCAATTGAAATGTTCTGTCTTTTATCACTTACAACAAATGATCATCCCATCAACAAAAAGAGAGAGAGAGAAGGAAGATTAACTCGTTAAATAATTTAAAATTCAAATTAAAAATTTATTTTGACGAAATTTAAACCGATAAAAAATGCCGTGACATGTCATGCAAAATGTGCAGGCGACAAGGATTTTTTTAAATTTGAATTTTCAAATCTTGTTTGCTGTTCCTTTCCTTAGCGTTTTGTTTTTTTTTATTCAGAAAACTAACAAATCAATTTACGCCTCAAGCCATTAAAAAATTCATGAAAATTCACACAGCTGTGCGGCAACGATTTGCCTCAGCGATCTCTTTAAGTGCCTCTTCTTTAGACATCTATTCGTTGCTTTGTTACTTTTTCGGTATTTTTAACTTGCACGTGTGAATTTCTCGGATTTATTGTCGTGGAAAAAAAAAAGATGAAAAGAGAAGGAAAAGACCTTAGAAAAGAGAGTTGAAGACAATTTGAACCCCGGCCGTGATAATTCTCTTCGACGAATGCTTTTCCATACGATCTACTTTAATGATTTCGTGATCACACGTGGTGTTTTTTTATATTATTTGTCTAACTATCTTTAGTTAGCATTGAATGGAAATGTTTTTGTTCCGTTCATGTTTTATAACTCAGCTTGTCATTACAAATCATAATTTACTTAAAATATTGCGAAATATCTTTGAACTGAAATATTAAAAATAAAAACAACGTGAAAATTATTTTTCTTAAATTTTATTCATCAAAAGCATTTCTAATGTCGAATCTTAAATAAATTAAATATAAAATTTCTGCATCAAACACCGTTCACTGTAAAGAAATGAGAAAGATTTCGATTAAAATTTTTGATTTTATTAAATGACGTTTAATATTTTACTTCTTTAGTTTTATCAGATAAATTTGTAATTTTATAATCAAGAATATTCAGGTGAAACACGGATTACATATTACATCATTTAAAGTTAATTTGAACGAAGATTTCAAATGATTTTTACCTTTTTCAGAAGTGCTGAAATTGCAGTTGATCATGTAAGTTTCTTATTGTTAGTCATCAATCTGTGGTGATAAAAGAAAGCATGAGCATTAATTTAATCATCTTAAAGCAAGTAAATAAAGAAGAAATTGTAACTTACCTTTCAAAGTAATAATTTTAGGGACTTGAGGGAGACGTCGAATTCACAAAAATGTGCTGATCTGATAAGAATAAAAGCTAAAATTACTTATTTGGCCACAAAAAAAATATTTAAAAGTTAATTTAAGAATTTTCAGTAACAAGTTATAATTCAATGAAAATTATTATAGGTGTCCAAAGGTCTTCGGAATTTCCTTATCATCACAACATAAATATTTCTAATCTATTACATCAATGTCATTAAACTCACCTTAACATTATTGCAAAAGTCCAAATCAAAAGGAAAGAAAATCTGAAAGAAAATCAAATTTTCATTTTTAAACATTTTCGGAATATTCGAAAGAAAAACTAAAATTTTTATAATAATTTCAGTAGAAAATTATAATTCAAGATAAATTATTAATGGTGTCCAAAGGTCGTTGGTTTAGTGGAATCATCAGAGTTAATTTTTCAAAAACTTTTTTCTAAATGAAAACAAAAATTTACCTTAATAAAAATAGAAGAAAAATCACAAACGATGGCGACGACTTCTTAAAATGCGTAACGTGTTCGAATATCTTCAAGTTTCTTCGCCACTTCCAAAGCACTTCGACTCAAATCTGTCGCTATACTTTTCTGTTTGACGGGATCTAAAGCTGTAAACTGCTCGCATAAGTCACCATCAAGCACATTCTTGACTGGGTAGTAGAAGCAACGATAACTCAAATGATCTCGTCCACAAAGTGGTGGATTCTCATTCCTCATATGCATTTCAAGATGTTGAAAGAAATCAAAATCTTCTCGACTCGTAAATGGCACAAGTGCGCCAACTGTTCCACTAAGCGTCGTATAAATTAATGATTCAGGTCCACCAGGAATTAACATCGCTTTTTGAAGCGACATGACAATCTCACCAACATGGAATGTGATGATATTTTCAGCTTTCTGCGATGCTCCATTTAACAATCCACGATCCCATAAAGCTTTGTTTCCTGTCGGATCTTCATCGACATCATCATTCACTGTATGAGGTAAACGAAGGATTGCTATGTTGCCAAACTTATCAGCTGTTGCAATTGTATCAAAGTCAAGCATCGTTGTTGTTGTTATCCAACGTGGAAATGTGTCATCAGCAAAGATTATCAATTGATTCTCATTACGCTTATATCGAATACAATAAACACTTTCCTGAACATCTGATACGAAGACGCGTTGACCACGTGTCTGAATATTAACAATTTGATTTGGTATGTGCTTGTTTTCACACTTTCTCAACATTTTCTTCTTTCCTAAATCGTATATTCTTAAGATCTTTCCCACACCAACAAGTAAGCGTCCTTGAAATGGCGCAATTGCACCTGGTATGTCTTCAATCTCTGTTCGATGAATAAGATTTAATGTTGCACATTGATTATCAACACGATACAAGTCAATGTAACCACAACCAGCTTGACGTGGATTTAATTGCATGTCTTTAACAACACCAACTGCAAGATAATTCTTTCCATCTTGACCGAATTTCACCAAGCACATAGACATGATGGCTTCGTTTTGTTCAAGTTGAACTTTGAACAATGTTTGACCGTTCACTGGATCCATGATTCTGATTTGTGACGCCCACATGCCATAGCCAGCTTTTGGAGCTGAGAAAGTATCTTCAGGCAGCACTTCATTGATGAACGCATCAGCCAACTCTTGAGCGAGTTCCTGTTCATCATCACCAGCAGCTTCAATCATCTCCTGTGCCATTTGTCGCTTTCTCATTGTTTTCGTTGCTTCAGTGTAAGCGTTATGATCTGTTTCCGAGATAATTAAGCGCGATGATTCGTTGTGAATCACTAATCGTTTTGGCGTGTATTCAAGTGGAAATGAGATTTGATTGAAAACAGCCCCAAGCTTCTCAAGTGCAAGAATTCTTAAAGTGTTTGTAGAAATTGCAACGATACCTTCTGAACATTGTTCCGATGAGAATCCCGATGCATACTCGAGTGTTTCATAGCTAAGTGGGGTAAGATGGAAACGATTTTGATAATAATAACTCAACCAACTTCGACTTGACATTGCAAGGACTGCTTCGTTTCCTTGAATCTTTATTCTGAAGAGTTTTACTGGGCGTGATCCAAGATATCTTGTTCTTGTGTCGGTTAAATCACCCGAGATTGGATCTAAGACTGTTCTCAACAACACGCCATTTTGCAATCCAATGTTAAGATAAATTGATCCATTTCCACCCTTTCTTATTGTTCCATCTTCATCTTCTTCACTTTCGCCTATTCCCATCTCAACAAGACAAAGTGACTCAGCTTGTGACGGTAATGCTTGCATTGATCGTGGCTGAAGACAGTCTTGACGATGCAATGAAATAATTCTCACTGTACTGTCAGCTAAACCAACAGCAAGAAAATGGGTTTGTAACTCTCCTGGCTTTATTGATCCTAAAGCCATACAAAGCACATCAGCCATCATCTTTTTTCGCTCGGTAAATTCATTAAGTTGACCAGTCTGTGATAAATTAAAAAAAAATTATTATTATAAAAGATCAAAGAAATGTTTGTTAATTATTTGACATTTCTTTTTGAATATCTTCAGAACTGCAGGACACCATTTAACATTCTTCATATTTAATTCAAGTGTACATGTTAGGTGTTCATCATAAGAATAAATAAATTTGATCAGGATTAAATTTAATCTAATCCTTTAAAATTGGCGTTAGATCAGCGTCGGATTAACTCGCGACTAAAAATCTCGATAATCGACACAAATCTCAAATAAAACTCAAAATTTAAATAAATCACTCACCGGATCCATTTCGAAGTAAACAAGTTCACCTCCTGATAAAGCTATTACAACTTGTCGTTGATTAACAGCACATTTAACAATTGTTTTCTTATTTGGTGCTTTCCATTCATTCACACGTCTATCAGCACGAATATGACGAATGCCATCGGGATAAACTTGAACAAGAGCATCATCACCAAGAGCTGAACAACAAAGTGTCGGTGTTGTTCCCAAGAAACCGCTGTCTGTCACTTCTTCAACTGTATCGCCGATACTCAACACAAGTGTTGCATTTACGAACGACACGATGATGTAAGCATCGAATTCATCTGAAAAGATAAAATATTCGAATCTTTGTTTAGTTTTACTTATTTAAGAATTTTATTAAGGAGAATAAATTCAAATCAGGGATTCTCGTCACTTCCATTTGCTTCCGTCTCAGTCTTCTTCGTCTCTTACCTTCGGTTTCTTTAAATCCAATTTTATTATCCATCATTTCATGTGATCACAAAACATGCGATCTGAAAAAGAAGAAAACTGGTGTTGATGATTCGAGTTCTTGATTTTTTTTTTAATTTATTTTGGAATAAGATCAACAAAGCACCAGTTTCTTTAATTAATCATGTTTTACAATTTACAAAGACTAATTGAAAGTAGAAATAAATATTTTAAGTGAATACTAACCGTCAACACGTTTCTTGATGGACCAAACGGAGAGGGGAATGCCAGGAAGTTCTGACACTGCCATTTCAGATACTTCAAGTCCATGTCGCAAAACTCTTATCGACGATCTTGGTCCACGTCCACATGCTAAATATAATTGTGGCGTATCTTCATTAGCTAAATCAGCAACATGACAACCAAGAATTGGTGCGTATGAAGGAATCTCATCAACCATCACAAGATTCTTAAGTGGTCGTGGGGCAAAGAAGAAAGTGTCGCCTTCCTCAAGTGGCATTGCAGAACTGAATTCCGGTTCTTCTTCATCGTCACCAAGATGAGCAATTTGATATAAAAAGTGATTACCAAATTCACAAGCAACGAAAAGAAATCCAGATTTGAGCACTGACATTGAAGTTGCCGGCGGAACTGTGTCAAAATATTTTAATTTAATAGCAGACACAGCTTCTTCATTCATATCGAGTGTGACTTTAAAAATGTCGCCTTGTTCTGTCTGCAGTAGAAAGAAGAACATTGACTTAGTTCGATGTGTTGCTGAACAAATGAAAATCATTCCTCGTTCAGGATCGTCGAGATCATTTCGTCGTCTTGGAATTGGACAACGAATGTCAGCTTGAGCGCCAGTATTTTTGTACGTGAGGTAATTTTCTGAGCAGATGAGGACACCCGATGGACCGTCATTTCCTCCAGGAACTGTTATAAGGAAATTTGCATGTTCATCAAGCTCTTCGTGATATTTTCGCACGACATGATTCAATCCCAGATCTAATTCATAAAATGTGATGATTTGTTTAGCTTTTGCTGCTGCTTCACCGCTTGGATCAAGATCAATATCACTATAATCAATTTCCAAACATGCAAACATGGGATTCTCAAATCCATTATCAACACCAACCATGTGATAACAAAGCGTGTTCGATTTATGAGCTTCAAGTGGCGATGAAATTGTTAAATGGTTCTCAGAGTCGCGATTGAGAATGTATACAAGTTTTTGTTTTTCCACAGCTCCAATCATGACGGCACGTCCTTTGGGATCCACCGCTAAATACTGTCCTGGTACAATTCGACGACATCCTGACTTTCCAAACGTTTCCAATTGAACTTTTACAAGTTGATTCTTTGTTTGATTATATTCTAAGATGAGAATTCTTCCCGAGTCTGACCCGACAATTGCGTAGTCTGTAAATAAATTTAATGATTAGGTATATAAAGACTTAATGATTATGACAATGAAATGTCACAAAGGTTTTTCATCGAAATACGAACTGAATTTGCATATTTCAAAAGCGACACAATGTGAAATTTATTAATATCAGCACACGAGTTTACCAAACATTTAAGATTTCATTTTTACAAATGTCAGGTAATAAGAGTTTGTGCTGTTTAAGAGAAATATGAACATTTATTTACCTTTTGTTGATCCAGTAAGACGGAAAGACATCATCGAACGAATAACTCCAAAAATTTCTGTCTGAAGTAAAGTGTGAACCTTCCCTGTGTTAGGATCAGGTCGTACAAGTTCCAAACTCTTTCCATGAGAAATGAGAATTTCTTGAATTTTTGATCCAGAAAAGTTTCCATGAATGGCATGCGTGATGCCAGTGGCACGTTGCAAAGTCAAATTGTAAAGATACATGATGATGCTGTTGTGACGTTAATTCATCATTAACCCTAAAATAAAGTTCTTCGTTAATTCCTTTCAAAATAATAATTAAAATCTTCAATTATTGCAACTGTACAAATTCCTGATAAAACTTATCGCTGGATCAGAAGCAAAATTGAGGTTCTAATCACTTTTGGTACTTGTATCAATGATTTTGCACCGAAAAACGAACAAAACCAGGTTTGATTCCATGATTCTGTAGATACCAGATAGTGCTTATGGCTATTTATCATTATTAATGTCAGTATAAGTTAAATTATTCCAAAATGCCGCAAACGTTTTATGCGAAGCCACATGCTCAATAATATTCTTTACTGTATTTCGTTGATTAATTCAATCTTTTTTCTTACCAATTTAAATTTTCCTCTTAAATAGCAGTTTTAAGAAGTGTTTTTGATAGTTTTCTTTGATAGAAAATGTGAGTTGGAAGAATTATTTTAATATTAAAGCAAAGCTTTTGACGGTTCAAGTATCGAGTTGGTTGAAAAGAGTGTGCAGCATTTATATGGGAACACTTTACATAGTGAAGTTGGACACAAGTCATCAACTTTTCGATCACTTCCAAATCTTTTCCGTTACCATTTTAAACAAACAAATTTGTAAGCAATTTTAAAAAACATTATTTATTTCAATTATGCAAGCAGATATCTATAATAAATTAAAAAGATGTTAAATGGAATTTATTGGAAATTATACTTTAAAGATCCCATCATCCTTTCATTTGACGAACTAAATCAGGACTTGGAAATTTTGTAAATCCCAAAGTAGATCGAAAAGGTTTTCTTTCCAAGTACTCTTGAACGACTTCAGTAGCAAGATTTTCTGCTTTCATCTGAATTTCACTGCGAATTTGTTGTTGTCTGTTTTTGTGATCTTGAATAAGCTTCGTTAAGTTGCTATGTTGTGTGTTTGATGAAGGAATTTCCGAACCTTTAACAAGCGACATCACCATTTCCTGGAACAAAACGTATTAATAAATCTTTCTTAAATTCAAATAAATACCTACATATTTAACTTTACGTAATTTATCGTCAAGAACATTCAAACGTTTGTCTTTTATTTTTGGAACATGAAGTGGCTTGAGACTCTTCAAAATATTTTCATATTCTTTAGCTTGTAACTTCATTCTTTCATCACGTTCTTCATTCAACGCTTTCTTCAAAAGCACTAACTCTTGTGCTATATACGGTGAATTTGCTGTTATATCTAATGCAGTTGTGGTTTTCAAATCACCCTTTTTGTTGCCATAAACCTTCAATTTTTCACGTAACGCTCCACGTTCATTCTCCAACGAATCGATGTCGGATTGCAAGTGATCCATCGTTTCTTCGAATTCTTTCTCTTTCCTGTATAAAAGCAAATATTATGTAAAGAAAGATTGATTAGAAAGATTAATTAAAGTCAACTTACTTTTCCAATTTCTCCAAAGCTTCTTCCAGTTGCTTTTGTAATTTTATTGAATTAGATTCGTGATCTTGTTGCAACACCGAAAGTTTCTTCTCTGCAAGATCTTTTCGTATTTGCATCTCTGACAATTCACTTTGTTTGAGTTTCGCATTCATCTTCAATTGACGAATCTCAGCTTCTTTATTCTCAAGAGTTGCTGTTAATGTCTTCGTCTCTTCAAGTTGTTTCTTAACAATTTGCGCACGTGTAACGATCGGTTGCTGAACTTTTTCATTTTGTGTCGCTGACATAATTTCATATTCGTGATCAAGCAGATATTGTGCAAGTTGTGACATGTCAGTATTGGCATTGGCCAAAACATTCTTAATATTCTGTGATGCTCCACGATCATCTTGTTCATAAACACGTTCGCTTAGTTGTCCAAGTAATTCCCATAACTTCGTATGCGATATTGAAACAAGTGAAGTTGCATCAGCAGCATCACTCGTCACATAAGCAATGACATGTTTAGCTGTAAGATTTATAAGAATCAAAAGGCGACTCAAGTTGTCAGCAGTTTGCTTTAAGTTTTGAAGAGTATTTGTCGATAAGTTGCATTTCGTGACGCTGGCATCTTGAGGGAGACGTCGCTTCACAAGCTTCAACTGTTGTCTGATATTCTCAGAAGTTTGAATGACAAATTGCAGCAACAATCCACTTTCACTCGTTTCATCGCCACTTTGAACCAAACCTCTTATGATTGCGCTGTCAGTTTCAACTGAATCACAAGCACTTGTGATTGAAGCAATTGAATCGCGAACCATTTGAGTTTCATTTGTTAAACCTTCGCTCATCAACAACACAGAATACATCGCATTAAAGAATGTCACACATTTCTCGAGATTCTCTGTCGATGAATTCTCATCAAGTTGATTCAACTTCAAAAGATCAACCATCGAGTCGACAATCTTCTCTTGTGCAACCATTTCTGGTAATGATGATCCGATTTTAAGGAGACAATCTGGTGTGCAACTACTCAACCCAAATAAGAATTGATGCATAATTGATTGAAGATTATGAACATGATGTAAAAGACGCGATCTAAACGCAAATTGATGAACAGCGTGGCCTTGCATGATAGCATTGCGATCAATCAATGAAACTGCTCCAAATCTTTCTCTTGCTTGTGTCACAATAATTCCAGCTTTAAATACAATCCTCGACACTAAAAGAATCACAAGAATTGCATCATGGTCGCCACCACGCGCCATAAATGTCTCAGGCATGTAAGCTAAAAGATATTTGATGTGTTCATTAACTTGTGTCAATTCAATTTGACGTAATTGTAAATCAATCGCTCGTGTATGAGCTTTCGATTCAGCAAACACTTGTTTGAAGTCAATTGTGTCGGCGATACGATGATCTTTGCCGATATTTTGAGATTCTTGATTTAATTTCTCGCGAAGTTCTTGCGTTTGATCGTTCAACCTTTGAACCAACTCACGGAACTTGAAAATTGTCTGATCACGATCTAAAACAGTTTCAAGTGCTGCATCTTTCTCACGTAATGCTTCTCGTTTCGCTGAATGTGCCATGTCGAGTTCTTCACGTAAATCTAATTCAAGTTCATGATTACTTTCCACAAGTTGTTCGTGAACTTCTTCTAACGCTTCAAGTTCAGAAACTTCCTCTTCAAGTGCTTTCACACGATCTTCAAGTTCCATTTTCTTATCAGCTAATTGTTCCACCATTTCTTCAGCACCTAAAGCAGCATCAACTTGTTCTTGTAAATCAACAATCTGTGCTTCAAGTTCATCAACTCGACTTGAAAGCTTTTCTTTTGTTCTCTGCAGTTCCATCACTTCTGATTTCTTCAATTCAAGTTCTTTGTGAAGTTTTTGACTTTCATGCTTCTCATGTGCTGATAAATCACGCATTCTTACAAGTGTTTCACGTAGTCTCGTGTTTTGTTGTTCAAGTTGCTTCAATTCATAAGCAGAAACACCCCCGCCAGACTCTCCACCTACGCCATCTTTTCCAATCACTGACTTTTCTTGCATTTCCGTCTTCAGAATCTCCAAATCTAATGTCAGTTCTTCAATTCTTTCCTTCGCTGTATCAAGTTCGAGTTGAAGTGTGTCAGCTTTCTCTTCAGCCATTTCTTTATCGAGTGTTATCAACTCAACGTTCTCGGCTAATTCTGACATCTCTTCTTCATGACGATCTCTCGCTTCAATCGCATCTTTTGTTTCTTGTCGTGAACGTTGAAGTTCTCGTTGTAAACTTGACTGAGCGTCCATAATCTTTCCTTTAAACTCTTGAAGTTGCTCGAATTGAGTTTTCATTTTGTCAAGTTCCCTTAATCGTTCTTTATCATCAGATCTTCGAACTCTCAATGTTTCTAACTTTTCAGTTAAATCAACAACTTGTTTCTTCAAATCTTCATTCTCTTGTTGCATTTGAAGATTATGAATCTTTTCTTCTGTTGATGATGAAGGTGCGACAGACGGTGATGTCAACGATTGACCTGGCGTAAATTGAGGCTTTAAAGTCTCTAAAAATCCAGTCTCGATAAAAGAAGCACGCTTTGATGGTGGTTGTTGAGTCGTGTTGGGATCTTGTGAACTCATCGAAGTCTTTGTTGGTTTTGGGATTTCTGACTTTTCACTACCCATTGATTGTGTCAGTTGCGTTCGAGATCCAGACAAACTCTGACGACTACCAGCTAATGATAAACGTGAGCTAGAAATGAAAGATTGAAACGTTTCACAATTTCATTATAAAAATCTTGATGATAATGAACCTAGAAGTTGATGGTGTTATGGTTGGTTTCTTAGCTAAGATTTGCTTTACGGGAGATTTCCTTCTAACACTAAATACATCAAATGAAATTCCATAGAATGAAGCATGAATTAAATTAAATATCTTTGTTAATTATCTTCAGTTGAATGAATGATTTTTTATTCTAAGTCAGAACTTACGTTGTTGGTTTAGCTACAGGATTACTACCAGATAAATTAACCAGTGATTTAATAGATCCAGAACTTTAGTAAGCATAGTAATGAAAATGTAAATGAATTAAAATTTTCTTTTACAGAAAGATCAGGAAAAGATTTCGTGCAATATATTGGGGATGATTATGAATTAATAATTAAATGTGCTGTTATTAGTGCTGCCTTAAAAGCATAGAAACTTACTTTTTCTTAGCAGAACTGTTAGTTAAAATGACACAAAATGTCAACATAAATGGAAAATCAGGGAAGGGGAAAAAGAAGTTAAAACTGACAAATAATTTAAGGAAGAAAACTTACTTGCTGAGACGAGATCGAGATGGTTTATCATCTGGACTCTCTGGGATTGGATTATCCGATTCGTCCAAGAATACGCATTGACTTTCACGAACAAACATCCCATAGTTCTCTTCACACTGAAACATGTTTTAATTAATATTTTTAAAATCATAAGTGATTTATATAACATTACAGAGAAATATGTTTGTCCTTTGATGGTGCCATTGTTTTTACCTTTCGGTTCATCCAATACAACTCCAACCCAACGTCCAGCTTAAAAGGAAGAAGAAAGTTTTAGTCCACCTGTCGAACAACAAATGATGACTCACTCACTTGCAAAAGATGTCAAACCAACATATTGAATAGTTCCTTTAATGTTTTTATCTTTTATCTCAACACGAGTTCCATTTTTAAGCAGCTTTTCAGACATTTTCACCTCAAAATCAATCAAGATATGACAAGAGAGATGATGTCACTTGTAAAATATTTTACTGAATGAAGAAAATTCTGTTTCTTTAATGTTTTGCCCTCAATTACGTTAAATAACATTAGGACATTCTGAATTTTAAACTTTATTACACTTAGGATCTTTTGATACTCACCTATATGGTCTGAAAACTGCGAATTCCAGGCCACAAATTATTTTCACTTTATAAACAAATTTGGGCGAAACTGACCGAAAAATTGGTCGAGGGGTGTTCAAGAAGTTGCGTGTCGGCTTGGAAGAATATTTTTAAAAAAATTAAAATATAGAAATTAATATTAAAAAGCTGAAACAATGGCGTTAAGAACATACGGAGATAAGCCTATAAGTTTTCAGGTTGAAGAAAGTGGTGAATTTTACTGTATTGGATCAGAAGTAAGTGAAGTATTTATAATTATCATTTCCTGGCTTGTGTTTGCGTCAAAAAGAAATTTTTCTAAACATTTCTAATTCATTTGTAGGTCGGATCATATCTACGACTATGCAGAGGTTCTCTTTACAAAAAATATCCTGGAATGCATCGAAGAACGCTTTCAAATGAGGAGCGGAAGAAGTTAATGGAGACCGGCATAAGTAATCATCTTTTTGCCAGCTCCGTGTCACTCTTAAGAGCGACTGAAGTTCAAGAAATTATCGATGGTAATGATGAAAAGTATAAGGCAGTTTCGGTTCATTCATCAGAGCCAAGTATACCACGTGAGAACAATAAAGCAAAGAAGCAAGCTCCATGGATGCCAACAATGCCAAATTCAAGTCATCTCGATGCAGTTCCACAAGCAACGCCCATCAATCGTAATCGCGTTTATAACAAGAAAGTTCGAACATTCCCAATGTGCTTCGACGATACTGATCCAACTGCTAATTTCGAGAACTCAGCGCAATCTGAAATGTTGGTTCCAATTCGTCTTGATATGGAACTCGAAGGACAAAAGCTTCGAGACACTTTTACATGGAATAAGAATGAAAGTATTATCTCTCCAGAACAGTTTGCAGAGATTTTATGTGACGACTTAGATCTGAATCCTGTTCCATTTGTACCAGCGATTTCTGGCGCGATCCGACAACAAATTGAAGCTTATGTAACAGAATCGATAATTGAAGAGAATTGCGATCAACGAGTCATCATTAAGTTAAACATTCATGTCGGTAATACATCGTTAGTTGATCAGATCGAATGGGACATGTCGGAGAGAGATAATAACCCCGAAGAATTTGCAATCAAACTTTGTGCTGAGCTTGGTTTGGGCGGTGAATTTGTGACTGCAATCGCTTATTCGATTCGAGGTCAACTTTCATGGCATCAACGAACATACGCGTTTAGTGAAGCTCCACTTTCAACAGTTGAAGTTCCATTCAGAGCTCCATCAGAAGCCGAATCATGGGCTCCATTCCTTGAAACACTCACGGACGCTGAAATGGAGAAAAAAATTCGCGATCAGGATCGAAATACAAGAAGAATGCGTCGTTTGGCAAACACAACTTCAGGTTGGTAAAGACAATTCATCGACATTCAAATTCAATTTATTATTTGTGTTTAATTAAATTAAATAAACTATAAGCGTAATATTAAAATCATTCTTGAATCTTTTGCTTCTTAATTCTTCTTGATGTTGACGATTCTTCTTCAATCGCTCTCTTAACTTTTTTCAAAAACTTTTTGTCTGTCTTCTTTCTGGGGGATTTTATTGGACTTTCATCATTCAATTGAAGCATAAGTTGAGATGGTGTTGCTTCTAATTGTGATAGTCTCAAGAAATATATTTTATTAAGTTCTGTTTTCTTGACTTTGTTGACCATTGCAGTCCAATAGAATAATGAAAAGAAAAGTTTTTGAAAGTTGAGAAGTGCAGTTCGATATTTCTCTGATGGATTATCAACTTCTGGAATGTCTTTCGTTAAAGGATCTTCGTGCTGCTTTATTGCAATGGCTCTCAAGCCCACAACCGTACTATAATTTGGAGGCATCAGAAACTGACTGTGAATTGTGGTGAATTCCATTTCGCTAAGAAGCTTTGGATCGAGTTCATATTTTGACAGCTCATCAAGTTTCGATTTTTGTTTGTTTGTGATCATATTTTTCTTAAATCCAGTGAATGAAACATTTTCTGCATTTAACATTCTTTTCAACACAAGAGTAATTAAGTTGTCGATATTTAAATTTCGATTTCCAAAATCAAGATCGTAAGTCGTCATCATCATGTTATACATTACTGGATTAGCTTTTTTATAAGCTTCAAGGGTAGCACTTTGAGTTCGTAAATATGATTTTGATGGCTTCTCATCTTCAGAGTCATCTGAAACATTTACAGTTGTTGACTTTTTAAATACATTATTTTTCTTTGGTCTCGATGGAACGTCTTCAAGTGTCGCATTTGGATTACTTGAAAGATATTTTGAAATGGTAAGGAATCGTGTTCGACACGATAATCGATTATGTGTTTTGAGAGCATCAGCAATGTTAGTCCAATTTCCCGTTCCTAATTCTTTCACAAATTCCATCAACTTTTTGTCTTCTTCTTTTGTCCATGGATGAATTATTCCTTTATGTTTCATAGCGTTATTGTAATGATTTTTAATAGAAATTGAAGAACGGCCAGGAAGAAGTTCAGCTGGGAACTCATTAAACTTCGCTTCACCATATTTCTCTACGTAGTTTATTATGATTCGATTTTCTTTGGGAGTGAATGGGCCTTTCTTTTTACTACTTTTTGTCAATATCTTATAGCGATTATAACATTGCAATCTGTTTCGTGAAGGCAAAGCTTGACCAACTCTACCCCAGTTTATTAGCTCTGCTTGTGAGTTTCGTTCAATTGCAGCCATTAGAATGTCATCTTCTTCTGCCGTCCATCGCACTTTACTCGGACATAAACGTGCAAAGATTGTGTGATAATGAACAAATGCTTGCAAACTTGAACGACGATTAAGAAGACTTGAAATTTCATTCCATCCACTATATTTACTTTCTCTTACAGCAGTTTGTAAAATTTGATTTTCTTCTTCGCTAAATTCATCACGATTGAGGTCTGGACGAAGATATGAGAACCACATTCCCATACATTCCGACACAGAATGTGAACTTTGAAGATCATCGAACGAAATAAGATTCCAATTTATCATAAAGTTAGGAAAATCAGAGGTAATTAATTTATATATTTGCATCATTGTGGAATTCTCTAAATCTTGATTTTTTGAAATAAATTTCATTGTTTTTAATTTCCCTCTCGTTTTAACTGCATCTTGACAAAGCTTTGTAGACTGTTGAGATTTTATATATCTTATCATTTGACTTTTAACTCCATTTATAAGTGCAATTTTGTGTTTTGTCTTCCATCGCGAGTTGACGGTTGGCACATCGAAAGGGAAAAATTCTTTAAGATATTGTTTACGAAATTTATAATCCTCATTGAATGGAGCTGTTGTACCCAAAGCATCTTTGAAGAACGGTGCACCACATTTAGCGTAACTTGTTTTGAAAAGAAGAGAATCTTTAATATCACATGATTTCGATCGCTCAAGGAAAGCATTGTTGAGCTGACTTTGAGCATCTATCTTTTTAAGAATATTTTGAAGTTTGACTTTAAATGAAATCAGTTTTTCCTTAAGAATTCGGTTTATTAAAAGTGCTCGTTCGGGGTCAGATTTTTCATCTTCCTGTTGTATTTTATTTTTAAACAGATGAGAAAAGCTTGCAGGTTCTGAAATCTGATAAAAAGTAAACATTAAAATTTAATTAAAAACATGGAAATTAGAACTTACCTTTAAAGTTTCTCCTCTTAATCTAGATTCGTAAATTTTTTTAAAATCGTCATCTGTGTTTTCAAAAGAACTTTCTGTTTCATTGGCATATTTTTGATTTTCCACATTAAAAGATGTAAGAAAATTTTCTTGTAAATGGTTGTCACAATTAAAAGAACTTTCGGCAAAAGTTTCTTCAGATGATACTATCAAAATTTCACTGTCATTTATCAATTTCGTTATTTCATCAGCTGTGTACTGTTTATTTTCCTTTTTATCCATATTTTTAAATTGATTTTTTGGTTTTTTAAATAATGAGATTTTAAACAATAATAAAAGTCACGATATCGTGTTTTCTTCTTTCTTTTGATCATGTCCTGCTTACCCCATTTAAGATTTGAAAAAACCGTTAAGAAAAGATAAATTAAGAATAAATTGTCGATTTGAAAAGATATCCAAAAACAGAAAATATAGTAAAATCGAATCCACTTTATTAAATATCAAATAAAATTATACAATTAAGTTTTTTTCTTTTTCAATTTTCTCATTTTTTTCATGGCTTTATTGTAGCCAGTTTTCTTCTTTTGTTCAAGAGTTTCCTGATATTTTCTTTTATTAAACTTCTGAAAGTTTGCATCCTCTAGCAGCTCATCAACTAAACTTCGTTTCGTTTTACGAGTATTTTTACTGTTGTGATATTCCACAGGAGATTCAATAACTTGACCAACCTAAATGGAAATATTAAAATTAATTTCTAGAGTTTAAATAATCTTATGACTCAATTTTCTCACCTCAAAGTATTTTGGAATAGTTTTCATTTCATTACGTTTATAGAAATGTTTTGGATCAAGTGCTGATCGCATCTGAAGAATCTCAATATCATTTTTAAGTTCTTCTGTTATTTCAGGAGCTTTCATGTTAAACCAATTAGCTCCCTTTGTCTTCTCACGTTGTTTCTGCAATGAAATACAAGAAACATCAATAAATATTCAAAGAGTTTAAAATTAACTAAACATTTCTATTGATAATAATCAGATTACTAAAGAAGTCATCTTCAGACTTTCATCATTTTGTCTTCCTTTGAACCAACATTACTTGAAGCCATTAAAAGTTTCATGTGTGACAATCACTGAAAATTTACAAAGATATCTTTTTCTGTAAAACTTTCAGCGTATTTTACCTGATTACAAAGGTAAAAAATGCCAGAAAATATCTCATCGGCCTTACACTCCATTAACAAATCTTTTATTAATTGGAGTAAGATTTCAATGAGCGGCAATAATGTTGGTGGAGTCAGTAAAGAAAAACTTGACGAAAGAATGATGTCAGGTAAATTCCATTAATATCATCATTCGTTAATAGTATAATTATCACAATATCCCTGGCGAAACCTACTCGGTTATATTTTTTTAGTTGTCCGTCTGATAAGCCAAGTTTTGAAATATCCTTTTTTGTTTCGATTCCATCGGTAACAAAGGAATATGTTTTTGGCCTTAGCTCATTGAGATAATTATTTAAGGCATTGAAAAGCTTATCAGTTATTTTATTTCCACTTGAATTCAATTCAAGTTTTTCTTCTTTCGTGAAATATTCTGTTTTGATAGGACATTTTTTTAAGGCATCTTTTATTCGAATTGACGGTTGTGGTAATCCTTAAAATAACAAATGAAATTAGTTTTCCATGTTATCTGTTCAGATGAATGCAGAGAAACTTACCAAAATATTCATCCGATCCTTCTTCAACATTGTTTTCACTTTTTTCAGAATTTTCAGAGTCCTGATCGGTTTCTAATTTAAATTTCGATTCAACGAACAGAGGAAATGGATTATGAAATGTTTTCAAAGAATCTTTATCGCTTGTAGCTGTAGTATCAATCACAAAATCTAAATCTTCCATTCTTTCACTTTTCAAGTTTTCTTTAACCTGAAACTTGCTTGCTGAACGATTCTAAAATAAACACTTCATACTTGTATACCCTTTTCAACCCTCTTCATGTGACATCATTTACAAATATTTTCACACGTGTGTTTACAAGTGAGGAATTGAAAGAAAAATAAAAAACTATGAAAGTTAAAGTTATCAGTCGAAATCCCGACGATTACATTCGTGATACTAAAACACAAAAACACAAAATTCCTCGTAATTTCGATCCAGCTTTACATCCATTTGAGGAACAACGAGAGTACGTTAGAGCATTAAATGCAACGAAATTGGAAAGAGTTTTCGCGAAACCATTTTTGGGTGATCTTTACGGACATAAAGATGGAATTTCGTGTTTCGCTAAGCATCCTAATCAATTAGGAACATTACTTAGTGGTGCTTATGATGGTGAGATAAGACTGTGGAACTTATCGACAAGAAATTGTACACGAAACGTAGTTGCACATGATGGATGGGTTCGCGGTGTTACTTTCACACCAGATGGGAATAGATTTCTCAGTGTTGGTGATGATAAAACTATTAAAACTTGGGTTTCTGAACTTTCTGAGCTTGACGATGATGAAGAAGACGACGGACCAATCAGCACAAAACTCTCAAAAACAGTTATCACTTCCATATCTCATCACAGAAGAGATCCAGTGTTTGCAACCTGTGGTGAAGTATGTCAATTATGGGAAGAATCTAGAAATGAACCAATCAATACTCTTCAATGGGGTGTTGACACTTTACATCACGTTCAATTTAATATGGTTGAAAACAATTTGTTAGCAGCATGCGCAAGTGATCGAAGTATCATTATGTATGATCGTAGAGAAGGAAAACCTCTCAGAAAAGTCGTGATGACAATGAGACCAAACCGTTTGGCATGGAATCCAATGGAAGCATTTAATTTCACTGTTGCGAACGAAGATTACAAGTAAGAATTACTTAATTAATTATTTTTCAAAAACTCATTTAATAAATCTTTTTCAGTTTATACACTTTTGATTCAAGAAATTTGAAGCATCCGAAAAAGATTCACGAGAATCATGTAGCTGCTGTTACCAGTGTTGATTATTCGCCAACAGGAAAAGAATTTGTATCAGGAAGTTATGATAAAACTCTCAGAATTTATGAAACTGAGAAGACAAATTCGAGGGAAATTTATCACACTAAACGACAGCAACATATAACAGCTGTTGGTTGGAGTTTAGATAACAAATACGTCTTCAGTGGTTCAGATGAAATGAATATAAGAATATGGAAAGCGTATGCATCAGAAAAGTTGGGACCGGTGAGTTAACTTTAAATTTTCGATTAAAATTAAAAAATAATCTTGATATTTTTTTAATTAAATCAATCAGCTCCATCCTCGAGAGAAAGAAGCTTTCAAATACAATGAAGCATTGAAACAAAAGTTCAGTACACATCCACAAATCAGAAGAATTGCAAGACATCGTCAAGTGCCACGATATGTGTATAAGCAACAAGATCTTTTGAAAGCAGAAAAGGAAAAACAGAAACGAAAAGATATCAACCGTCGACTCAACTCAAAACCTGGATCAATTCCATTTATTCCGGCAAAGGAGAGAGTTGTAATAAGAGAAGACGAATAAATCTGTATAAGAATCATGTTTAAGAAATAAAAATTTAACGGTCGTTTCATATTTAAATTTAATTTAGTGACATGATTTAAGGAGTTGTCCAATTTTTTGTTTTGAAAATTTTTTGCTTTTCAAATATGAAATTTCTATTTATTTTCCTTATTGGATTTTTGATCGTGATCGTTCAGTCACATGAATACAAAAGTTTTACTCTTAAGTTCTTATATCAAGTCTTCACAGGAGACTTCATAAAATTAAAGAAGAAAGAAAAGATAGAAAAAAATGTAGTGAAGAATGCATCTTCAAATTATTTAGGTTTGCAGTGATACGAAGGAATCTTAGAATTCAACATTTAACACATTTTTTATTACAGATTATCTTAAATATACCGAAACTCGACAATGTACACTTCATGAAATATACGAAGCTGAGAAACGAGATAAACGAGCAAAGTGCATTAAAGCTAAAGGCAATGGCACTCTTTACCTTATGAATTCAATAAACGATATTATGCAATTTCTTGCGCCATCAGGAAGTGGGAATTTAAAATCAGATATTCCTGGAAATTGCGCTATCATTCTATTTTACACAAAATTCTGTCCTGGATGTTCTGCGCTTGTACCACATTGGAATTCCCTGTCAAGAAATTTCGTAGACATTAAAGTATGCGATCATTTTACATTTCGTTTAAATTCATTCTTATGTTTCATAAACTAATTAATAGGTTGGTGCTCTTGATGCATTGGAGCATCCTGGTCTGAACACCGACTTTGGAATCATAGGATTACCTTCAATTATAATTTTCCATCAGGGACGAATGCTTCACAAATTTAATAACACACAACAAGGAACAGTCACCAATCTTATTAATTTCATACAAGCTCATACAAACCTTAAACCTGTGACAGCTAATGTTGTGGTGACATCAGAAGATTTCAGTCCAAATAGTCCATTAAAAGTAAAGATGCAAGAAGAGTCTTTTGATGGCTATTTGTTATTATCTTGGATATTTATAATTGTTTGTTCGATTTATTACTTTACGAAATCGCACACGTATCGTCAGATTGTGGAAATGATTAACAGAACTTGGAGAGAGTCTAATGAGGCAGCAGCGCAACGTCGTTAAATAGATAAATATTTATAAAAAAGCAGTGTTATTAGCATAGCTAAAGGTTGCAACAATGATCTCAATGCTTTGCTCAGATATCGAAGAGCTGTCAAATATTGAAATTCAAAATTATGTGGAAGAATGAAAAGGACAGAATTTCTGTGGACTTCTGACTGTTTTATTACCTTGTTTTAGACGGGAAAGAATTCAAACATTTGAAATCAATAAAAATCGATAATTACTTTAAAATTATGAAAATGAATATTTAACGAACTTTTCAGATTTGAATTTATTACATCATAAAACAAATTGTGAAGCTTGTCACCCCTCGTATTTTTTTAATTTAAATCCTTGTGAGAAGCGATTAACAAAATCTAGAACAAAAATACATTTTATAAACATTGTAACGTGTCAAAAGACCAAGCTTTACTAGACACTATGATTGTGATTGCGAGAATCTTTCGTTCTAGTTCAAACATAAAGTCAATCGGAATTCGTTGTCTCTCAATAAGTTTAACACAAAATTCAAGGTGAGTTAGAGAAAGATTTATACTGCGTTTTAAACTAATATCTTAATTTGCATTTCAACTTTGTTGTTGATATTTATATTTTTATAGATTAGCGGAAGTTGGTAAACTACAGACTGTTAAAACCGACGGAAATTATCTCACCGGTCAGTTATTTCTTCATAAAGTGTTCGGTTACCGGGGGGTTGTTTTATTTCCATGGACTGCGAAAGTGTATGATCGTGATGTAAACCAAAAGAAAGAAGACGAAGAAGACACCACAGCTATTTCAAATGATCATCGAAATGTCAACAACAAGGAAGTGCAAAAAAGAACTCAAACGTATTATCAAGTTCTCATTGATCAACGTGATTGTCCGTTTATTCGTGCTCAAACTGAGGCTGTGACATTTTTGGGAAATAACCAGGAATCATCAAGAAGCTTGTACGCTATTCCTGGTCTTGATTATGTGTCTCATAATGATATAATCCCCTACCAGACCTTTGAATCTACTGCATTAAGTCATGAATTATTTGACAAATTTTTAACACGCACCGACAGCGATCCACCGTTCACAGCACTTGAAACACTTAAAGCATGGCAAAAAAAGAATCATACGTTTTTAGAGCTTTCTGATGTTCATATCGAGACAACAAACTCTATTCGAATCACAGTAATTCCATTCTTTATGGGATGTCGAGAAACTCCTTCAAGTTCAGTTTATTGGGTAAGGTTGACTTTTTTTTTCATTATTTAAATTGATTTCATATTTGTTTTTTCTTCTTTTAGTGGCGTTATTGCATTCGTCTAGAAAATCTTGGAGAGCTTTCATGTCAATTACGTGAACGACATTGGAGAATTTTTTCTCTTTCTGGAACTTTGGAAACTGTTCGAGGTCGTGGCATTGTTGGTCAAGAACCTGTTTTAAATTCACGTTTACCAGCTTTTCAATATAGTTCGCATGTGAGTCTGCAAGCACCATCAGGTAATATTAAAAGATTCTTCTTATTTATTATGATATAATTAAATATCTTTGTCTTCAATTCATTTAGGCCACATGTGGGGAACATTCAGAATGGAGAGAGAAGATGGATTAGTTTTTGATGTGAGAATTCCACCGTTTTCGCTTGAAAGTAAAAATAATGAAACAGAAAATACCCTAAATGATGAAAGTTCTTAAAATTATATTTTAATTATAAGGAAAAATGAGCTGTTGTAAATAAATTTCATGTTTCTTCAAGAAGTTTATAAATTCATGTAATTCATTCATCTGGATCTGTGAGGAAATCATTTTGATCTTCATTCTCTGGTGGATCAAAATCGTCTCTTATTTTAACATCACAATCTTCACCATACTGAATTATATTATCGATTGTGAGAAGAAGGTCGGCGATATTTTCTTCATCATCAATATTTAATGGCGTGAATCTTACAAGGCTAAAGTCTTCGATGAGATTTCCTATTGCCTCTGATAATCGACGATGTTTTCTTCCCCAAGCTGAATCATTCGTAATTTCTCCAAGAAGTGCATGTGAATCAGGTTCAAGATATCTTTAAAAAAATATGAAATAAGATGAAATGAATGACAAAAATGTGGATTTTACAATTCACTCACTTATCAAGTTGACTTCTGGCTGATTTACTTAGCAGATCCATTTTACTTAGAACATTAATATGTGGTAGTTCCATATTTGCCATTACACTTAATGCTGCCATTGTTCCAGATATAAATTTGGCGCCATCGGTCATGAATTGCGAATCGATAAGAAAAACACCGCATAATCTAAAATTCCAACTTTCGAGAAGTTTCACGAGTTTTTTTCCAGTATCAAGATGCGTATAAAGTTCGATTTGTCCTGGCATGTCGAAAATTATGTAGTCGTCGTCTGGCTCACCATCGCATTCATTATCTGAGCCACCACAAAGTTGTTCACGAAGCCATTCAGCATTTTCTAGGAGGAATTCAAGACAAAATATCAGACCACCATTAGGTCCATAATGTAATTCTTCATCTTCCATAGCATCATCGAGTTGTATTAAATCTCTAATGTCGACGATTGGTTGATAATTGAAATTCTCGCAAGCTGGATCAAGATTTACTATTTCTATGTTTCGTCTGCCATCATTAGCATGCCGTTGAATTGTTGAACAGTATGTACTTTTACCAGAACCCGCAGGTCCCATAACAAACTGTGCATAACGCATTTAAAAAAATAACAACACTTTCTCTTGCTATGAAAAAATAAACACAACTTTGTAGGGGTGAGTAAGGTTATGTGTCTACGCCGTGTAGTTGCACTCCTTGAATGAATATAAGTTATGTAACTTATGATCAAGTGATTTATTTTAATCGCTAACAACAATTCTTCATTAAACAATACGCTGGCCCAAGCGCTGACCAATGCATAAAATCTATTGAAATCATTATATCTCCTCTAAATTAATACAATTTCTCTTAATATTTTCTGAACATTCAATGAACTTGCTTTCAATAAGGCATAAGAAATCGGAAGAGGTGACAAAACTGGCAAAAGTTTCCATGTACAGCGTGCGTGAGATTTTCATTTTGCAATTTTCATTTTTTTACGGAAAAAGGCGCGTATATAATAATTATTTAGGTATTTTTTTATTAAAACGTGTAATGAAAGACAAATTTAAATAGAATTAAGTTCAGTATATTCTCAAATATGCCAGCTATATGCGATTCAATCACGTCCAAAATAAGTGAAAACTTGAGTCAAAGTTTCAAAAAAACAGAGAAAGAAAATTTTGAAAATCATTTGACTCCAACTGCGAAGCAAGTGCTTACAACTAAAATTGAATATGAACCAGTCGCCAATTATACAAATTCAATTCTAAGCTCACTTCAAACCAAGTATATTGTCTTAAAACCTAATCAGCCTGCCTTGTCAGCAAATGGTGAGTGTTTTTCCCTTAATTAAATTAAGTTTGTTCTTTTTACTGTTCTTGAAAGTGTCAAATATCAAGTTGATTGTATGATTTCATTTGAAATTATATGAATGGATACGTAAAATCCATAGTTAAACTAAGAGCAGTTTGCCACCTTCACAGACATTTTCTCTTTCCCTCTAACACATTCGCAATTCGAATGACCTCTTTTACTTCTTCGCTCGTATATTTTATTTATTATAAACGCCGTACACATGACGGCGGTGATGTTTTTTTGCGCGTAGAAGAAAAGAGAGATTAAAAAAAGATATTTTTTTCCGCCAAAAACAGTAAACTTCGACCTACGTGATTCACATCGTATCGTCTTTTTTGCTTTCTTTCTTTGTATATTATATTTAGGAAACGCCACAAAATCTTTTCAAAACACCAATGAAAAAAGTCATCCAGTAAATGGAAATTCTACCTCTTCTAACCAACTGCCACAGCCAAAGAAAACGCTTTTCCCGCGTGAAAGTGTTCAAGTAGGATGGAACAATATTGGTCGAAGTTGGTCACCAGGATGTGGTTTTCACAATGTGGGCAATACATGTTATCTTAATTCAACACTCCAAGCCTTTTTTCATGTTCCCGCGGTTGCACATTGGCTTATATCTGATAGAGAGCATCGCGAAAAAGGAAATTGTCAAAGTAAGTTCATCATTAATGACAATTTCTCCGATTTTAATCGTAAACTCTTTTTTTAGATAGTCAAATTTGCATTATTTGCGCAATGTCGCAAACATTAATAAGTTCACAACGACAACAACATTCAATGACACCATCGTTGATAACAAATCGTCTGCAGACCATTTGTCGTCATTTAACACTAGGGCGACAAGAAGATGCGCACGAATTTCTTCGATATCTTGTTGAACAAATGGAGAAGGCTTATTTGAATCGTTTTAAAGCGATGCTAAACTTTAAAGAGTTGGATCAGTACAGCAAAGAAACAACACCGCTTAATCAAATTCTTGGTGGTTATCTTCGCTCAACCGTAACTTGCTTAGCATGTAAACACGAATCGATCACATTTCAACATTTTGAAGATCTTCAATTGGACATCACTCGTGTTTCAACATTGCATGAGGCTCTTGCAGGGTATTTTTCACGTGAGAATCTTGAGGAATGTGGATACAAATGTGAGTCGTGTAAGAGAAAGGTGTCAGCAACAAAAAGATTCAGTCTTGAACGAGCTCCAGTTGTCCTCTGCATACAATTGAAGCGTTTCAATGTTATGGGTGGAAAACTTGACAAGCAGATTCAGATCAGTCAAAACATGGATCTTCAAAAACATTTGGCAAAATCTTGCGATCCAACACAAAGTTGCTATTATCGACTGGTCTCACTTGTGACACATCTTGGTGGATCAGCTTCTGGGGGTCATTACACTGCGATTGGATTGACTCCTAACGGTAATTATTATCAATTCGATGACTCTTGCGTGTCTCCAATTTCAACGGAAAGTGTTCTTCGCACAAATGCGTATCTACTTTTCTACGAACTTCTGACGAAACAAAAAAACCATTCATTGCATAATTTCAACGCAATACATCAAAATGAACACACGTACAGCAAATGCGCTTCCTCTCCCATTAATATTAATAACATCAATTCACCATTGTCATCAACAACGAATCGAAGTGATTTTGATCGTTTACGTGAAAACAATAATTTCGCTAAGCCAATATTGCCGAAAATGATTCCACTTCAAATTGCACGACAAAATATCAAGCAGAAAGAAAATGAAACGACACCACCACAACAAAAAAATGGAAATTCCCTTATTAACAATCAACAGGCGAGAATTTTAAATGGCAAAACTCCATCACAATTATTCTCAGCCGTGAAACTGAATGGGAAACGATCAGCATCGGATGAAGACGACGACAAAGATTTGATTGTATCTAAAAAACAGAAACCGTCATTGCCGAGCTTACCACGACTGACAAGCGATGAAATAATGATGATGAAGCAGACACTTGCAACAGTTTCTTCGTCAACGTCATCGTCACCATCAACGACTCCAGTAAAGCCGAAAAGTTTGGTTCCTTATGGCACTGATGATGAGGATGATGATCAAGTTGTTAGCACAAGTAAATGTGAAACTGATTCTGTTTATCTCTGTAGAACATCTTCAGGAGTTTTTGTAGAAACTGATCTGAACATTGTTGGTCCAAGTAAGCAAGGCAGTACAGTTGATAAAACTGTTGTCACAAAAGCTTCAGTAAAAATCAATAATGGAACAAACGGAAACGTGAAAGACAGCAATTGTAAAGTATCAACGAATGGTTATCATAATGGAAAGAAAACTGAAGATCAATCGTCACCACCAACACAAAAAATGATCAAGACATCTTATGAGAATGGGAAAAGTAATACGACCAATGGATATCATGTCAAACGTAACGATGACACATTGCAACAGTTGACAAAACTCAATCACAGTGGTTACGGTACGAGTGACGTATTGTCGTGGAATCAGACACCGTCACAAATGAGTCGTGAAGTTGAGAAAGATCAACATGAAGATCGAAAACGACAAAGTTTAGATACGGATGATGTTGAAATGGATGCGGGACGTACAAAGAAATTGAAATTTTTTAATCGTCATCAGAGTTCACATCAAGGAAAACTTCCAAATCCATTTCAAGGTCAACAAAATAATCAGAATTTGAATGGTAATGGAAATTATCGTCATCATCAACAAAGTTCTTATAATGATCGTGGCAATAGTTTCAATCGTGGCTTTTCAAATGGTGGCAACAATCGAAATAAGTTTAAAAATTCTTTTAAACGTGATAATTATTATCAAAATGGTCACAATCGTCACAACGGACCGAGTGGACAATATAACAACAACAAACGATACTTCAACTCTAGCAACAATCATCGACGTTAGATGACATCTTGAAACCGAGAGAGAAAGAAAGAAAAACTTTCGGATGAATTTCTGGGAGATTTTCTGAAGTCTGAAAGGTTTTTTCTTCTAACTTCTTTTCTATAAAGTTTTTATTTCTCTTTCCCATCGTTAATTATTGAAGTTTATACAAAATATTATCCTTAGGGACTGTCAAATATAAAATAATTAAATAATTCAAGAAATATGCAATTATTTTATTTAAGAACAGATTTTATTATTTTTTCTGTTTTCTCTTCTTTTTATTTTGCAATCTTCAATAAATTAATTAAAATCTTTCTTTCTGTTGGAATCATCAACAACATAAATTTTAAGATGTTTTTAGACTGAATTAAGCGACTTTCATGATATCTACAATAAGAAATCAATTAAAAAAGTTTGTAGATTTATCAAAGTCGAAGAGAAAGAAACACATAAAATTATTTGGTATCGATAATTGAATATTATTCAACATACTTTAATCAACATAGACTGTAAGTAAGCAGATTTATGAGAAACTAATTTTAACAAAGACTTCACAAATAATAAAAAGAAAACCTTGTGAATAATAAGAGAAAACAAAATGTTAAATATGCTTACTTTTAAGATTATAAAAATTTCGTCATGAAGACTTAAAAACCGATCACGATAACAAACATTTATCGTGAATCCTTTCCTTGGAAACGCAAATTAATGAATGCATTGAATGTTTGTACATAAATAAATGCAAAATGAATGAGAATAGGCGAATGACTTTCTAATTTATATGTAAACAAATTGTAGAATAATTATCAATTATAAGAAGTCAAAAAATGAAGAACTGCACCAGATTGTCATCACATGTGTTGCAACACTTTTGAAATGAAAAAAGAATGAAAATAATTTTAGTTCACGAGAATTATCAATAAAATTTCACGTTCATCTGTAAACTAAACAATTAAAAACTCATTTTTGATTGTTTCACCCAATTCAATTTTATTTCAGTAAAACGAAGTAGAAAATTAAAGCTTTAAAAACAAATATTACCTAACTACATAAAAGTTACATGGAATGCTCACTGAAAATTACGACTAGAACGTTTGTTCGAGAAATCTAGAAAGAGAGCAAAGTCACCAAAAACAAACAACTCATTAAGACTGCAACCAATAATTAATTAATTAAATTTTTACTGCTATTTAGCAGTTGCTCTCAAAATAACTTTGACAAATCTCACAATTTTCTCGTATGTCATGAACATTAACGCAGCTGTCAAGACAGTTTGCCAAAGTTTTGCTTCGAGTCCACAATAGAGTCCTTTAATTCCTTTACTTTTAATGATGTAAAGAACCATTTCAAGTGTGCCAGCATTTGGAGGTAGATTTTTCTTTAAATCGCTGTCACCATGGCGCATTTTTGTCTGAATCAATTGAAGTGGATAAGTTACGAATGTTGACACAAGTTTGGCAATTGCACCGAGGAAAAAGAAATAAAGAACCGATGGGCTTTCTTTACCATAAATTTTCGTTAAATATCTTTTAATTGCTTCGTAGACAGAGAATTGAATGGCTGGATTAACAACTAACATCAAGCTCGCTGTTGTTCCACTCCAGAGTTTTTGTACGCCTTCACTACGTGCTATATATTTAAGACCCGAGATGAGATCTTTGTATGGCAAATCACAATTAAGTCCTTGCATCTTCAATCTTGTGTTGACAACCCAGAAAGGTGTCGTGCTAAGGACATTTACACAACCAGCAAGAGCCCCCAGTAACAAGTCACCAGCTGCACTCTGATCTTCTCTTGTTCGGAATGATTTCAATAAATGAAAAACGTAGAAATAAACAAAATTCGAAATGCATGATGATTGCATTACTGGAATTAATCCACGGTAAAGTGATCCAATTCCTTCTTTTTCAACCAAATACTCAATTAATTGGAATGTGTTGAGGTTCTTTACAGCCTTAAGGTCATCCACTAGAAATAAATAAATTTATTAAAATATTTTTACATTACTCAACACTTTCAATAATCCCAAGTTCAAAGTCTCACATTGCTTTCTTTGAAGAATTGTTAAGAATGGAAAAGCTGCTGTTAAAGCCACACATGATGCTGCAGATCCACTACATGCATGTACAAATAAATTGTACGAAAGAAGTCCTTTCGATCCTTTTGAAAGTGACATTTTGAAATAAATTAAAGAAAACTGAATTTTCGTGACACTCACACATTTACAATAATGTGTGGAACAATTTGTCATTCATGTCACTCACATTATACGGATTCGAAATTTATACGAAAACATTAACGATTTTTCATTGTTTACAAAACGTGTGACGTTACTTTTGCTGCTTGATGTTAGGACGAAGTTTTTGTTTATTCTAGGTTAAAATCAGAGTTAGTTGAGATTAACAATGGCAAGCCCGGCTAAAAAAACACGAACAGATGGAAAATCAAAGCAATTTTATGTCAAACAAGCACGTAAGCTACAGAAAAATACTCTCGACAGTGCAGAACGAGGATTTCTAGTGACGTGCAATTTTAAAGAACGAGATTCAATTCGTGAAGTTTATTCATTGTTAAATGAATATTATGAGAAAATAAAACCAGAATCTGTAAAGTCAGAAGAGGTTGTTGAAAAGAATGAAGATGACGAGGACGACATTGCCAATGCTATTCAAAATCAAATTGAAAAAACAAAGCAAGAAGTAAAAAATCGCTCACATAATTTTCAATCTGTTGATACAGGAGTTCAAAATCTTTTGTTTATAAAGACATCGATAGAGAATCCACTCGAATTAGGATCGAATATTGTACGTGATCTCGCTGCTACCAAGAGACGACGAACTAAAGTAACACTTCGATTTCTTCCCATTGAAACAGTTTGTAAAGCAAAACTTGATGACATTAAGAAAGAAGCTGAAGAGCTCTTTGATAAGCATTTCTCAGTGCCTACAACATTTGCAATAAACTTTAACAAACGATTCAACAACGAATTAAAACGTGATGATGTTATTAAAGAATTGGCGGATCTGGTATCGTCAAAGAATTCAGCTAACAAAGTTGATCTAAAAGATGCTCAACAAAGTATAATTGTTGAAATAATCAAAGGAATTTGCTTACTGTCAGTTGTTCCAAACTACTTACAGTTGAAAAAGTACAATTTGAATGAATTGTGGGAAAGAAAAGCTGAGGACAAAATTGAAGTTTCAGCAAATGATGATGGAGGAGAAGAAGAAAATTTAATCGAAGCTGTAAAAGAGGAAATTATTGAAAACTAGAATAAATACATTTCTTTCAATTAATCTTTTCTCTTAAAAATAAACATTTTTCTTTTATTTACTGAAACAAAGCTTATTATGAATATTCCATTTCACTTTTACAGCTACTTTGGGATGATCCAATGATTCTATTTTTCAGCTTCTGTTTGAGTTCTTGTAACATCATGACATCTTTGTAGCGACTTTCCGAGTCACTCTTCATAAATTTAAGAAGAGTTTGAAGAGCATCTAAAGCTTGTTTGCAAGTAACTCCGCCATTATTCTCTTCTTGCGAGAAATTTGATTCGTGAGATTGTTGAATTTTAATTTCTTCTGTATTTAACATCTCTTGTTCCTCTTCAATTAAATCTTCATCGGTATCTTGTTCAAGTATTGTTTGGTTGTTATCTTGTGGGATTGAAACTGATCCTATAATCTGAATTGTATCAGGAACATCTTCCTGCTGTTCATCAATGAAAACAAGATTCTCTTCCTGCATGTCAATATGCTCAAGAGTTTCATTTAAAGCAGGCTTAAATGAATTATACTTTTGTGGTTCAGCTTCATCGCAATTGAGCCATTTTTCTAATCGTTCAGTAGGATAATTATAACATTCAACAATTTGACTTATCAGCTTCTCAAAAGCACTTGTAACTATTGAATCTTCATTGTCATTACACACAAATTGTAAATTTTCCATTGTGGCTGGGAAAATCTTTGAAAAACATTTTCGAATGACTTCTTCAGAAACTGAATCCCATCCACGTGCGATTCCTCTTATTGCATCTTTCAATGTTAATCCTTTCTGAAATTCGCTAATTGGTGTTCCTTGTTTAATAAGCTCATTGAGAAGTTCTTTACGATAATGTCGCTTTGTTGAAGAGAGGATTCCTTGCTCCATTGGTTGAATGAGTGTCTTAACTTTAGCAGGAAAATATTGACAGAAAAAGAATCCATCGTCAGATCGTAGGAATTGATCAGATGGATGTGAAGGTGATCGATCAATGAGTAAAAGTGCAGTTTCATTTAATCCTACAGATCTAAGATATTGTCGAACATTAGGCACAAATTGTGAGTGAAACCATTCACGGAATATATCTTGATCCATCCAAGCTGTCTCTTGGCTATAATAATTAACTGGCAATGTCTTAATTTCATGTGAAGTGAATGTTCTTGACTTCTTTCCACGTCCAATACATGCAAGCGGAAGTTTATGCGTCCCAGTAGCATTTGAACAACAAAGAATCGTCATTCGCTCACGATATGCTCTCACACTTGCTTTCACTTCATTCACATCGGAATCAGGATTGGGCAGCATTTTCCAAAATAAATCTGATTCGTCAGCATTATAAATTTGCTCTAACGATAAATTATACCACTGTGCGATTGATTCAACTTCAGCCTTAAAAGGGGCCACAGCATTTATATCGCTTTCTGTCTTCACCTCACGTAATCCACAAAGCTTTATGCCGTTTCGAACTTTGAAACGATCCAGCCATCCGTTCGAAGCTGTAAAGTTATCGGTGTAAGCTAATTCTTTATGTAATTCTTGTGCTTTGGCTGCTATCATTGGTCCTGAAATGTATCCACCTTCGGCACGACATTCATTGTACCATTCAAGGACCTTATCTTCAAGCTCCTTATGCACTGTACGTCTCAATGTTCTTCGTCGTTTCAAATTCTCCTCCTTGTCAGCATTCATAGACATAAATTTAAAAAATTTGTACTTCCTTTTCAATATATCCGATATTGTGGTTCTCCCAACATTAAACTCCTGCGATAACGCTCTTTGCGTTTCACCTTTTTCATGACGCTGAATTATTTCAATTTTCTTCTCAATTGTCAAACTAACTCGTTTCTTGGAAGATTTTAGTTTTGTTATTTCCAACCCTTCATGTAATTCATCTACGTCTTCATTCTCTTCCTGTGTATTACCTAAAGAATAAATGGTTTGGATGTGGTCTAGATGTTCTTCTTTTATATCATTGGTTAACATCTCTTGACTCTCGTTTGGGATGTGGATAAGAATGTTGTCATCACTTGTAATATTAACATGAATCTCTTGTTCCATGGCTTCGTTATCTAACGTGTCAAGATCCATGTTATATGCAACTAGAATCAAAAGAATATTTATCTTTATTATGGTTTCATTAAAATTTAAAAGAAAATATTACTAATTTTTGGTAAAACTTTGTAATTATATCATTCCACTGAATCTTACAAATATTCTTCTTATTTGAAGTTATTCAATTAAAATTTCCTTCTTAAATTTTCTTTACTCGACTCTGTCAGATGATTAAATAATTCTTTTTGAAGAAATTGTTACAGACAAATTAAAATTAAAGTAGTTTCAATTTTTAAGAAGTTTTATACGATTTCGGAAACAACTTTGAAAGCGCCAAAAACATTGACAAAACATCAAAAACATTGTTTTACTGAATACATCGGAAACTGACTTTTTTTAACTGAACGGACACCAAAATTTACAGAAAACTTATTCTCTATCAAAATAATTCATTATCAGCTTATCAAGCTTACATTTTTCAATCAATGATTCACTAGAACAATGCTAGGAGCAGGAACGCTAAAAATCATCATACAAAGCGAGTAATTATGTAAGAAGAGTAAAAACAACGGAGCCAGCATATAAAATAAATTCTTTTCATCATTTTCTTCCTCAGTTTTCAAAGTTAATTGAGAACAACAAAGGTGTGATGGGTCAGACTTTAAGCGAGCCTGTAACAAATAAAGAGACAGCGATTTGTCAAGATGATTTTTACAAGGTAAATTTTCTTTGTGATAAAATAAAACCTGGTGCTTGCTTTTCGGTAAAAATTATTGCGTTGTACGTAATTATAACCCTCCAGAGTTCCAGTAAGCTATGAAAAATAAAACGTTTTGTCATGTTGTAGGTCGGTAGTTCATGTATGCAAGGATGGCGAACGTCCATGGAAGACAGTCACACACATATTCTTTCACTTCCGGATGACCCAGGTACATCATGGTTTAGCGTTTTCGGTGAGTAAAAATAATGAAATGTCAAAGTCCATAAATTAATACAATTTTCTACTCCTTTAGATGGTCATGGTGGATCGATTGTTGCAAAGTATGCCAGCAAACACCTTCATAAGTTCGTTATTCAAAGACCAGAGTTTCCCAATGACATACCTGAAGCTTTAAAACAAGTAAGTGCCTTCAACCATCGGTCGTTCTTGACCTTTCGACCAAGAAACCTTTTATTTTAAATTCTTTTTTGCATCCGCACATTTGTTGCCTGATTCACACTCGCAACTCACGCTTTATGTTTTATTTTCCTTTGTACTAATCTTTGCAGGGATTCCTTGAATGTGATACTGCGATGTATAATGATGTAGCTATAAAAGAGCAGATGGCAGGTTCAACAGCAATCACAGTCCTCATAAGAGACAATAAGATTTATTGCGCTAATGCTGGCGATTCCCGCGCAATCGGAAGTCGAAATGGAACGTTGGTTGCACTGAGTAGCGATCACAAGCCCAATAATCCCGAGGAAATGGATCGGATATTCAATGCTGGTGGATGGGTTGAGTTTAATCGTGTGAATGGAAATCTCGCATTGTCACGTGCACTTGGTGATTTTCTTTTTAAACGTAATCAAACAATCCCAGCGGAAAAACAGATCGTTACAGGTGAGATCATCAACAATTATAATCACTAAAAAGAAAGAAGGAAAGTGAAACAGTGAGCGTGTTTGGAAGTTATTTGCACGGCTTACGTTCAAGGCATCACATTTTTTATGACTTCGTTTTCCTTTGTTTTGTTGTAAATAACATTTTCATGTTTCTACGGAATTTCCAGCCGCTATTCTGCTTTTTCCTACTGTCTTATGATAACAAACAATTTTTTTTTATTAAAAAAGTGAAAAAAGATACGAAAATATGGAAAATTGAACGGTTGAAGCGTGACTCAGAACTAATCAAAGCGCGCTTACTTAATCATGATTTGTGACGCCATAATTCAAATCATGAGCCATCCACCGTAGTAATTAATCACCTTTGTTAAGTAAATTCATTATTAACCATTACATGGTAATTCATTTGCATTCTAAGCCACGCAGTCTTGAACATTCTTTCAAATATTCAAATATTCATATCGATTTGTAATATTAAATAATGTTTATTTCTTCTTTCGCAACGTGACATTTGTTTTTGAGTTTTTAAATGTGTAAGATCGTTCAGAAGCTTATCATATCAGTGTTTGATAAGAGAAAAAAAAAACGTTATTTTGGGTCGACAACAGATATTTAAGTAATTCTTCTTTTTTTATGGAATTAAAGCTGTTATCAAAGTTTGATTAATTCTTAAAGCTGACACTTTATTGTTAATTATAATCTGTTTGTTTATTTGCATTTTGTAGCTTATCCTGAGGTGTCAGTTCACGATTTAACAGAGGAATGGGATTTTCTGGTGCTTGCTTGCGATGGCATTTGGGATGTTCTTACAAATCAAGTGAGATTTATTGTTTTAAATATTTTCATACATCAACAACAACAGCGTGTGATTTATTTCCTCTTCCATTCTAGGCCGTAATCAACTTTGTAACCGAAATGATTGGTGAAGGGAAATATCCAGAAAGTATCTGTGAAGAGTTACTTGGTTATTGCCTGGCTCCCGTTTGTCATATGGGTGGTCTAGGTGGTGATAACATGTCGATAATTATTGTCTGTTTACTGCATGGAAAACCATGGGAAAATCTTGTGGAGAAGTGCAAGAAAATTCATTCAAATAAACGTGCATCGACGAAATTAAGCGACCCAGCATTTACAAACTTTGATCGCTTTACTGCAGAAGGTCCGTTTGCTGAAGTTTCTGTTCTTAAAGCTGCCGATGATATTCACAACTCCAAAGACAGCGTAAGTTCTTCATCACATACATCATCATCATCATCCTCGCCGATCTCAACAGATGAGAAATTCGAAACAATGGTTCTTGGACCAGACAATTCAGAAGATAATTCGAAAGAAACAGCAGCTACAACCATTGAACAATTCGGTGGTGAAAAGAGAGTGGAAGAAAATGTTGTTAAATCGGAAAATGAATCAACGGAATTGAAAGAAATCACGAAAAATGAAGCAGATGAAGAGAGTAAAGCAAAAGTAAACAACGACTTAGATAATGGCGAGACATCATCAACAACTTCTGATGCACCAAAAGCTTCGATTGTGAGTAATGGTGAATAAATTGTTTCATTTAATGACCGTCTTTTACCGAATACGAGACAACGTTTGGGAGTATGTCGAAATGTATTTTTGATAATTTTACCAAATGAAACGAATTTGTTTTGTCTCTTTATGACTTATTACAATTGCAAATCAACATCAATAATGTGTTCTATTCGCTAAATGACGGTTTAGAAGAAAAAGTTAAATCCGTTGATATTCTTAAAAAAAAAAACATTCAAATGAAAACCCACAAGGTTTGTTGTTGTTGTAAAGTTTACTGAAAACAAACAATCGAAACGCTTAAAATCGTTGACTTATTAATTCTTTGTCGTTAATAATTTCCCATTCCCCTCCAGTTGTCTTACTTGTTAAAAATCATGTCGCGTTTTTTTTTCTTCAAAACTTTATTTTCTCGTGTTAACAATTTGTTAATAAGAAATTCTCTCCTTTTTAGTGCTTATTTAAGAGTGCATTGTAAAGCATAAAAAAGAAATAAAAGATAGAAATGTCGTGCACCATCATAGGACAATGAGCCTTTGGCAGCTTTAATTGATTTTTTACTCATGCAACACTTGTAAAGAAATTTATGAAAACGACGACAATATTTTCAGAAAACAAGTTACAACTCTTAATTAATTAATGATACGATGACTTGTCAATTAATTGCGTTTCAATTGTGAACGTAATTTATAGACGATTCTTCTTTCTATTTCGTTGAGCTTAAATGAAAAGAAATTTGGTTTATTAATGAAACATTTCGAACTTTCGGGTTTTTTCTTTTTTATATCAAAGTCCAGGTCAGTTCACTTTCAGTATCGTTAGACGTAGTATGTGAGATGACTCATAATTAAATTAATAGCAAAGTGAAATTGTTGTAAAATTAACCAAAATTAATAATCGGCGATATTGCGATTAGCGCAATATTTTTTAGAGAAATTAGGAATTAGAAATATGATAATTGAAATAAAAATGAGTTTAGTTTTTAACACAAGAAATTACAGTAGCATAGCATTGATTGCTAGCACTTTTAATTTCATTTTAAATCAGCAGAGAACTTAAAAAATTCATTCAAACCTTCGACTTTTCACAATTTTAATCTAATATTTTATTAAGTTATAAATTTCTTTCTGGAAATTTTAACAAGTCGCATTTGGCTAATAGAATAGAACGACAACTTTATTGTATTCATAATAAATTTTCTACCCATATTTATTAAAGTTGTGAATAAGCTGAAGGTTTTCTTGCCCTTGAAAATCCATTTTCTACTTCACTCTACATAAACAACATAGCAAACCTGAATATTCATTTAATTCACAAAAGAAAATATTTCACTGGTGAATTTTCAGTTCCATTAATTTGTTATTTATACGGTAAAGAATCCGAATTGTAAGTAGAAAGGTAGAAAGTAATAATAAAAACAAACAAACACATAGAATTGTCTAAAGAACATTGTAATCGAGTGACATATTTCGTATTATTGAAACACAATGGTAAAGAAAAGGAAACAAAAAATGTATAAACATAAAAAGTATGGTAAACATAAAGCATAATAACATAAAGTAAAGGAATAAAGAAAGTTATTGGTAATAAATATGTTGTACTTATGCGATTCATGATTTCATTCTTCGTTGTGGCTTTTTGTCACATCGAAAACTTCCCAAAACGTTAACACATTTTTCGTCATGTTTACAATTATTTTGATGTCGATCTTCGCATTCGTTGGTGTCTTCGTATTGATGATTAATTGTATTGTATGCAAAGCCTCAAATGCATTTTTTAGGACTTTTCTAACACGTAGAGGGTATAAGTTTAACCTTGATAGCGATTGGCAGAAAAAGTTAGTTGTATGCAGAAAAATTTTAAAATTCTTATTAATTATTCGACAAAGTTCTCACACATTTCTAAGATCCTGATGATGATGACATTTTGTCATCGAAACTAGTCGACGGAATAAAAGTTGAGAAAAGATCATCACTAGTCTGAAAACCGTAATTTGTTTCATTAAATCTTTTCTAACACTTTCTGTTGAATCTGATTCGAGATTATTTGACGACGACGAATTTTTTGTTTGTGCTTCATCATGAACAACTCTAAGACGACTTAAATGCTCGAGAAAAGTTTCTTCAGGTATCGGCTTGTAAGTGTTCAAAGTGACTTTAATTTTTGGAATGTTTGGTTCCATAATGTCAGGAATTGGGACATAATATTTGGGACATTTCGACCATTCTGAGAACTTTCCCCAACCGCCATTAATTGGACAAGCAAGTTGGTTACATTTACGTGATTCAACATTCTCATCCACGCAAAGATAATCTTCAGCAGTTGCTCGATAATGAATTCCACCAGAACCACATGACACGCTGCAAGTTGTGGATGGACCGAATGCTGAAAGTCTTCCATAATCATTTACAGCATTGCATAAGAATTTTCCTTGATTGTTTTTGTTTGTGTCAATTATTCTCATCATTTGATTAGTTAAATCTTTTTTCAGAATTGACTATTTGTGCTCCATTCCGGAAAATATTTAAAAATATTTATTAATTTTTTAATGAATTATTGTTCACTTCTCACCAACAGTGTTGTTGATGTAACACATGAAACTCGACGATTCCTTATCTCACAGTTTTCTTTGACCTTGATGCTTTTTGATTTTCTTTCTACTGCGATATTAAAGATGATTTGTTTTCATGTCGGCTGTCAGTAGATAATCTCTATACGAATGAGATTCTTATTATTTCACTGATTATGCATTTCAATCAACAAAAGTCGTTTCAATTGAAGTCGTGAAAAAAAGTTTTTGTTTATAGATGAATCAGTATACTGGCGAAGATTGTGCTATAAAGTTGTTTCGAGCAAATTCTAGTTGAGAACATCTGACTATAAACTTTAATCAATCATTATTACGTTTAACAATATTTTTTCTATTCATTCTGATTTTGATTTTTGTTATCTAATCGCAAATAATTATTTACGGAAGCAAAATGAAATCTGTGTTAAATTTAGTGTGTCTTGGGCTACTTTTAATGATATCGAAGGTAAGCACGACGTAAAATTTTGGAACTTGATATTTCTTAATGGATATCCTTTTGACAGTCTCTGTGTGATTATGAGAATGCTACAAATGACTCAAGTTATCAATTTGAAACCCCTTCGTCGTTTTATACAGCAGCAGTTGTTGAATTTCATGCACCAGGTGATGAATTAATTGATCCAGAAGAAATTGTGGAAGCTAATTTAGATGAATATTTGAGACTGATTGATGAAGCTAGTATAAAAGGAGTCGATATCTTAGTTTTCCCAGAGGCTTCTCTGAATTACAATGGTGAGGGAATGTTTACATCTTCGTTTCAAATTTTGTATAACGTAATTAAACATAATTACCAGGCATAAAAACTCGTGAAAACTTATCAGAGATAGCAGTTGAAATTCAAACGGAAGTTCCCGACATTACCAACTGCGATTACTCCCACGATGTCGTAAGATGATCTCTCTCCTTCATTTAAATATAAATGTGCAATTATCTTCAATTTACAGATACTCAACGAACTTTCATACGCTGTGTCAAATGCGAGCATCTATGCTCTTGTCAATGTCGTTGAGATAGAATTTTGTAATGACACTGAATTGTGTTCAGATGATGGATTTAACTTGTATAACACAAACATTGTGTTTGATAGAAATGGTTGCATTATTTCTCGTTATCGAAAGTTTAATCTTTTCATCGAACCATTTATGAATGTAACAAAAGAACCTGACGTAGCAACATTCGAAACCGATTTTGGTGTTACTTTTGGTCATTTTATATGTTTTGATATTCTTTTTAAATCTCCAGCACTTGATTTGATCAATTTAAATGTGACGCATTTACTATATCCATCGATGTGGTATTCGGAAACGCCTTTCTTAACGAGCGTTCAAATTCAACAGTCATTTGCACATCGTAAAAACATTGTGTTGTTGTCATCAGGAACCAACAGTCCAGAGAATTCGAATACTGGAAGTGGAATTTATATTGGACGTCATGGAGCTGTCGATAAAATTATTTCATTTAAAAACGAGACAAGAATGATTATTGCCGAAATACCAAAAAATGTTGATGACCAAGATTATGTGTCAGCTTCACCTACTGTCAAGTCATACATATCTACAGATATGGATAAACTAAAACTGTGGAATTATAAACCACAAAACATTTTTCCTTTACATAAACATTTTGTGACGACAATTGGAAAGGTTAGTTGTGAGTTCACAATTAAATATGTAAAGTTAGATATTCCTGAGGGTCATATTGGATACAGTTATAGGTTGACAGCCTTTTCCGGTATAAGAACTTTTTCAGGCCTCGTAAATGCAGGTGAAATTAATTGTGCTATCATTTCGTGTTATGAGAATGACGATAATACTTGTGGTAAAAAGATTGAAAACACCACAAATTTAGTACCGTCACTTGAATTTTTATCGATTGATATAAAAGTTACAATCGAAGATAATTCAGAAAACTATCAAGTGATGCCAACAACACTCAAAACTTCACTTCTTCCTTTACAAACAAACAAATATGAATTTGTTAGTGTCGTTGATGATGACATTCAGATTTATAACGTCAAATCTTCTGAAAAACTAAGTGATTTAATGACTTTTGGAATTTATGGTCGAAATTTCAATTTGGACGAGAAAATGGCACAAAAAAAGTTGAAGACTGTGGAAATTTTTTTAGATAACCGCGATGCAAGTGAAATTACTTACTTTGATGAAGACGATGATTCAATAGAGATTAAAATGACAATTTATGTAATCCTGATGGTTGGATTGAGTATCGTAACAGCGATAATGGTTTACAGAAAGTTACAACATCCATATGTTAAACCAGATTTGGGGAAAAGAAAAAGTTTTGTTTCTTAAAATATTTTTTTGAATATCCCTCAAAAATATAAGTGATATTAATGATTGTAAAATGATTCAATACATATAAGGCATATCAATGAAATAAATTGAGATTTATGAGGAAAAATATCAAAAATTTCCGTTTACGATAAAGAAAGGAAAACATAGATTACAGAGACTTAACTTTTCAGCTTAATTTTGTAATTGAATCTATAATACGAAGATTTTTAACTGATTTTTAAACTATGACGGTGACATTTGTATTTTTGTGCATGAAAATTGCAATCATACTAGGCTATTAATTGTGAAATTGATTGTTCGATCGAAACAAAAGTAAGATATGGCAAGAAAACGAGAAGTAAATCTTTTCTCACAATTGAACAATGATATGGAATTCAATGAATTTCTAACAAGTAAAGGATTGGTTGGTGAGAGCACCAAACGAAATTATCATTTAAATTTTCTGATAAATTCTCATTTAACAGTTCTCGACGTGTATCATGAATTAGTAGGGCCATGTCTTACTTTGCGTCCAATAATGGAAAAAATTAAGGTAACATTTATAGCAAAATAACATTTTCAAGTAACTTTCTGACAAGTTTACTCGTTCTCGAAAGCTGTCCCTCATTGATAGCGAAGACTTAAGAATGGCGACTTGTGATGTAGAAAAAATTAGCCAACTCAAAAGATTCTCTTCATGTATTCCAACAATCTTATTCTGCATTGTAAAATAATTAACTACTATTTAAATGTTAAGAATTTATATTTTGTTTCATCAAAAATTTCATTTGATTAGAAAGGAAAAGTTTTAGACATCGTTTATGGTGCGAATATTCCAAAAATCAAAGCAGCCTTCACGAAGTATTTACATATTGTAGAAGAAGAACATCGAGAATTATACGATTTTGATGAGATGATACCATCGGAAGTCCATGCATTGAAGATCCAACGAGATTTGAAAGAAGTAAGAGCTTTGCTTTCATAATAATTTGCAGCATTTTTTCATGTTGAAACTTTGAAGGAAGAAAATCGGGAAATTTGGGCACAAGCTGAAAAAGATCGAGTAGAGATGCTCGACAAAATAATTACGTTAATGAAAGATTCTGCATCCGACATGGGTCTCACTTTGTTTATGCCACATGTTGCTGATGTTGGTTTTAAAAAGACATCAGAAATTGCACGATGGATGTTAATGACTCCAAAAGGTCGAACATTTATACAACTTCAGCCAAATATGATGCCAAATTTTTGTCACCAACTTGACAACCCAATCGATGAAAATATTTTAAATTATTTGTATGGAAAAGATATTTTGGCAGTTTTATGGGCAACTGATCCACGAGCTTCAACTGAAAATGTTCTTCACGAGTTCATTTGTAAAGTTACAGAACCCCAGCTGAAAGAAATAGAAGAAGATGGAGAAATTATAGTAACAGATGAGTTAGAACCGAGTGTTCTTGAACCATTAATAATTTATTTGGATGAAGTTAATGAAGCACCACAAAATTCTAGTATAACCGATGTTAATCGTGAAAGTCGTAATACAATTTCTGAATTAGATTATTCAAATCGTTCTTCAAGTATGACAATAGTTGAACCAACAAAAATATCTTCTTTGAATATAAATGAAGATGATAACAGATCACTTGTGATTCCACCTGTTTGGACTCCAAAAAATCAAGAAGGAAACGCAGTTCTAATGTCCACATTTTTTCGAAGCGTGAGTAAAATGTTTTAAAGTCAAATTTTTATATTCATCTATAATTATCGTCAACAGCATTTTGATCATATATTACCTCCTCTCAAGCATGTTGAACCTCCACAGTTGCTAATGATTCTTCCAGCTAAAAATCATCTTGCAATACATGAATTATGTAGTCAAAATCCGAATCAGCTACTGGCTTACGGCTATTTTACTGGTGATAGACCTGAACAGCTAAAATTAATATGCAAAAGTCAGGAAAAGTTTGAACAATTGAAAAGAACTGGATTCGAAAATGTTGTTATGAAAATTGCTGAAAACATCGGTCATCTAGCACTACATTTAATGGAATTTAATCCAATTTTCATAAGTCACAATGCTACAACTGGAATCAAGGATTGCGAAAAAGTTTTCAACGAAGCATTTAATGAGTTCAGTGATAAAATCGAAAAAAAGAAATGAAAAATTATCGAACCAATCAAAAACAATATAAATTGATAATGATATCAAATAGATGAAACTAAATTATATTTGCATTAAATAAATTTATTGACAGATTCAATTCACATTCTATTTCACATTTTCGGAAAACAGATTTTGACTCAATATTCAGCATTAATTTGAGATATGTAATTTTTGTATAAATTTCCAAACATAAAAGAAAGATAAGATAATCAAAAATGATAAGAACTGATAACTCATTATTTATTTAATTTTGCAAGCAAAACTGATGTTGATAAATATGAAGATACTTCAGTGCAGTGTAGAATTTATTGTCATAGACAAATATTGCATAAATATCTATAAGAAATGATTGAATATTTATCTCAATTTCTTGTGGCACTCTTAGGTTGCATTTTATAACTTTTTTACATTATAGAAATATTAAATTAATTATATGTGTGTTATTTCAAAAGCAAGCGGTGGTGCTTTTATGTTTGGAATTCTACTTGGATGGTCAGCACCAGCTGCATCTCAAATCATTGAAAGACATGAAGATGACTTTTATTTCTGGATAACTAACAGTCAGTTCACTTGGATTGTTGCGATGATGCCTCTTGGAGCTGTTTTTAGTTGCGTTTTATCCGGTATCATTCGAAATATTATTGGAACGAGATTTACATTTTTGCTGTTTGGGATTCCTATTCTAATTGGATTGACATTGCTCACGATTCCGTTAAACCCCGGAATGGTAACGAAAAAAATTTATTTTAAATCTTTTTCTAATCTTATACCTTAAAAACAATTTAACAGTTGATTGCAGGAAGGTTTCTTTGCGGGATTTCTATTGGTTGTTACAGCTACATTGTCCCTATCTACGTGGGTGAAATTGCATCAAATAAAATTCGTGGAAGACTTCTCAGTCTCTTCCAAGTTTGCCTAAATTTTGGAATTCTTTTTATTTACATTCTCGGACATTTCACAACATATCGAGTATTCAATATTGTATGTGGAATTCTTTCAATTTTTTATTCCTTTGGTTGCTTGGTTCTTCCTGAGTCACCGCCTTTTCTGATTAGGAAACAACGCGAACTTGATGCAGATTACTCGTTGAAAATATTGCGAGGAAAATCTTTTAATACTTACGAAGAAATTCAAATGCTAAAGAGGCAACATCAAGAATTTTTAAACCAAAAAAAGACAATTACTGAAATATTTAAAACTAAAACAACATTGAAAGCTTTTTTCATAATTATGCTTCAATTCACATTTCTTCAAATGACCGGCATCAATGCAGTTCTTTTTTTCTCCACAATAATATTTAATGAAGCAAAAATTAATTTAGAGCCAGGAATTGCAAGTATTATTGTGGCGAGTGTTCTAGTTTGTGCAACATTTTTGTCAGTAACTTTTGTCGATCGCTTCGGTCGCAAATTTCTTTTGATATCATCAAATATTTTAATGTTTTTTGGACTTTGTGGTATCGGCACATATTTCACTTTAAAAGACGAAGGAAATAATATTGACGCTTTGACGTGGTTGCCTGTGACTTCACTCTCAATCTTTACAATAGGGTTTTCAAGTGGAATGGGCCCAATAACTTATATTTTACTAGGAGAACTTTTTCTCCAAGAAGCTAAAATTTTCATCGCACCGATTGGACAACTCTGGAGTTTTCTTCTAATTTTTATCATTGGATTAACTTTTCCTACGATGACTTCAGCGATGGGTGCAGGTGCAACATTTTTCATGTTTTCGGCATTTTGTGGAGTTTCTCTTCTATTCACCATTTTTTACATTCCTGAAACAAAAGGAAAATCAACAGAGGATATTCATAGACTTTTAGAAAATAATTCTTGTTTCCTTTAATATTGTAATTATGTGCGACGACATAAAAGGAAGTTGATAAGATCTTTTTACGGCTTGTTTTTCGTCTAGATTATTATTATTATTATTTTAAAGATTAGAAGGAAAGAAAACCTTATAACTCATAGGCTTGATAAATAAATGTATCACTAGACAGACTTTTTTACTGGAAATATATGATTCAGTCAAGATCAATGTTGAGAATTAGAAACATAATTTTGTTTTATTGTCAATTTTCTGCTTATTTTTTAGATTCACATTAAAAAATTATCGCAATAAACTTCATTTGTTTTACAAATTATTATATAAGTCACAAGACTCATTAAGCTTTAAATTCGAAGCTTAACTGATATTATGTCTCATTTCAAAATTTTAAAGATAACAAAACGTATCTTATGATAAGAATCATGATAAGAAAAAACCCCCGATTGTGTCCACTATAAAATCCACTGCTTGAGTAAAAATTCCTTAATTATTTCAAAGCTTATTGAGTGAGCAAAACAGTTAGTGATCAGAAATATACCAAAATGAAAGGGTAACAAATACTGTTTGCAAATAATTTGAGAAAAATAATTTTTGAGAACATTTCCAGGCATTTGTTAATAGTCATCTGTGCTATATTTACGGGAATTGAAGTAAATTCTCAAGTGCCAGGATTTGGAAGATGCCCACGCACGTCTGCAGTACAAAACTTTGACGTTAACGCTTATCTTGGAAGATGGTTTGAAATTGAATCATACTTTCAAACTTTTGCAATTGGTGGTACATGTGTTGAAGCGAATTATGGATTAAATCCTAATGGAACGGTTTCGGTTTTAAATAAAATGACGAGATTAGGACGAGAAGAGTCAATTTTAGGCTACGCAGTACTTGCCAGCCCAGGTGAAGGAAAATTAATTGTCAATTTTCCACAAAGTCCACGTGAGTAAAATCTTCAAAGTTAATGAATTTGCTAATTTAGTGCCTTTTAACAGCAACTGATACACCAAATTATATAATATTGAGTACGGATTACGTCAACTATGCTGTTGTTCATTCATGCACTCAAATTTCACGATTCACTTACGTCCAAATTGCTTGGATTTTAGCTAGAAATCGACAAATCGGAGCCATTCAAAGATTCCAAGCCAGAAGAGTTTTAGAAAATAACGGTGTCAGCACAAGATGGTTGCGTGAAACTGATCAATCAAACTGCGGCTGATAACATTTTAAAGTTAATCAGATAGTTCTGTATAAAATCGTTGAATTGAATAGAATGAACTGTCGTAGATTTGTCTTATCGTTATCTTAAATTCATTAAATGAAAATAAAAACTTTTTTGGCCTTTCATTAAATTGATGATTCATAGCCTTAGTTAATATGTTACGAAAAGCTTTCAAGGCATCTGTTTGTGACAAGAAGTTATAATTATCATGTATTTATTCGAGAATATTCTTTGTAAATTGTTTTTCTGTTGTTTTTGACTACACGTTCGTATTCTGTTATTAATGATATCAGAGTCACTTGTTATAATATGAATTACAGATGACACTACCTTGCCTTGGCAGCTCATTTCTTCACAAACGACTACATAAGAAAAACATTTTGTCACAATTGCCATCCCTTTTTTTTCTTTATATTTCTGTTTTTTGAAGCAAACCGTTTCATTATATTTTTAATTTTGATCCCAACTTATTCCGGATAAGTTTCAGTTTTCAAAATGGACTTAAGAAAAATCCTTTTCATCTTTAAAATTTTATCAAGTGAGTTTCGATCGATAATGAAATTTCAACTTTATTTAATCTTTACAATTTGTTTATAATACTTAAAGTCTGCCAGATGGTTGTATTTGCTTTACCCAAAGAGGTACAAAAGGAAGTTATAATTATAGAAGAATCTGTGAAAATAGAAGAAGTGCCAGCTGAAGATATAAAAGGACCATCAAATCCATGTGCAAAAAAATATGAGGAACCATGTTTAAATCGCGGAGGTTCATCTACATGTGTGTGTATGAGCGGATTTATTAGAGATCGATCTGGAAATTGCGTCCGCTTTGGAGGAGGTGATGATTAGGGAAAAGCTTTAACCGACATTAATTTTTAAATTGACATTCCAAACCTTAGAATGTCCTCGCAACGAAATTCTAAGTTGCGCGAATAGAAACCATGAACTGACTTGTGACAACCTTGATCAAAAACTTAGTAAGGCGGCCTTACATTGCGTATGTTGCGATGCCAAATGTATGTGTGCTCCTGGATTTGTTCGACATTCTAATGGTCAATGTGTTCCTAAGGCATTTTGTAGCCTTACAAACATCGGTAAGGATTAATCTTAATGAGATTGAAATATCAAAATGATATTTTCCATGAATTTTCAACAGATTGTGGAGAACATGAAAGTTACTCAGATTGTCAAGGACCAGAAGATGGAGGTTATTGCTATAATAGTTGTGAACCTGATTGTAAGCATGTGTTGCCTTACTTTTGTAGAGGCCAGAATAAGCCTGGTTGTTATTGTGACATAAATTATGTCCGACATGATGGAAAATGTATTTCGATTAAGGAATGTTTTCGCAAAATATGAGATTTGAATTGTTTCTTCAAATATTTCTCTGTTTATCATGAACTAACTACCTAGTTCATTGAAATTTTGAAATAAAATCTTCATATGAAAATATATTAAATTGATTTTAGTTTTCTCAACTTTAGTTTTATTAGCATGACTCGAATAAAATATTCGAATACAGATATAATTTATGCTAGGTAGGTATCTAGATAACGAAAATTCTAAAAAAACTTTTTTTTTGATCTTCTTGATAGATACAATAATATTTTTTATTGATTGTTTGAATATGTTGAACAAAAAAGATGTTTTTAATGAAGTAGCTCCAACTCGCACGTTTACACATAAAAAAAAATAAGAANAACAAATCTTCAAAAATATTCTACAAGGGGGCAAATTTGCTTCATTGGCCTAAGTGTCTGTGCCATCGGATTTGTATCAGAATTCGTATCGATTCACTAATCGGTACGATCCTGGTTCCATTCTCGGTGGTGGTCACTTGGGCTGAGGTTTTCAGAAGTTTAGATACTTCGCCCCTGTTTCATTTAAAGTGGAATTTTTCACTAGGATATAATAAACTGAAATGTCTCTTTGTATCAGATTTGATAAAAATATAAATTTGTCAAATATGAACAATGAAGAGTATTCAGGAATATACAATCCTGTGGAACGCCACTGAAAGTGGAACCTTCATCATTCAGGTGATGAGACGAAGGGAGCGAAACAAGTTGGAATTTATATTCCTGTATTCTTAATCGCTTTAGTGTACAGTCGTGCACTCCCTACTCTGATGATGATGATGAATATGTTGAACAAAAAAGATGTTTTTAATGAAGTAGCTCCAACTCGCACGTTTACACATAAAAAAAATAAGAAGCAATAGTAAATATTAGATATTCCTTGAAAACATAAAGGTATCTGAAATAAAGTAAACTATGATCGTTAAAAAACAGCACATTTGTGTTGTCAAATGAACAAATATATTAAATTTACAAAAATAAAACACGTATGAGCTTCTAAATTTATTAATTATATTAAATAAGCTTACATAATTACGATGTTATTCTGCTTTTCCCTTATCATCTTCACAAGCAGATAATTTAGACTTTAAACTGACATAATAACATATCATCGGAATCATACTGCAACAACGTAAATATGAGAAATCAGCACAATCATGAAATACCCAAAACAATTTTATTTGAGATGGATAAGCGAAGTAGGTGAAATTATGTCCATTTCTTTATAATTATTTTCAAATACATAAATAGCTATAGAATCTCTCCAACTATTATGATGATCGTTAATTTGAATAATGAGTGTAGGTATTTGGCTTATTTTTAAATAAACATTTTTTTTGGCAATAATAAGGCGTAATTTCATGATAAACATGATATTTTGTAAACATACTCAACATTGCATTTTAAGTGTCATTTTCCTTCTGTTGGAAAAAATATTGTTAGTAATTGTCAGTATAAAAAAACTTATATCATTGAACTTACTTCTATTTTGATGGCTTTAACAGCATCGTTGAATGTTTCCTCCATTTTTCCATTTGAGGTTTCTTCCAAACATCCATTGTCGACAACAGGCATTTCATTTTGAACCAATAAATGTGACGAGTGAATGTGGAAAAGAAAATCGTCGAATTTTTTGAATTGTTCATTATCAATTGGACATAATAATGGCTTCATATGGAAAAACATAATGTGACGTTTCAAATCTTCTTCACTTTTATATTTTTGTGTGCAATGTCCACATATTTCATTCCAATTATCTTCATCATGATGTGGCAGAACTTCAACCGAGTCAACTTTCAGTTTAGAACGGAAACAAAAGCCTTCAGCAGGAATTGATTCCGATTCTCCTTTTGTTTTATGAATATTTTTATGGTAATTCAAATCATCGAGATTTCTGAATTGCATATCACAAAGATCACATTTCTCAAGCTTCATTTCCATAACAATTGAATCAGATATGAAATGAATCTTTTTATGCATATTAAATGAACTTATTTTTAAAAATTTGAGATCACAAGAATTGCATTTCAAAATTCCTGTTACGTTATTCCCATCTAGACTGTTCCTTTTAGTTCTTTCTTTCTTGGGTAATGTGAAACCATCAGAATTGTTTTTCAGCTTTTCACATTCTTTTTTATGTTCTTGATATCTTTTTACACTGAGTCTATAAAATGGTAGATGATGACGAGTAAGATGATATTTCATTTGATTTTTACAAAGTTTCCCACATATCCAACATTTATAAGAATTTTTTCTTGATCTTTCGCATCCACGCTTAATCCATATTTTATCCTTATTACTCAAGTCTGAAATGAATTCATTACGAAGTTCTGTCTCACCATCTTCTTCTTTTTCTTTGATTTCTTTTTTCACTAATGCTGTTTCTATTTCTTCGTCACTTTCTTCTTCAGAACTTTCAGAAAGAAACATATCAGGAGGCAGAACATGAAGATATTCAAATTGTTTTGTTTCAATTTTCTTTTCAGGCAAGCCTTCAACAACTGCTTCACGATTCGATGCAATATTTTTGTCCTCATTTTCAGTGTCATCAGGACAGAAATTTTTCGATCGTGGAACCCATTCGTCGTCTTCAGATTGATCAAGTGATCTTTTGTTTCCGTTACGTATCGTACTTTCTTCTGTACCATCAAATTTATTCATGTGTTCAACTCGTAAATGCTTTCGGAAATCTTCTTCCGTATAGCAAATTTTGCCACCACATTCACGACAAATCCAAACATTTTTCACTTCTTCTGACGTGTGCAATCTCTTTCGACATTTTTCTACTTTATCATTTTCAAATTCGTCTTCTTCTTCTTTAATTAATTTATGAGTTTCTGTTCTCATTTCTTTTCGATGCATTCTCGATACATGAAGTTTTGTTTCTTTGAATCCTTCACAAGTTGTTGAACAAATACAGCAAATCCAGAAAATTCCATCTTCCTTCTTAACTTCGGAGTTGTTGACAACATTTTTGATCCAATTTTTTCGAATTCTTTCCGAAATTGATTCATTGGCTTGTAATTTGTCGTCTTGGTGATTTAATGATCCTGATGAAGTTGATTCACAATGCAACGTTATCAAATGTTTTCGAATTGCAGATAAAGAAAAACACGAGAAATTGTCACAAACACAACAATTCCATAAAGTTGAACTGCTTGGAGTTTTCGACTTTTCAATCATTCCTTTCAACCATTCAGAGTCACCATTATTTTCTGACATAGATCTTTCGAAAGAAGACATTCTTTCAGCTTTGAAATGCATTCTTGCAACATGAAATCTTATTCCAAGTACAGACTCAGTTGTAAAGTCTTTACAAACAACACAATGAAATTTTTCATCGTCGCATTCGTTTTCTATTCTCGATTCTTCAACAATTTCTCTAATTCTATTCACATTGTATTCATATCTATCATCACTTTGTTCCAAAAGAGATGTCGTCTCAGTTGCAGTCGGATGTTTGATGCAATGTGCATTAATATGAAGTTTAATGCTTTTTTGTGATTCACTTGAAAATTCACCACAGACAACGCAAGTCCACTTATCGACATCACTTTCAATTTTCGACTCATCAATCTTTTGATTAACCCACTCGGGATCATAATGTCGCTTAACTATTTGTTTTTTTGCTTTCATTAACGTTCGTGTCTTTGATTCCTTACAATGCACTCGAGCAACGTGATATCTAAAGCCTAAGCTCGAATTAGTTTTAAAATTATTACAAAGAACGCATAAGAAATGTTTTGTTCTTAATCCCACGTCATTAGTTGATTTTTTAGTAATCTCTTTAATCCATTCAATGTTGTAATCATGTTTTTCGATTTCCATATCCACATTTTTGTTGATTGTCTTTGCTACATTTTTTTTCTTTTTAGGTTTACAATGAACATGTCCTATATGTACACGAATTCCAATTAATGACTTCGAAGAAAAGTTGTTACAAATAGCACAAGAGAACGAGTCGGGATCATCATGAGATCGCGACTTTTCTATCATTTCAAGCATCCATTCTGGATCATACTCGTGCTTCTTTTCTTTTTTGTGCTTTGAAGATTCTAAGCTTTTTTGCAAAGACATCTTTTTGGTTTTAGGCTTGCAGTGAACTCTCAATATGTGGATTTTCATACCAAATACACGATCAGTTGAAAACGTACTACAAAGTACGCAATTCCATTTATCACTTTCATTTGCATCCTTTGATTCTTCGATTTTCTTTTCAGCCCAATCCAGATCATAATCGTATTTTGGAAGCTGTTCAGAATCATTTTTATCAAGAGAAGTTCTACGATCTTTTTTAAAGCAATGGATTTTTGAAATGTGAAATCTTAATCGAAATTTCTTTGAAGTTTTGAACTTTTTACAAATACAGCAAATGAATTTTTCCGATTCATCTTTTGGTGTTGATTCTTCCACCTTTTTCGCAATCCATTTCGGGTCGTTTTCATGTTTCTCAATAATTTTTATGTCTTTAAGATTTTGATTATCAATAATGTGTTTCCGAAGATGATTCCTTAAATTACTGCCACATAAGCACAGTTTTTTGCAGAAAACACAAGACCAAACCGTAACTTTTTGGCCTTCATTATAAGACACAACTTTACTTTCTCTAATCTTCTGCTTTAATATGGAATTGAAGTCTTCTTCATTTTTTGTTGTTTCATTCAAATTGGAATCGTTTCTATCATTCACTAAGCTGTCATAATTTTCGTTGTTATCTAATGGCTCATTATCACACAATGTTAAATCATATTCAACATCCATGGTGTCGGAAGGGTCATCTTGAAATGTGGAACCTTTCTCTGGAGAGTCAAGAGATTTAAGTCTTTCCAATCTCACATAAGCACTTTTCATGTAATCAATATTACAACTTGTATAATTAGTGACGACATTCATTGTGCTTTGCATCGTTTCTTTCTCACATTTAAGATAAGTTGTTTCGTCCTTAAATTCAGGGTTCAAATTTTCATTTTCATCTTCCATTTCATGTTGTGTCTCTTCCTCTTCTTCGTTACCTACGATTGACGTTTCATGGTGTATCTCCTCTTCTTCTTCTTCATTACTTTCAATTGCTTCCTGTATCTGTTCTGGATTACATTCAATCTCTAGTATTTCAATTGTTGTATCTTCACACGATTCATGACGCCATCCTTGACGAATAAACTTATGACACTCATTTTTTCTAATGAATGCAATGTTTTTGTGGTTATTCATGATTGTTACATCGTTTATTGACTCAATGTCGTCAAAAAAATCCTTTAAGCTTTTCAAAATTTCCAAATTTTTCGTCAATTCAGAATTCCCTTCAAACGCTTTCATAGCATTCACTTTGAACTTGTATGCATTTACAAGTTCCTCCTGACAAATACCGCAAATAAATCCATCTATTATCTAAAAATAAGTTTAAATGAAGAATTTCTTCGGAAATTAAAAAAAAAACTTTTCCTACCTTAAAATTAAAAACTTCGGAAGCAACTTTTGAAATAGGAACTCCAGTGACGTCTAATCCATATAATTTTGAATTTAAGTCCATCAACCCTCGTTTACTATTTATATCCAAACAAAAAGAGCACTTTGGGACATCCATGGCTTCGTTCTATTTTCCCGGTCTTTTCTGCTGATTTTTTGTTTATTTACTTGATGAGACTTCTGAAGAATTTTTCAATCAGTAATATTTAATTCAATTCAAATTTAAAATTAAATGTAGAAGAAATAGGTATACAATCTTAGTAGTTTAATGAACTTACTCTTCTATTTTATGTTTTGTCTTATTTCGAATGAATTTCATTTAAACCTGCAAAATTTTGAAAAAAAAAGTTGACACTGAAATTCTATGTAAAAATGCACGTTCAATATTGACACTCACAGTCTGTTTCCAAATTTTATGCATGTTTAAATTTCAAATATTTTTTTTAGACGTTTGCAATTTTAAAATACATAAATCTATGTCTGGATATACCTAAGTACTACATAATCATATGACAAACTTATTATATTAAATGTAGACAAATATCAAGCATGTCAATTTAAATTTTTGCAATATTTTGCAAAAAGTATCCAAGAAATGAAGAATCTAAAATATTAAATTACGATCGATGCGATGTTGAGACTCAAGATATCCTTCTAAATCGTTTACATTTTTGAGATTAAGCGCAATTCTTTAAAATATTATGTTTAGACTTCTGTTACATTTGAAACCTAAATTTAATATTAATAGTTCAATAAGTTGACTTTACATTTCATTTTATTTATGATTGTGAAAAATGATATACATAATAAAATATAAAAAAACTTGAATTATGTAGTGAAACGAAAGAGCAATTTTTTCCGATATCTCTGAACCCTTCAATAATCTGCACTTCTTTCGAAAAATGACACTTCTCTCTGTTGGTAAAAAAATTAAATAATTATATGGATATTTTAAATTAGTATTGTGGATCTTACTTCTTCTTTAATGGTTGGAAAATTGTTGCTCACTGTGTCATTTGAAGTTTCTTCCAGACATCCATTGTCGACGACAGGCGTTTCATTTCGAACCATTAAATGCGATGAATGAACATGGAGAAGGAAATCGTCAAATTTTTTGAATGTTTCATTATCAATTGGACATAATAATGGCTTCATATGGAAAAACATAATGTGACGTTTCAAATCTTCTTCACTTCTATATTTCTGTGTGCAATGTCCACATATTTCATTCCAATTATCTTCATCATGATGTGGCAGAACTTCAACCGAGTCAACTTTCAGTTTAGAACGGAAACAAAAGCCTTCAGCAGGAATTGATTCCGATTCTCCTTTTGTTTTATGAATATTTTTATGGTAATTCAAATCATCGAGATTTCTGAATTGCATATCACAAAGATCACATTTCTCAAGCTTCATTTTGATCACCGTGTTATCACAAATGTGATGAACTTTGTTATGCATTCTATACGAATATTTTTTTAAAAATTTAAGATCACAAATATTACATTGCCATAATTTTTTGCCCAATTTTACTCTTTCTTGCTTCGGCTCCCGTTTCTTGATATTTCTAACAAAATTCGATTTGATTTTCGGTAATCTGAACCCGTTAGAATTGTCTTTCAAGTTCTTGCATTCCAATTTATGCGCCTTATACTTCTCGGTACTAAGTTTAAAGAATGGAAGATGGTTACGAATAACGTGGTGTCTCGAACTTCCACGGTCTTTGCATGTGTAGCTGCAAATCCAACATTTGTAATGGGAATTTGAGACTTTCGAGGCTTTCATTCCTTTTTTCATCCAAATCTTTTCTCTTCTTGTCATATTCGATTTCATAACATATTCATGTTGTGCTTCAATTTGATCGACTTCAGTTTTATTTTGATCATCAATACTTTTTGATTCCATTTCGTCATTGCTACTTTCGGAACTTTCAGAAAGCAGCATATCAGGTGGTAATAAATGTAAATATTCTATTTGATCCTCTTGCTTTGATTCGTTTGATTCCTCAAGAATTGTTTCACATTTTATTGGAACATCTTCAATTTCTGTATCGCTTGCACAGTGAAGTTTTAGTGGAGGCTGCTGCCATAATGGGACCCATTCATCGTCGTCATCAGATTGATCAAGTGATCTTTTGTTTCCGTTACGTATCGTACTTTCTTCTGTACCATCAAATTTATTCATGTGTTCAACTCGTAAATGCTTTCGGAAATCTTCTTCCGTATAGCAAATTTTGCCACCACATTCACGACAAATCCAAACATTTTTCACTTCTTCTGACGTGTGCAATCTCTTTCGACATTTTTCTACTTTATCGTTTTGAAATGCATCTTCTTCTTCTTTAATTAATTTATGAGTTTCTGTTCTCATTTCTTTTCGATGCATTCTCGATACATGAAGTTTTGTTTCTTTGAATCCTTCACAAGTTGTTGAACAAATACAGCAAATCCAGAAAATTCCATCTTCCTTCTTAACTTCGGAGTTGTTGACAACATTTTTGATCCAATTTTTTCGAATTCTTTCCGAAATTGATTCATTGGCTTGTAATTTGTCGTCTTGGTGATTTAATGATCCTGATGAAGTTGATTCACAATGCAACGTTATCAAATGTTTTCGAATTGCAGATAAAGAAAAACACGAGAAATTGTCACAAACACAACAATTCCATAAAGTTGAACTGCTTGGAGTTTTCGACTTTTCAATCATTCCTTTCAACCATTCAGAGTCAGCATTATTTTCTGATATAGATCTATCGAAAGGATTTTTATTTCGAGGCTTGCAATGCGTTCTTGCAACATGATATCTTATTCCAACTTCAGAGTGAGTTGTAAAGTTTTCACAGACAACGCAACAATATTTGTTCTCGTTTCTTATTTTTGCTTTCTCAACAATTTCTTTAATCCACTCTACATCGTATTCGTGTCTCTCATCTTCCTCATCGTCATCTTCAATTTCATCTTCACTTTTTAAAGAAATTTTTTCACAATGCAATCTCGTTATATGCTGCTGCATTCCAACTCGAGATTTTGCTGAAAACTCATTACAAACAGAGCATGTCCATTGGCCATCTTCGCCTTTTTTTGACTCTTCCATCTTTTGATTAATCCACTCGGGATCATATTCGTGTCTTTCTCTATTCCTTCTTGCAAGTATGGCTGCTTCTTGAGCATTTCGATTACAATGTTCCCTAACTATGTGCTGTCTTATTCCCAGAGTTGAAGACGTTTTGAAATTTTCACAAACATTACATAAAAATGTTTTCATATTATCATCGATCTTGGATTTTTCCATCATTTCTTGTATCCAATCTAAATCGTATTCATGTTTCTCTATTTCAATGTTAATATTCTTGTTAATTGTTCCAAATTTGGGGTTCATTTTTTTCCTTGCTTTACAATGTAAAAAAATTATATGGCAACGAATACCTGTGAACGATTTTGAAGAAAAGTTTTTACAAATAGTGCATGAAAACAAGTTTGAATCATCACTAGTTCGAGATTTTTCTATCATTTTATTAATCCAATCGGGATCGTACTCATGTCTATCTTTATCATTGAATCTTGAAACATTTTGTACTTTTTTTTTCTTTGGTTTACAGTGAGCTTGACTTATATGAGATCGAATTCCCATAATTGTTGTTGCTGAAAATTCATTACAGACCACACAGTTCCATTTATCGTCTTCAGTTTCAACCTTTGATTCCTCCATTTTTTCTCTTATCCACTCAATATCATACTCATGTTGTGACACTCTATCAATACTTCTACGTTCTGGCTTTTTTAAGCAATGCATTTTTGCAATATGTAATCTCATTCCACTATCTTTGGTGGTGGTAAATTTCTTACAAAGACAGCATGTCATGTTACCTGATCCATCTTCAGGTGTTGATTTTTGAATAATTTTCTCGATCCATTCTCGATTATATTCGTACTTTTTTTCTTGATCAACGTTTCGTTTCCTTTTTTTATATTTTTCTTCTTTTTTAGAGTAATGAATGACAAGAAGATGACTTTTCAATGTATGACCATAGAAATAAAGCTTTTTGCAGAAAATACAAGACCAGACAGATACGTCTCCACCTCCCGTATGAGTTACAACTTTACTTTCTCTAACTTTTTGATTGATAATAGAATTTAAATTTTCATCGCTTTTTGTTTCATTTAAATTGGAATCGTTTTTATCACTCACTAAACTGTCTTCATTTTCGTTGTTATCTAATGGCTCATTTTCACAAATTGTTGAATCATATTCAACATCCATGGTGTCGGAAAGGTCATCTTGAAATGTAGAATCTTTTTCTGGAGAGTCAAGAGATTTAAGTCTTTCCAATCTCACATAAGCACTTTTCATGTAATCAATATTACAACTTGTATAATTAGTGACGACATTCATTGTGTTTTGCATCGTTTCTTTCTCACATTTAAGATAAGTTGTTTCGTCCTTAAATTCAGGGTTCAAATTTTCATTTTCATCTTCCATTTCATGTTGTGTCTCTTCCTCTTCTTCGTTACCTACGATTGACGTTTCATGGTGTATCTCCTCTTCTTCTTCTTCATTAGTTTCAATTGCTTCCTGTATCTGTTCTGGATTACATTCAATCTCTAGTATTTCAATTGTTGTATCTTCACATGATTCATTACGCCATCCTTGAGGAATAAACTTATGACACTCATTTTTTCTAATGATTGCAATGTTTTTGTGGTTATTCATGATTGTTACATCGTTTATTGACTCAATGTCGTCAAAAATATCCTTTAAGCTCTTCAAAATTTCCAAATTTTTCGTCAATTCAGAATTCCCTTCAAACGCTTTCATAGCATTCACTTTGAACTTGAATGCATTTACAAGTTCCTCTTGACAATTGCCGCAAATAAATCCATCTATTATCTGAAAAGAAGTTTAAATGAAGAATTTCTTCGGAAATTAAAAAAAAAACTTTTCCTACCTTAAAATTAAAAACTTCGGAAGCAACTTTTGAAATAGGAACTCCAATGACGTCTAATCCATATAATTTTGAATTTAAATCAATTAATCCTCGTTTACTATTTATATCCAAACAAAACGAACACTTTGGAACATCCATGGCTTCGTTCTATTTTCCCGGTCTTTTCTGCTGATTTTTTTAAAAGCTTGATGAGAATTATTAAGAATTTTTCAATCAGTAATATTTAATTCAATACAAATTTAACATAATATGTAAAAGAAATAGGTACACAATCTTAGTAGTTTAATGAACTTACTCTTCTATTTTATGTTTTGTCTTATTTCGAATGAATTTCATTTAAGCCTGCAAAATTTTGATAAAAAATTTGACACTGAAATTCCATGTAAATGCACGTTCAATATTGACACTCACAGTTTCTTTCTAAATTTTATGCATATGCACAGAACCGTTTCAAACTTACTTCTTTAGGTATAACCTACCTACTTATTAGGTATCCTCTGCAGGTAGTTTAGATACTGCCAGATCGCACTGGGAGACTGCCAAGTTATTAGGTCTTAAATTCATTATCTTATGTTGATTTTTTTGAAAGAACCAATTGTTATGATTTTTCTCCTACCAACCAAGATTTATCCATAGTTCAAGGCAGCATAAATACCTAAGTTTTATCTTATCTAATTTAGATACCAAAGGCTTAAAAATATTCACAGTTTAATTTTTCATTCTCTTCAATTTTATTATTTTCAAAGAAATGTGTAATAATATTTAATAAAGGAGGGATGAAAATTTAATTTTACCATCTTAAATTATCTAAATTTTCTAGAATGGACAGAACTTTAGTCTTATTAGCAGANATTAAATGAACTTATTTTTAAAAATTTGAGATCACAAGAATTGCATTTCAAAATTCCTGTTACGTTATTCCCATCTAGACTGTTCCTTTTAGTTCTTTCTTTCTTGGGTAATGTGAAACCATCAGAATTGTTTTTCAGCTTTTCACATTCTTTTTTATGTTCTTGATATCTTTTTACACTGAGTCTATAAAATGGTAGATGATGACGAGTAAGATGATATTTCATTTGATTTTTACAAAGTTTCCCACATATCCAACATTTATAAGAATTTTTTCTTGATCTTTCGCATCCACGCTTAATCCATATTTTATCCTTATTACTCAAGTCTGAAATGAATTCATTACGAAGTTCTGTCTCACCATCTTCTTCTTTTTCTTTGATTTCTTTTTTCACTAATGCTGTTTCTATTTCTTCGTCACTTTCTTCTTCAGAACTTTCAGAAAGAAACATATCAGGAGGCAGAACATGAAGATATTCAAATTGTTTTGTTTCAATTTTCTTTTCAGGCAAGCCTTCAACAACTGCTTCACGATTCGATGCAATATTTTTGTCCTCATTTTCAGTGTCATCAGGACAGAAATTTTTCGATCGTGGAACCCATTCGTCGTCTTCAGATTGATCAAGTGATCTTTTGTTTCCGTTACGTATCGTACTTTCTTCTGTACCATCAAATTTATTCATGTGTTCAACTCGTAAATGCTTTCGGAAATCTTTTTCCGTATAGCAAATTTTGCCACCACATTCACGACAAATCCAAACATTTTTCACTTCTTCTGACGTGTGCAATCTCTTTCGACATTTTTCTACTTTATCATTTTCAAATTCGTCTTCTTCTTCTTTAATTAATTTATGAGTTTCTGTTCTCATTTCTTTTCGATGCATTCTCGATACATGAAGTTTTGTTTCTTTGAATCCTTCACAAGTTGTTGAACAAATACAGCAAATCCAGAAAATTCCATCTTCCTTCTTAACTTCGGAGTTGTTGACAACATTTTTGATCCAATTTTTTCGAATTCTTTCCGAAATTGATTCATTGGCTTGTAATTTGTCGTCTTGGTGATTTAATGATCCTGATGAAGTTGATTCACAATGCAACGTTATCAAATGTTTTCGAATTGCAGATAAAGAAAAACACGAGAAATTGTCACAAACACAACAATTCCATAAAGTTGAACTGCTTGGAGTTTTCGACTTTTCAATCATTCCTTTCAACCATTCAGAGTCACCATTATTTTCTGACATAGATCTTTCGAAAGAAGACATTCTTTCAGCTTTGAAATGCATTCTTGCAACATGAAATCTTATTCCAAGTACAGACTCAGTTGTAAAGTCTTTACAAACAACACAATGAAATTTTTCATCGTCGCATTCGTTTTCTATTCTCGATTCTTCAACAATTTCTCTAATTCTATTCACATTGTATTCATATCTATCATCACTTTGTTCCAAAAGAGATGTCGTCTCAGTTGCAGTCGGATGTTTGATGCAATGTGCATTAATATGAAGTTTAATGCTTTTTTGTGATTCACTTGAAAATTCACCACAGACAACGCAAGTCCACTTATCGACATCACTTTCAATTTTCGACTCATCAATCTTTTGATTAACCCACTCGGGATCATAATGTCGCTTAACTATTTGTTTTTTTGCTTTCATTAACGTTCGTGTCTTTGATTCCTTACAATGCACTCGAGCAACGTGATATCTAAAGCCTAAGCTCGAATTAGTTTTAAAATTATTACAAAGAACGCATAAGAAATGTTTTGTTCTTAATCCCACGTCATTAGTTGATTTTTTAGTAATCTCTTTAATCCATTCAATGTTGTAATCATGTTTTTCGATTTCCATATCCACATTTTTGTTGATTGTCTTTGCTACATTTTTTTTCTTTTTAGGTTTACAATGAACATGTCCTATATGTACACGAATTCCAATTAATGACTTCGAAGAAAAGTTGTTACAAATAGCACAAGAGAACGAGTCGGGATCATCATGAGATCGCGACTTTTCTATCATTTCAAGCATCCATTCTGGATCATACTCGTGCTTCTTTTCTTTTTTGTGCTTTGAAGATTCTAAGCTTTTTTGCAAAGACATCTTTTTGGTTTTAGGCTTGCAGTGAACTCTCAATATGTGGATTTTCATACCAAATACACGATCAGTTGAAAACGTACTACAAAGTACGCAATTCCATTTATCACTTTCATTTGCATCCTTTGATTCTTCGATTTTCTTTTCAGCCCAATCCAGATCATAATCGTATTTTGGAAGCTGTTCAGAATCATTTTTATCAAGAGAAGTTCTACGATCTTTTTTAAAGCAATGGATTTTTGAAATGTGAAATCTTAATCGAAATTTCTTTGAAGTTTTGAACTTTTTACAAATACAGCAAATGAATTTTTCCGATTCATCTTTTGGTGTTGATTCTTCCACCTTTTTCGCAATCCATTTCGGGTCGTTTTCATGTTTCTCAATAATTTTTATGTCTTTAAGATTTTGATTATCAATAATGTGTTTCCGAAGATGATTCCTTAAATTACTGCCACATAAGCACAGTTTTTTGCAGAAAACACAAGACCAAACCGTAACTTTTTGGCCTTCATTATAAGACACAACTTTACTTTCTCTAATCTTCTGCTTTAATATGGAATTGAAGTCTTCTTCATTTTTTGTTGTTTCATTCAAATTGGAATCGTTTCTATCATTCACTAAGCTGTCATAATTTTCGTTGTTATCTAATGGCTCATTATCACACAATGTTAAATCATATTCAACATCCATGGTGTCGGAAGGGTCATCTTGAAATGTGGAACCTTTCTCTGGAGAGTCAAGAGATTTAAGTCTTTCCAATCTCACATAAGCACTTTTCATGTAATCAATATTACAACTTGTATAATTAGTGACGACATTCATTGTGCTTTGCATCGTTTCTTTCTCACATTTAAGATAAGTTGTTTCGTCCTTAAATTCAGGGTTCAAATTTTCATTTTCATCTTCCATTTCATGTTGTGTCTCTTCCTCTTCTTCGTTACCTACGATTGACGTTTCATGGTGTATCTCCTCTTCTTCTTCTTCATTACTTTCAATTGCTTCCTGTATCTGTTCTGGATTACATTCAATCTCTAGTATTTCAATTGTTGTATCTTCACACGATTCATGACGCCATCCTTGACGAATAAACTTATGACACTCATTTTTTCTAATGAATGCAATGTTTTTGTGGTTATTCATGATTGTTACATCGTTTATTGACTCAATGTCGTCAAAAATATCCTTTAAGCTCTTCAAAATTTCCAAATTTTTCGTCAATTCAGAATTCCCTTCAAACGCTTTCATAGCATTCACTTTGAACTTGTATGCATTTACAAGTTCCTCCTGACAAATACCGCAAATAAATCCATCTATTATCTAAAAATAAGTTTAAATGAAGAATTTCTTCGGAAATTAAAAAAAAAACTTTTCCTACCTTAAAATTAAAAACTTCGGAAGCAACTTTTGAAATAGGAACTCCAATGACGTCTAATCCATATAATTTTGAATTTAAATCAATTAATCCTCGTTTACTATTTATATCCAAACAAAACGAACACTTTGGAACATCCATGGCTTCGTTCTATTTTCCCGGTCTTTTCTGCTGATTTTTTTAAAAGCTTGATGAGAATTATTAAGAATTTTTCAATCAGTAATATTTAATTCAATACAAATTTAACATAATATGTAAAAGAAATAGGTACACAATCTTAGTAGTTTAATGAACTTACTCTTCTATTTTATGTTTTGTCTTATTTCGAATGAATTTCATTTAAACCTGCAAAATTTTGAAAAAAAAAGTTGACACTGAAATTCTATGTAAAAATGCACGTTCAATATTGACACTCACAGTCTGTTTCCAAATTTTATGCATGTTTAAATTTCAAATATTTTTTTTAGACGTTTGCAATTTTAAAATACATAAATCTATGTCTGGATATACCTAAGTACTACATAATCATATGACAAACTTATTATATTAAATGTAGACAAATATCAAGCATGTCAATTTAAATTTTTGCAATATTTTGCAAAAAGTATCCAAGAAATGAAGAATCTAAAATATTAAATTACGATCGATGCGATGTTGAGACTCAAGATATCCTTCTAAATCGTTTACATTTTTGAGATTAAGCGCAATTCTTTAAAATATTATGTTTAGACTTCTGTTACATTTGAAACCTAAATTTAATATTAATAGTTCAATAAGTNCTTTGCATCGTTTCTTTCTCACATTTAAGATAAGTTGTTTCGTCCTTAAATTCAGGGTTCAAATTTTCATTTTCATCTTCCATTTCATGTTGTGTCTCTTCCTCTTCTTCGTTACCTACGATTGACGTTTCATGGTGTATCTCCTCTTCTTCTTCTTCATTAGTTTCAATTGCTTCCTGTATCTGTTCTGGATTACATTCAATCTCTAGTATTTCAATTGTTGTATCTTCACATGATTCATTACGCCATCCTTGAGGAATAAACTTATGACACTCATTTTTTCTAATGATTGCAATGTTTTTGTGGTTATTCATGATTGTTACATCGTTTATTGACTCAATGTCGTCAAAAAAATCCTTTAAGCTTTTCAAAATTTCCAAATTTTTCGTCAATTCAGAATTCCCTTCAAACGCTTTCATAGCATTCACTTTGAACTTGTATGCATTTACAAGTTCCTCCTGACAAATACCGCAAATAAATCCATCTATTATCTAAAAATAAGTTTAAATGAAGAATTTCTTCGGAAATTAAAAAAAAAACTTTTCCTACCTTAAAATTAAAAACTTCGGAAGCAACTTTTGAAATAGGAACTCCAGTGACGTCTAATCCATATAATTTTGAATTTAAATCAATTAATCCTCGTTTACTATTTATATCCAAACAAAACGAACACTTTGGAACATCCATGGCTTCGTTCTATTTTCCCGGTCTTTTCTGCTGATTTTTTTAAAAGCTTGATGAGAATTATTAAGAATTTTTCAATCAGTAATATTTAATTCAATACAAATTTAACATAATATGTAGAAGAAATAGGTACACAATCTTAGTAGTTTAATGAACTTACTCTTCTATTTTATGTTTTGTCTTATTTCGAATGAATTTCATTTAAGCCTGCAAAATTTTGATAAAAAATTTGACACTGAAATTCCATGTAAATGCACGTTCAATATTGACACTCACAGTTTCTTTCTAAATTTTATGCATATGCACAGAACCGTTTCAAACTTACTTCTTTAGGTATAACCTACCTACTTATTAGGTATCCTCTGCAGGTAGTTTAGATACTGCCAGATCGCACTGGGAGACTGCCAAGTTATTAGGTCTTAAATTCATTATCTTATGTTGATTTTTTTGAAAGAACCAATTGTTATGATTTTTCTCCTACCAACCAAGATTTATCCATAGTTCAAGGCAGCATAAATACCTAAGTTTTATCTTATCTAATTTAGATACCAAAGGCTTAAAAATATTCACAGTTTAATTTTTCATTCTCTTCAATTTTATTATTTTCAAAGAAATGTGTAATAATATTTAATAAAGGAGGGATGAAAATTTAATTTTACCATCTTAAATTATCTAAATTTTCTAGAATGGACAGAACTTTAGTCTTATTAGCAGAGTTGGGATTTGACTGACTGACTGACAGACATTGACATGTCAGTCAGTCAGTCAATCGACTTGGGCGGAACATTTGTATGAACGTTTCCCAACTGAAAAGTCCAAAGATGCGAAAAAATTTGGACGGACAGACATTTTTAAACTAGAGTTTTTAAACTTAAAAACAAGCAAAATATCATTTATGCTTTAAGAATATCATGATTATGATAAAGATTATTAATAAAGAAATCAATTTTTTAATTCTATTATAGAAAGAAAAAGTTATTTCAAAACTATTTTATAATATAAAATTCAAAAATACTTCAGTGATTTATCACAACTTTTTGTGATTAATCACAAGATTTTAAACATTTGTATAGTGATTAATCACAAAAAGTTGTGATTAATCACAAAAAGTTTAAGTGATTATCACAAGTGTCAGTCGGTCAAATCACAACTTCATTGAAGTCATATTGACGTATGAAGTATTATTATATCGCAAAAAAAATCTTTGCTTCATTTTGATGGCTGTGATATTGTGATATTGACATTTTGACAGTCAGTCAATGTCTGTCAGTCAGTCAGTCAATCGAGTTGGGCGTGCAATTTGCCCATCTCTGCTTATTAGGTGATGATAGATTATCAAATAAAACTCTTTGAAAAAGAATTTCTAGTTAATCAGATAATTAATCAAAACACTTTATTAATCTGTGAAATTAAGACGTTCCTTTTTATGTAGATACTTATTGAAAATGTTAAAAATTGTAACAAAGTCAAAACGACAAATGATTATCTAAGTAAGAAGAGTCTAATAAAATATATTTAAATAAATATATTCTCTATTGTTTTTCTTTTCATTTTTGCAAGAGTTTTTGTTTTAAATGTTCCAAATATTATACTTTGTAATGATAGTCACTGAATATTTGGTATTTTGTATTCTTTTATGAAGCATGATGATTAAATATTTTCATTTATTCATCGTTATGATTTTTTCTAGCTTTGGTGCAATAATTTCAAGTATTTAATCTCACACTTAAGTGTTGTCATTTTGATGCTGAGTTTTCAAGCGTTTCTTTTGTTGAATATCGTTCAAAGTTTGCTCAATTGAACGAGTATCCTTTTTCAATTCAGTGGACACCATACCGTAGTTTCTGTTGAGATCTGTGCCTAAAGCTTCACATTCAAGATGAATAAGTTTTGTTTTTTTTGACTTTGATTGCTCTCGTTGCTCTCGACCTTCTGATTGCTCTGATGATGATGCAGTTGGAATCATTGCTAAGGCAGATTCTTCTTTCTTTTTCTTGTATTCTGCTTCAATCTCTTTGTTCCACTTCGTGTAATCCCCATAATGGCGAGCTTCTATTTCTAGTTCTGACGGTGGGTTTTTATACACGATGACATATCGATCTTCTTTTCCAAATGTGTGACAGTATAAATGGCTGTTGGATTCTTCTGTTGTCTCAATGATAACTGATCTGAAAATTTTCTCCATTGGCTCAAACTGCATTGTAGCTAGCTTTTCATCTTTTAAAAAGGCAGCGAGTTTATTCTGAATTTTAACTGTGAAATTATTAATAATTTGGCGCTCCTTTTCTGCCACTTTTTGTTGCTCCTGATACCGCTCTACAAATTGTAAATTTAAGAAATGAAACAAGTTTTATTGTAGATAAAAATGTCAAAAAATGCATACTCTGAATAACTTTATCAGGCTGACTTAATGCGGGACGTTGGTTTTTATCCATGGACGACAAAATATCATCTAACAAATCCATTATTGTTTTGTAAGTTTATGGAAAATATTTTTCGATAAAATTTACTTTTAGAACTAAAAATCCTGAAGAAGAATTATTGAGAGGGGAAAATAAAATATTTAATTTCGAAAAATTCGAAAATACGGTTTTCTTCGGTTTTTTTTACTTTTTTTAAAGCTCAAAACTTTTTGGAGAAGAATTTTGGACTAGAAAGTCCTAAAATATTTTATTTTTTGCTTAGATAATAGATATTATAAAACTATGTAGGTATAGGTTGCATGATTGGAAAACTGATTAGGTAATTTATTAGAAGATTAGAAACCGTCACATTTAAAATAAAAAAACCCAAGGAGTAGGAAAATAAACAATGTCAAGGAGAAAGAAGACTTTAAATTTTTCATTTCTCGGTCAAGTTAAAAAAATATATAATTTTATTAATTTAAATGAGAAATAAACTCATCTGTCATTCATAGTGAACTCAATAAGCCTGTAGTTATCATAAAGCTTTACTCAGCAGTTTTAAATTTACGGTTTATTCTGATTTCTCAGAGAAAATTGAAAATCATCTAGTAGCGGCAATTGTTTTGTTTCTTATAAATAAATAATACCTACAATAAATCAAATATACCTAGTTTCTTATCTACTTAGAAAATGGGTGATAACGAAAAATTTACGATACTTTCCAATGTCATCACAACTAGAAATCTTATTTTGAGAGGTTTTTGCGGCATTTATTTATGTGCATTTCTAAGTTTTTATGTTCAAGCTGAAGGTACCTAAATCAATTTTCTGATAATATCATCCTTTTAAATAATTAAACACTTATTAATATAGGTTTATTTAGTCACGTTAATGGAATACTTCCTCCTGAAATTGAGTCAATAAAAGGAAATTATTTACATGATCAGATAATTTCATTTGTCGACCGCCCTACATGGATTCGGATTCTCAAAATATTCCAAGTGGCAACTTTTCCGGCCATCGAACTGATATGCATAGCAGGAGCTATTCTTTCTTTCTTTGGCTTTGTTTCAAGAAGATTCTGCATTCTCCCCATTTTAACAATTTTATGGACATTATATTTCTCACTCGTCGACATTTCAAAGTCATTTCACAATCAAGCTGATGATTTGTTGCTTGAAGCTGGTCTGGTTTGTATTTTATTGGCACCTGGATTGAGTTTGAAGTCTTATGGTGTATCAGACAATGTCATGATGCAATTAATGCGATGGGTATTGTTCAGGTAAGAAACAAAATTATTTCATGAATAGTTTCATTTGATTTCAATATGTTTCTTATTTCCTTAAAAGATTTTTGTTTGCATCAGGAGTTGTAAAGTTAGCAACCGGTTGTCCGCATTGGTGGAATCTCACTGCATTAAAGCATCATCTTCTTGTGTTACCATTACCAACGAATTTATCATTCTATGCTTATTACATTCCTGATGGATATTTGAAACTCACAACTGCATTTGTCAATGTTTCTGAACTCCTTTGTCCTTGGTTCTTCTTCGCTCCTATCAGATCTCTTCGATTTTTCGCTTTTTACTGGCAAATTTTTCTACAGTTATGTATAATTGCAACAGGAAACTACGGATTTTTGAACTTTACGATCATCGTCATGTTGTTGTCACTTCTCGATGATTCTCACTTCCAATCTGATAAATATCTTGGCAGAACCAACTTCAGGAAGGTTTTCTCGTTTATTCTTACAATGATAGCAATATTCTTCATAATGATCATTTCAATGATATTTTATAAAGTTACTTTCAACGATGGAAAGATTGATGTAACAGTTCGTAAGTTAACTTTTTTTTTTATTTTTATCGTTTCCACTAAAGTCACCTATTTTATTTCAGTTTTTACTAAAAATCAATATTCGGATATTATTCATCAGATGATAAAATTGTCACCGTTTATTATGACAATTTCAATCCTTAATGTTTTCCTTCAGTCATGCATTGCACATCCAGAAATAACATCTGCAAAAGGATTCTTTGGAAAACTCTCGAAAATAATTCATTTGTTGGCTTTAACAATGATTGCAATAAGTTTAGTTGGATGTTCAACTGTTCCACATGGAAGATTACACCCAGATACGAATATATCGAATACAACAATTGGAAAGGTTTACAACGATGTGTTTCTTAAATATCATATTGTACACGAGTATGGATTACATTTAAGAAATATGCGATCTGAACGTTTGGAGCTTGGAATCCAATACACGAATAATGAGAAAATAGATCAAACAACGCCAAAACAATGGAAAGAATATGATGTTACATATCGACCTGTAAATCAAAATCATTCAATGCCATATGCCGGCTTATATCTGTCACGTATTGATTTTAAGTTTTTTGAAGCTGTTGGAAAAGGTGCGAAGCTTGAGAACAACTTGTGGCTGGCGAGTCTCATAAAACAATTGTTAAAAAATAATCGTGCTGCTTTGAAGCTTTTGGGACATGAAAATCTTTTAAAGATGAAAATGCCTCCGAAACATATTCGAGTAATTTTCATGAAAGTCAGCTACGTTCCAAGAGAAGATGCTGATAAGAATAATGGCTTATGGATGAGAAAAATATTAAACGCTGAGTACTTACCACCAATGAGTATAACAAGTAATGAATTGGATGAATTAGTCAACAAATTAAGAATTCCTAAAAAGAAAGAAAAGGAAACTTACCCAAAACTTTTAAACTTCTTGAAACAAACTCGAATGTTCCTTGAAGTTGCTGACGGTCACTTTCTCGTCAATGGTATTATTTTGGCTTCATTTTTGATCATGTTTAGATTGAAAAAATATTAGAATTAATGCTTTACTGCTGAACAAACACACATTGGATCTCTTTTTTATCTTTACTCTGCACAAATTGAAAATTTTCTTGAGAGAATACAAAAATTAATTTAACTTAAGATTTTATTAAGAAATGAATTATTACTCGTGTGCCGTAAAATATATCAATCAGTCTGTTTATTATTTCTTATGTTCTAATATATGTATTACAAATAGAATTAATAAAATATGTTGGGAGACAAAAAACAATAACATTCCAATCGAATCTACAAAAACATTTTTCAAAAGTCATTAAAATCTTTTGTAACATTTTTACTAACAGAGGCTGCACCACAGTTCAAGTTAACTTATGCTTGATCTTTCAAGTGTTTTCATGTGGAAATGACCATTAAAAGCATAAAACACAAAAGCTTTCACATATTTTCATTTTCGACTATTGTAAAATATTTTTAATAATTTAAGCCATGAAAATAGTGTGAGAAAAAACTTTGATGTCAATCAAATTTTATGAGAACTTTTGAATAGTTTTTCATCGATGAACTCCTAAATTATTCTTATCTTTTCTTATTAATTTCAATATTTATTTTGTCATGCCAATATTAAATTTTACAGTATTGTGCTGAAAATATATTCGGAAATAAGTAAAGAACATATTTTAATTCTAGTTACCTGTAATTAAGGTAAAAAAATAATTTTTGGGTAATACACTAGAGAGGTGAAATATTTTTCAGCATCTGAACATAGATATTTATTCATTTTTCAAAAAAATCAGAATTATACTCCATGAAAACAAAAAAATATTAAAAGGAAAGCAAAAAAGTTTAAAACTTAAAGGTCTCACTTTGAGACTTGATTCCATCATAAATAATTGTATTGTCGAAAGGTTTGTATTGGCGAGTTACAAGTTTTATTATTTCGTGAGCACAACATCCTCCTAGAAACGATGAAATAGAATGAATTTCAGCTCCTCCGTATCGACATATTTCGTGAAAAAGGTCGTCGTTAAGCTGGGAACTTATTCCCCAATCATTCACCAGCCGAGTGGCTAGACTTTTAATTCGAGCTGGATCAGTTTCAACATTAACTTCTCCAGGAATATAACCATGCTCAGTCTGAAAACGTTCCATCGCACGCAATACCACATAATGACTAATCAATGAATCAGGATTTTCAAGTTCATCAGAAATCATTGAAGTTTTTGAACCTTTCTCATATTCATCAGAGATCTTTGATCCTCGAGTTACAGAGATATATGCAGCCTCACGGCAAAACAGTCGAACGTCCTTTTCAGAAATCCAATCACTTGACTTGTTAAGCTCTTTCAATAATTGTTGAACTCGACGAAATACTGCATCAGCATCTTGGATTGCCTTCGCGCGATAAATATTCTGAAGATTTATGTAAAGAGATGTGTCAGCAGTCATATCAGGAATCGTTCCTGGCAATGGTAAATATCCTTTGCCATCTTTCTCTATAAAATCTTTAAGTCCTCTTGCCATGATCCAAAATGGAGAACTATTTTTATTTAGATTTATGCAGCAACTATCATTTAAAATTTTCTGCACTTCAGAATTTACTTTTCCACCACCAAAACTGCTGTTAACAGATCTAATTGCCTCTTCAAAGTTTTCTTCATCAGCTGTCATACTTGATCTGATAATATCACGAAGCTCTGATTTTTCTTTATATGTATTTGGAATCTTTCTGTCATGTTTTTTTCTATATACTTCAAGATTTTTATACAAAATAATTAACCATGGAACTTTTGGTCCCAACTTTATATTAGACACATGTTCTTCGAGCGTTTGAAATGCTTCTTCTAGTCGTAAATCTTGATGTTTATTATCTGGATGTGTTTCAATGACGCAATGTTCTTTCATTTGGATTCGTGCTGAGCCAAGAAATCCGACAGATTGGCAAGACATGAATGGAATGTTCAGTTCCCATAAGAGATTTGATAGTTTAATCAACGACTTTTCATTCAATCCACAAGAAACAACCACAGAGAAATTTTTAAAAAACTCTGGATTATTAGCAATAATTGTGTCGATATTATCATCAATGCTTTCGCCGTTTACATCAGGATTGAGTTCTTGAAGAAATTTTGTGCAATGTTTGGCACGTGACTGCCCTAATGATGAAGGCTCAAGAAAGAAATTACATCCAATATCTTCGTCAGTTACAAGATTATGATCTAAAAATTAAATTCACAAATTTTTTGATTTATGTATAAATTTAGTGAAATTCAGTAATACTCACCAATGATAGTAAAACTGCCAATTCCAGGTAAAACTAATCCTTTTAAGATCTCAGTGCCTAAAGCATTTGCGTTGACTAAACAGATCTGAGAGTTTTCAAGTAAGCTTTGACCATGATCACCCCATAAGCTATGTAAATTTTAAGAAAAATTTAATTAGAAGTTTGCATAACTTAGCAACTCTCTTTTAATACCGAATTTGACGATCATATTTACGACTTTTGTCAGTCTCAGGCGATGGAACTGATGACGACATAATGAAATTAATTCTATGTAATAAACTAGAATTTCTTAAATATTATAAATCTTGTTTAATATTCTTTTGATGCGGTGACTTCTTCAATAGCGTTTCTAAAGTTTTATATTTTCCTGGGATTTTGAATCGGTAAACCGGTTAGAAAGTTACACAACTTGACATTTTTTCTCCATCAATTTATTTGGCTAAGAATAAAAAGATGGGAATAATTAGTATAGCAGTTCGTTCTGGAATTTGCATTTATGCAGTAAAGTATACAACTGATCGTGGCGCCTGGGGAAGTGCGGAAAAAGCAATCCAATTCAAAAATGAAACATGTAAAGCTGTGAATAATACAGAATTTGTGCAGACTGGGAAGGCTCACTTCCAGGCATATGTCCCTATGCCTCAGGTAAACTATTGATTGATACATTATTTATATTAACAATTTAATCACTGAATTTTGTTCACTTTTAGTTTCCTGATCTGCCTAAAACATCCGAAATAGGATTTCTAACAATTCACTATTATAATAAGGGAGTAAAATCAACAATAAGATTTATTGAAATGCTCCCATGCTATACCGGACAGATGATTAAGAAAGGCAGTGATTTCGTCAAGAAAGCTATTGAACAACCTCCTGTTCAGTCGTAATTGAAATTAAGATAACTTTGTAAATTTTATGTTATGTATAATAAATGTAACTCCCTTTTACTTCCTGGAAAGTAGTATGAAAACTGATCATTTTATTTTTTTTCTGTTCAAATATCCTTAATCCATACTTTACATTCAGTAATTTTCCATTTAAAACTCTAAAAAAAAGTTGATGTTAAAAATCCTTTACAATGAGAGTACTTGAAATATCGAGAACTGAGATTAGTTAACAAATTTAAAATATTCAGTAGAATTCGCGAAATGAATGCAAAAAAAAAAGAAGGAAAACACAATAATTATAGAAACATCAAAAAGTACTGGTCAGTTTTAGTTCATTTCAAAAAGGAATAAAGAAACTTATCATATCAATCGAATGACTTGAATTATGTTCGTATTAAAAATTGTATTGATGTGACACCATGTAGCAAAAACTTATTTAAAACAAAAAGTAGTCCTTGTTATTCTTTTTTATCAGCAGGAGTTTCTTTTTCAGTTTGATTTTCCTTATTGGCATTCTCGCCTACAGCACCTGCAGCCTTCTTTTTCTTCTTTTTGTTCTTTGATGATGACGATGATGATGCCCCTGAGACGAGATTTGGATTTTCAGCTAAAAGCTTTACTAGCTCTTCGTCCTTTACAGAATATTCACTTTCATAAAGATTAAGATCAATGGGGATTCCAGTTGCCAAAATGGTTCCATTAGGTAGCAACATGAGAGTGCTTTTAAATTGCGCAACGAATTCATCTGTTTAAAAAAACGAAAACTCAATTAAAATTATTCAAACACGGAATGAGTTGTTGGAAATTTATCAACATTCAGCTAGAAACTAACCAAACAGATTTTAATTATGTCAACAAAATTAATTAAAAATTTCGAGAACAGAATGATTTCTTTTTAATTTTGCAAAGTGTCTGGGCACGATTTCCACTCAAAGTGACAAAATCATGAAATTAGCTTTGCTTGAAAATCTGATCACAAAATACTTTTCATTGATACTTACTATGTTTCTCATAAAGTACTTGGAAAGGTTCAATAAGCTTATGTGACACACATTCAACAACACCCATTTTTGCCTTTGCTTCTTCCTCAAAATTCCTTAAATTGAATGGCATGTTTTGATATTTCTTCTTCACCTTAAATTAATTAAATAATAAAAAAAATGTCGTGAGAAAGTGCCATAATTTGAAAAACTTCATGTCTTTCACATAAAAAATGCCCTCAGCTCTCATAATCTTTACTACTCATTAGAATGTCTTTTATCAGCTTAATTCCGAATAATTTTATTGTGAAAATCAAAAAGTCAGCTTTAACGTTGTAAACCAATGAACAATATCATGAAATTCATTAGAAAACTAACGAACTCAATCAAATTATCCAAAGATTTACATCGATTAACTTAAATTCAAGTAATTTCACACAATATCATTCAGAATTTTACTTTGGAGACTTCCTCAAGCGCTTAATTTTAATCATTGGGCAATGTTTCATTTTAAGGAAAGCAGTAAACGAAAATCTTACCTCTGCATAAAAGGCTTTTGATGCTTTTAATTTTAACAAATAATTCACATCAGTTTTCTTATAAATGGAAACTTTCGTGTCCAATTCTTTTCCTGAACCTTCTCCAGAAGAGACAAGGACATCCATGGCATACACTTCATAATTCTCAAATTCAACCTTTTCATGTTCTTTTTTCTGAGCAGCTGTTGGATTTTGAATGATCGTCTTTTCACCATCGATTTTGAATTGCTTAAGTTGATGACTTAACATTCCTTCGATCGGTTTGCACTTAAAAGATTCGGCGATTTTCTGTACCGCTTCTGTAACTTCGTAATTTCCTTTTCCGTTTTTAACCAAACGTAATGTTGCTTGAGCAGCATTGTAGGCAGCCAAAATCACATCCGCTTTCCGACCTTTGACTTTCTTTTCGAGTGATGCTCCAACCACTAATGTGAAAGCAACAACAGCTATATATCCATCTATATGTGCTCCCAAGTCAATCTTTACAAGATCTTCCTCTTTAAGAATCAAGTCCGGATCATTTTTTGATGGTGAAAAGTGACAAATGCAGTTATTGACTGAGAGACATGTGGGAAAAGCAATGCCTTTTTTCATTTCCTTGTCATCTTTATATTTCTATGAATAAATAAATAAATATATTATTTTATATTTATTTCATAAAATCATTAAAAATAATTTTGGATTATTAAAATTTGTCCTCATATATCATTGTGATTATCAGCGATTTTACTTTTGAAAATCTCAGGTACTATCTAACGTATTTGGCTCTTCAGTTGAGTTTAATCATCGGACAAATTCCAAAATCATTTTTATGATCTGTGAGGTAAAGGATCGAACCAGTGATCTCTAAATGATAAACGCTTAGAAATCTGTTCAATCCCCTCAGACATAAATTACTGAAATTTCGATATTTATGCTGTGGCATAATTACATTACCTTTTCGGTTTCTTGAGTTAGAAAACGATCTCCTTTCTCACATATTGCCTTCACAGATACTCCAGGTTTGACTGAATCAATTAACTGCTTTAAAACTCCTGATGTAATGAAAAAAAATCAGATATAAATTAAATTTGTTAAATTCCTTAGAACATTACAAAGCTGATTTATTTATAATTTTTACTATCAAAGATTATTTAAAATTTGTTAACAGAAGTAACGTGAACGTGTCTTTTTATTATAATGTTACGGAGAGGATAAATTTTAAGGTGATTGAGGTTAGAGAAGTGAATTATCTGGAGTGAAAGTGAGCTCAAGTTGAATGAGTTAGATCTTCAAACGTTATGATAATCTTTTATACAAAACTATATGTACCAATTTTATATTGATCAAATGAATAAGCTTTAAAATTGTTGTGAATTCAATTCATTGGTAATATTTAGTACGCGTCACAAAAATATACGCGTGGAATTTTTAAGGATTAAATTACATGTTTCTACTCAACTGTTAACAATTTCACCAGCTTCCTTGTACTTTTTCAGTACTTGCTCATCGGCTATTGTCTGTTCTTGCACTTCTTTGTCATCTGCCATTATTTAAATGATGATTGCAACCAAATTTCTCTTTAACTTTAATGGGAATAATTTGTCCCTTATAAAGAAGTTAGGTAACATAATAAATGTAAAATATGTATCCTATATATAACTTACGTCATTTATAATCTACTCCTAATTTTAAATTTTCAGTTATAAATTCTTGTAAAAGATTCATTAATTATAGAGAAATTTCCTCGAAATAGGTCAAATTCTCTTGCATCGAATTTTCTATCAATTTTCTAAAATAATCTTGAATTGAGGTTCCAAGTTATTTCATTAATTCTTTTATTTCCATTTAAATATTTAACGTCTTCATAGAATTCAAATTATTAAATGTTTTGAAACGGTTGCGAAACGGTACAGAACCGTTCCTGGGTGTGAAAAAATTGCTTTTAAGAAATATATCGACTTTAAGAATTAGCGTGCAATAGGCTCTATAATAATATATACAATGACAGGAAGGCTTCCAGCTTGTGTGATTGATGTTGGAACTGGGTAAATTTCTAATCAATTTCCATATTCTTATCATGAAATGACCAACCCGGTCATAGAAAATGAGTCATTGCATATAAAAAGTTTTCAAATATATTTTTATTTCTGTAGGTATACGAAACTGGGATATGCTGCAAACAAAGATCCACAATTCATATTTCCATCAGCCATTGCCATCAAAGAAAGCGCAAGAGTAGGAGATCAAAACTCACGTCGTGTAACGAAAGGTGTTGAGGATTTAGACTTCTATATTGGCGATGAGGCATTTGATGCTTCTGGTTACGCAGTAAAAGTAAGTTTTCTCCACATCTCATGTTAATCATTAAATATTCACTAATTTATAAATCATTATATTTCTAGTATCCTGTCCGACATGGAATCGTTGAAGACTGGGATCTTATGGAGCGCTTCTTAGAGCAATGCATCTTTAAGTATTTGCGAGCAGAACCGGGTGACCATCATTTTTTGCTCACTGAACCACCGCTCAATACACCTGAAAACCGTGAATACACGGCTGAAATAATGTTTGAGACTTTTAACGTGCCGGGACTTTATATTGCTGTGCAAGCTGTCTTGGCACTTGCGGCAAGTTGGGCTTCTCGTCCTGTAGAGGAACGGACATTAACAGGCGTTGTTATTGATAGTGGCGATGGTGTAACACATGTTATTCCAGTCGTAAGTTACTTATCAGTTTCCGTTTATGATTTAAAATTATAAACTTTGTTTCTGTTAATTTAAGGCTGAAGGCTACGTCATTGGTTCATGCATAAAACATATTCCAATCGCCGGACGAAATATTACCTCATTTATTCAGAGTCTGTTACGCGAACGAGAGGTGGGCATTCCACCTGAACAGAGTCTGGAAACTGCCAAAGCAATTAAGGAGAGATTTTCCTACATCTGTCCTGATATCGCGAAAGAATTCGCAAAATACGATTCGGAACCTTCAAAATGGATTCGCACTTATGAAGGAATGAACAGCATTACTAAACAACCATTTAATGTTGATGTCGGTTATGAAAGATTCCTAGGGCCGGAGATATTCTTTCATCCAGAATTCTCCAATCCTGACTTCACAACACCAATTTCCGAGATTGTTGACAATGTTATCCAAAATTGTCCGATCGATGTTCGTCGGCCGTTGTACAATAATATTGTCCTTAGTGGAGGCTCTACAATGTTTAGAGATTTTGGAAGACGTTTACAGCGTGACATTAAGCGTTCAGTTGATGCTCGATTAAGGATAAGTGAAAATTTGAGTGAGGGACGAATTAAGGTGAGAATTTTGCGTTTTGTTTTCTTTTAAATTCTCATTCATTGTTTTTACATTTGAAAAGCCAAAACCTATTGATGTTCAAGTGATTTCACATCATATGCAACGATATGCCGTTTGGTTTGGTGGCTCCATGTTGGCCTCAACAGTAAGTTTTAACTTTTTCATTAAAACAAGACTTTAATAAACTAATTTTCTTCTTTTAGCCCGAATTTTATCAAGTTTGTCACACTAAGGCTGAATATGAGGAACATGGTCCACGAATTTGCCGGTAAGACATCAAACCGTTTATCTAGAATTTCATAAATTTATAATCTTCTTTTCATTTTCATAACAGATACAATGCCGTTTTTGGTTGTATGACATAAGTTTTCAATTATCAAAACGTCTACAAATGACAAGACATTCCTACTACTGCTCACCATCTTCGATTAAGTCTAATCTTCTATTGTGCATTTATAGATGAATTTTTGTCTCCTTCTTAATCCACCAAAAGCGACTTTTATGTATTTTTTTTCAGTTTAATCAAACTCATAACAATTAGTCGTTGAATGAAACTTAATGTTTTTGTTTTTGTAGGAATTCTTATTATCAAGATATTGTTTTATTGAAACGCCTTTTAAGTATTTTTTCCTTTCCTTTCCCTTATTATGATGCTAAACATATATTAAATATATTCCATCAAATCGCTTCAATAACGCGGACAATCGTTCTTTTTCTAGTTTAGATGTGCAGATTTAAATTGTTTGGCGCATTTGAGAAACATTTGTTTATCCTTCTGTTAATTAAATTCACATTTAATAATAATGTTAAATATTTAACAAGTGAATTGTTTACATAATGAACCAATATGTAAAATCGTCAATTTAAGTAGTATCAAAAGTTGCAGTTACGTAGCTTAACCAATAACGAACCGACGTCATGCAATCTAAAGCCGCATATCTTCATTCTACTTAAAGATTAACACACAATTGGTAAATAGAATCGATTCATATTTTTTATTTTCCTTTTTTGTTTTAGATGATTTAAATTAATTTTATAAGCGATTTTTTTTCATTTTTTACAAATATTCTTCGGAATTTTTTTGAGCTGAAAAAAAATAAAAAAAAATAGAAATATTTCCGTATCGCGATAAATCTTTCTATTGTCTTTTTTCATTATTCATTGAACTTCTGTTTTCTTTATTTGTCAGATATGAAAAATTAATGATATGAAATAAAAAACGGAAAAGAATTGAAAATTTGAATATTTAAATTCAAAAAACAGAAAAATTTTGCTGGTTACACAGATATTTGATATCAAAGGGAATTTTTTTTCCAATTTTTCTTACGATTAACATCAAAAATATCTTTTTGTAGTATCTTAGCTTGATATTTTACTTCTGATAATTTAAGTTAAATAGTCATTGACATCTTCTTCGCCTGTTGAACTGTTTTCATCTTCACCATCTTCATTTGGATTTCGTTCTAAAACGCGTATATCCGATAAGAAATCACGCATAGCGTCAACAATTGAGTTGAGTGATTGTCGGAACTCAGCATATGCAACAGGTCCATCAGGATTTTCTCCCAATTCTTCAACAACACCTCCTGCAGCTTCATCAAGTTGAGCAGCTTCTGCCATTGCTTGTGCAGCACCCTCATTAGGCTGCTGATGAAGATTGAAACTTGGTAAGAGTGATTGGAAAAACAATTGCAAACCATTTGCAGTGAGTGCTCTTTGTTGAACATTGGCAGCCTTTGGTTTTTCGTAAATGTTGATTGAATCAGTCGGTGGAAGTGGATCAAAGTGTACAATCGGATCCGTATCTTTTTTCAAGAAATCAGCAATTGGAACTTTCTCTTTAAATTCTGATAAAATCACATGACGAAGAATATTCCTTGGCGGATGGGGATATCTTGAGCTTCTCTTAGCTGCACAATCATTAATGACTTCGTCTTTCTTATCGACGGAATCAAGTACTATATGAACATTCCTTTCAAGCCACAATAAAATCTCATTGTCACCCGACCATACAATCTTGCACCGTGCAATGTAAAGCTGCATAAGCTGCTGAAGGGCCAATGGACTACTAGTGAAACATCCAGGACCAAAATATTTATGTGACGAAACTCGAGAGTCTGCTTGAATGGATAACTCGTCAAGAAGAAGTTTCAAAACGCCTGGAAACATTGTCAAAGCATATTGAATTGCCTTATCAGATTCATCCATACGATTGGCATTGTAAAGTGCCAGTGCGTAGGAATATGCCATATTGGGAAGTAAAGATAAGTTGTGACTTGTTTCCCATTCTTTATAAAGCTGAATCAAGAAATCGTACTGCTTTGATCTTAAAGCATAGAAATCAATAATCAATATTATAGCTAAAGGATCATTTTCCGGATCCAATGACAAGATGAGTTTTGACAATTCCAAAGCAGTTCGAGGACATGCTCTTGCAGCAAGAAATTGCGCATGTTTAAAAAGCACAATGAAAAAACCACGATTCTCTTGTCGGCGGTAATCAAGACGACAATTTCCATTTGTTACACTGAACATGGAATGAAATGCACATTCAAAAGCATAAAGAGCATGTTCAATGAGTTCAGCTGCCATTGAGTTGTCTTCAGACATCTTGCAAAGTTCTGATAATTGAATTAATGCCTTAAAATACAAAACGCTTCTATTAATACATATATTTCCATTAGTAAATTAACTTTTATCTACTTACATCGATATGATAAGGTTGCATATTAATAATCTTTACGATGTTATTTGAATCAATACTCTCGACACTTTTAAGAAATTTCTGCTGAATTGCTCTGTAGCTTTGAGCTGAAATAAATCATTTTTATCTAAATATAAAGAATACTTTTATTAATTATGAAGAAACTTACAATGTTCGAATGAAAAATAAACCAAATTTTTATTAGTTTTTCCTCCTCCAGAAGAAGTTGGTGAAATGTCTGGGTTAGGAAGAAGATTCATGTAAAGCCCAGTACGATTGATTGGCGGCCACGAATCTTTTGGATTTGACATTAAATAAACAGATTTCAAAGAACGAAAATTTCCACCTCGACGCTTTTTTTGTTGTTCTTGATTAACAACTTTCCCAAACATTCTCTTAAGTTCAGTTTGTGGATTCAAGTTTTTATTTTGAACAGAGAGGAGAGTTTTTTCAGGTATGAAGAGAGATTGAGGTTCTGTTGAGGGAATCACAATTTGACTAGAAGATGTTCCAAACATTCTATCTACCAGCTTCACTGTTCTCGTGATTTCATCATCGTTTTCACCATCAACGTCCTCGCTTGACACTTTTTGTCGTGGTCCAGAACGACGTTTCTTCTTATTCTTCCTTTTTTTCTTGATATCTTTTGTGTTAGCGGATGCAGATAAATTTTCCATTTCAGTTGTTTCATTATCGTCTTCTCGTTCCGAAACTGAAAGCTGTTTGTAAAGAAACAAGACATTTGTTTTGTTCAAGATAACATGAAATGAATTTTTGAAATAAATCAAACGTGTCGAAACATTTCTGATTAATGACGCTATTACATCCTCTGTATTAATTACAAAGGATTTGATCTGAACAATTAAATAGTAAGTAATTTTGTAGGAACTCTTATGTCAGTGTACATTTGAAAAAGAAAAACATTTACAAGAAAAAATTTGAAACTTACCAACTCAAAGTTGTTCGCTGCTTTTCTAGGTGCGGCTTCTGACTCTTCCGAGTCATCTGTTTGTTGAAAGAAGTCAGGAGATTGTAATTTCTTAATATTTCTTAGCGACATGCCGAATTTTCGTTTTTTTTGCTACAACTTCTCAATTTGTCGAAAGGGAATTGTATTGAGACAAAATCATAGTCGATAAATTCAAGTTTTTTTGAAGTACCGATTTTCGGTTCAAAGAATTGCAGAAAAATAGAAATAATATTAATTTCATTTGATTCCATTCAATCTGAGTAAGTAACTTCTGCTTGCATCATTTTCTTGCCCATTTGATAAATTCTTGGTGCGAAATCTTCAGATTTTGATTCATTGAATCTTGCAGAGTTTTGTAAAGGCATTATAATAACTAAACGCACTCATAAAATTTTTAATTCGTGAACTGAAGTCACCCGATGTTGGTTTTATAAACAATTTTCGTTGTTTTGTTTCGTACCGAGCCTCTCAGTCTTTGGAGAAAATTCAATAGAAATTGTTGGTATTCTTATAAAGTTTCGATTGAAACTAATTAAATCAAACTAAAATTAGTGCAATCCAATTATAAACAAATCGAGGACTAATTTAAGGCCATAAAAAAGTATAAGTCCAACAAATGTGAATAGCAAAATATTTTTTTGCAGTTTTCTTGTTGAAAATTATAAAAAAGGCGATTTTTTTTTATTTCTGAAAAAAAGTCAGAAGAAAGAATTAACTACGCAGATATTGTGTAAAACGTGAAGAGTTTCGGGAAGTGTCTGCTAATTAAATTTACTCTCCGGGAAATTTGTTAAAACGTAAAAAAATATTAATAAAGGAACAAAAAGAGGCAAACACGAGCCTACAAAAAAAAGAAAGAAAAAAGAAAAATACGCAGTTCAAGTTCACAGGGCACAATTTTGGAGAAAGGGAAAAGCGTTGATCTTCTTCTTCTATGTTTTGGCGAAAATATTATATCTTAAGCTGATAAGGTAATTGGATGACATACATTTCTTATATTATTTTATTTTAAATGAAGAATTGAGAAACGAGGCCGAACTTTTTTATTTGATTAATCAAGAGGACTGTTATTAATATTTAGTAAAAACGTTCGAAACACGAAGAAGTACAATTAGATTCGACATTCATTTTCACAGTAATTTCTTTGTTGAAACAGAAACTTTTAGAGATTTTAAGTTTTTTTTTGTTATTGTTACAATTCGTCAATTGTATTTAAAATGTAACTTCGATGTTTATCTCTCCATCTCTTTTTTCCAACCGCCTACTGATAAATCAATAGTAAGTAAGTTAATGCTTTGTTTTGTGTTATTCTTTGAATGTGTCGTATACTTACGGGGTTTTTTTTGTCATTGAAAATTCATTTTTCGTTTGTTTGCTTTCTATGGCACCATATAACAAAAAATGTTCTAAATTTCCGTCTTTCACAATCTCCTTTCTTATCATTTATTGTTATTTAGACTTCTTATCACCGTTGCAATTAGAGGTTTATTTCTCTAGAGAATATCCCCATATGGTGACCGATGAGGCTCAGTTTTATTTAGAGCAACAAAGAGAAACCGATTTATTTAGCGCTTGCATAATATCAGAGCTGCATTTTGTAACGAACGAGTCATGCTTGCCTTTCTCCTATTTTAGAAACCACAGAAGAAAAATTTCCAATTTTAGCTTTTCATAAAGTGACAAACGAAGAGAATCTTGAGGAATAATTTTTAAAACTGTTTTTAATCTCAATTAGGATGTTTTTATGTACTTCTTTGTAGAAAATTGAACATCGATCTTAATTAATCGCGTCTTTGTGCATATTCTAATTACATTCTTTTACAATAAAATGAATTTATCCAATGGATAAATCATTTACGAGGTACTTTATTTATTCCCTTATAATGTGAAAGAGAAATTGCTTCAACGTTAATTTTATAAATATAGAACTTTAAAAATCAAGAACGTTCCAATAGTTTTGTTACAAAGATGATGAATAGCCCCGAAAAAACCTCGCGAAACTGTTTAAAAAGCTTAAATGCAAAGTAAGATCAAAGTATTTGTTGATATGTTTTTATAAAGCGCGCAATAAGTTGAATATAAACAAAGATTACGGATTAAAATTCTGAAAATTGTCACATAAAGAGCAATTATTGTGATTAATGCGTTGATAATACATATATGTATCTACATGATCTTTGAAGATTTTAATATTTTCATAATTCATCCTTGACATCATCTGTGAATCGCCCATGTACATATGTTTTCTATTATTATAAATATACATGCGCAGAAGGCGATAATCATTGGGACGTACACAACTGTAGATTCCACCTCACCTCGACTAAGAAGAAAGAAAACAAGAAATATTTTGCAAAGAAAAAACCGAAGCGATTTCGCGCGAAAAAAAAGAGATATAGAACAAATTTACCGACGCTGTGTCAATGATTTCACACAAGGTGATAAATCTTTATCAAGTACAATACTCTTGAACACAGAAAATAAAAGAGTTTTATGAACCCATTCCAGTTCGTCCCAATTCTGTCTATCGTATAAATGATGATGGGTCGATTACGACATTGTAATCACTTAATGTTCGTTCTGGTTCGCTAGCGAAACATCATAATTCCATTGAGGTTGGTTGGCTTTTAATAAAATTTAATTGAAGAACGATATCGAATGATGGATGGAGGATTTATTCAATAAATACGCGTTCTTCCGTCAAGCTGGAAAGCTGTTGAGCAAGGGGATCATTTCTCCTTTTATTGCGTTTGTTGACCTCTACGGCGTCATTTCCCACGTAACCGAAACATTTCGTTCTGTGTTCTCTATTCCTACAGCGTGAAGACAATTTAGACATTTTTGTTATGTTTTTTAATCATTCTAAACAATTTATTTATGTATTTTTTCATATTAGTGAATGACAGAAATCTATGTAAATCAAATGTGAATCTACATAGATGATGAATGTGGATACATATGAAAACTAAAAATAGATAAAGAAACAAACACCAAAACATCAATTTTTTTTTATTTTAACACTTTACCTGAGCTTGGCTTTCGTTAAGCTCCATCTGTTCACTATACATGAATTAAAATTTGTTGCGAAACTCATTCGGCTCTTAACATGAACTAACACGAATGCTTATATTCAAAACCCATAAAATATGCTAGTGTTTGTTCGTATACATAGTTATAGATTTTTTTTCTCTTCTCTTTTCTTCATCATCTGCGCCTTACCCAAACAAGCCCCGAGTCAGCTGTTCGCTTAATTTTGATCTCTCCATCTCTTTTTTCTCTCCGGTTTGCTATAGAAACAAAGATTTTATACACAATTTTTTTATTATTTGTCTAATCCTGAAAAAAAATTCTCATGATTTTGGAACATTAAGGCGGAAATTTGAAGACATTGAGAAAAGCGATTTATTTAAAAGTGCGTAGTCTATAAGTTGTGTGGCGCTTCATTTTAAAAAATAGTCGTGTGTTGCTTCAATTGCGCAAGATTATTTTGTAAAAGCTAGTCAAACCTACTTACAACGTTTAAAGTACTATGTTGGAACATTTTTGATCATTGATTAATTTAACAAAACATGAGACGACAGGTCACAAATAAAAAAGGTTACAAATTGTTTAATATTCAGAATTGTTTCCTATTTAAAATTTAGATGCATATCTCAATATCAGTAAAAGAAGAAACTTTTTATTTCTGTTTAGTTCATTTTTGTTTATTTCAATTTCTTAGCTTTCTTGAAAAGAAATAAAATCGTTTCAAAAGATCAACAACATTTTGCGAGGTCAAAAATAAAAAAGCTTTCGAAAGTGAATAAGTTTTAAAATTACTTTTGCTTCAATAAAAATAAAAATTAGCACTCCGTCAGAAACGATTCTCGTTTAAAGGAGTTTTTTTTTGACTCGACTCTTTATTATTGTAAATTTATTCAAGTTTTCCTTTAAGACGTCTTTTTTTTACAAGAAAGATTTTAATCGCTTTTCTTTCTCCGTAATGACTTTTTTAATTTTTTTTCCTCCATCTCCTTCTTTATCTTTCTATTCTTTTCATTCCTAACTAAGTATCAAACAATCGTTTGGTGTTTATGAGCAAGCATGAGACATCAAGATAGAAACGATTTTTTTCCTATTCACCTATATTTTCCGACGAAATCCACTCCACTACGAACTTTGTTGAGCTTCGGGTAGATATTATTTACTCGTGAAATTTACAGTAAAGGGAGGAAAATAAATAGAACATGAGCCATCATTGAAATGGAGGAAAGAACTCGTTATGTGCTTTAATGTGCATTCGCACATGGCTCGATGATTCCCTGGCTGGGTTCTTTGTTCTTTGTTCTTTGTCGTCACTTGCACAACGAAGAATATCATCGGGAATATATACATGATACTTTTGTGCCATGAAGTTCATGTTCGAAGTTGCTTTCCTTCTCCTTCTCGCTCGCTCGCTCATTCACATTTATTACTTAGATACACAAATGTAGAAAGTTTTCTTTAATGTGGTTCTTAGTAGTGAGTGAGTAACATTCAAGCACAGAGTGATGAATAGAAAAGCTAACTAGGAAAAAGGAAAAGAAAAATTGAAGTTAAACAAAAGAATACAAAATTGTTTTACGGTTAAAGTTTTTGCTGCTGCAGATGAGTTAAGCTCACGCCACTCACTCAATCGGTTGAATTTTTGTTAAGTTTTTGTGCAGAAATAAAAGAGAAAGAAAAAAAAATAAAATTTCGTGAGTTGGCACCAATTTGCTGAATTTACTTATCAGAAAAAAGCGGGCGAGTCAATAAAAAAGAAGGTAGATATATATTAATATGCGATTAAATGTTTTAACGATCAAAGACAGAAAAAAATTGAGGGCAATGAAATGAAGTCGAGGGAGAAACAGTTCGATGTAATCAGATTAAATAAATTAATGCAAATTGTTATGGCTGGGTCAGTTTCATGACTTCGTTATTATTATTATTTCTTCCAACCGTTACATGAGATTGTTAATCAACAACTTCAATCACAATGAAGCACTTTAAGCTGTTGGAATAAATAAACTTATACCACGGGTTTCTTAACGTGAACATAACGTTGTCACATCAATAAACTTTCCTTCTACTTCACTCACAATAAACAAATAACTTAAAATCATCCAACTTTAGCAGACGAAATGAAAAATAAGAAGCATCAAAACATTCCCTACGTTTCCGCTTTCGAAGTATGCATAAAAATGGTAAACTTAGCGAACATATGAGTTTTGTTTGTTTGCTTTACTGGTTTGCTATTTCATTCTCTTATTCTGCAAAATGTGATACTTTTTTAAAGGTGAAAAACCAAACCTTGCGACATAATAAAAATATTATTTATACAGACTGCTTTGTTTAGGCTTTTAAAAGTTAATGTAATTGATGCTGCAAGTTAATAAATGAATGAAAAGAAGTTTCTCATGAGAAAGGAAAGAAAAAAGTTTCCTTTATCGCTCACAGGTTTCTATTACAATATTTTATCTTATTTAGATACTAACACGGATACTTCGTACAAATCTAAGAATGTCTTTGTGTGCTTTCTCGTCGACTCAAAAGAACATCATTGAGTTATATAAACATAAAGAGTTCAATGACATTCTAGCAAATTTTCCCATTCAAATGCTTGATATTTTTCTTCTTTTTCTCTGTCATTGTTGTTGTTGTCGTTGACTCTAATGAGATAATACCCGAGTGAATAGATGGGTAACGTTGGTTGATGATGATGTGATGATGGTTCAGGTGATTCTATTTTTTTTTTTGTTCTATAAAGTACGATGTGTTTACGGGAATTACAGTTATGTACAGTTCTTTGGCCTCTTGAAGCACTTCACGTCTTTTCTTTCTGATGAAAATTTTCATTTCGAAACTTATCGTGTATTTTTATTTTCTATATGTTTCGTTAGGTGCTTATTTGTTTGCTTGCTTAGCATGGGTAGGGTTTATTGAACTGCTTAGGATAGAAGAGAAGGAATAAAAAGCTTGAATTTTTTAATAAAAAAAGCTTTCGATAGAATTTCCGAGAACCAAGTTAATATTTATTTATTTATTTATTTTTATCGGTTTTTTTCTTTTGATCCATGCAGATATTTAAATAAGAAAAAGTCAATTGAAAAGCTTACTCAAGGCTGAAAACATCAAAAGACCTGTTAAACTTTTTGCTTCCAACTCAAATCGTTGTGAAATTCATGAGATGCAAATGAAATTTAATTAAATATTCTTTATTTGCATTGAGTCCTTGTCCATACCCCAACAAAATTCATGATCTGTAAATGACAATTTCTCAAAACGCGGAACATATTTTAAACAGTTAATCATCAAGCTCCGAGAGAAGATTAATTGCGCAAATATTAAAAACACTCTCTTTTAACATCTTCTTTGTGAATCACACAAACAAATCGCAATGAATCATTTGATCATTTAACCCAAAATATTTGTAAGAAAGTCGAGGGACAAATAAAATAAGAATAACAAATAAAATTTCCCTGCTGTCTCATTTCATTTGGTCATCCAATCCATACGAATTTTCTCTTCACTTTCCTCAACAATTCTCGTAATTTCAACTGATACATCGCAAACCTTCACTTTCAAGCGTAAAAGCATTTAGTATGTCATACTTAGTCACATATATTCATGTCGTTTTATTTAAAAATTGGAAGTCAACATTCGAGTGGGATAGTCAACTGCATGCTCGCCTTGTTACAGAAATGGAATGATTGAAACTTGAAGCATAAATAAATTTTTAACTAAAGTTGTGTTACGACTTAACAAAATATTATCTTCGATTGATAAAGTAAAAAAAAACTGGAAAGAACTTTAAATGTTTTAGAAATAAAATTCGTTTAAGTCCATCTTCAATGCTAAAGCACGTAACATAAAAAAAACTTTAAGACGTAATCATTATAGTTTGACCTTTTCAAAGTGATTCCAACTGTATTAACGAAGGTTGTATTTAATAAAAAACAATATCACGTAATTAATTTATATGTGAAACGAAACAAAAGAAGATTGGAACTGATTTAATAAGTTTTGAATTAATGCAATGGAATGTTTACACTTCTTTATCTACCATTCATATTCTTTTTTTTCCTTTTCTCTCTTCATTTGAGCCATTTTAATAATTTTTTCTTTCTCTTCTCACACTCCAGACGCGAACAAATAGAATCGAAGTGATCCGTCCATCGACACCGGCTGACCGTATTGTGTGAAAAGCAAAAGCAAGAAAGAGACAAAAAGTGGAAATTAAACATTATAACTGATTCAAACAAAAGACAATAATCGAGACAACAGTTCAGTTGGTGAAGTCGATGAGAGCTTAAAGCGCTCTTTTTTATTTTTATTATTCTGTTGCAAAGAATAACCATCGTTGGTGTGAGACTAAGAAGTGAAGTCTATCCATAAAGACGAAGAAAAAAACCAGCAACAAAGTAAACACCGAACGAAGGCAGTCAGACCTGTCAAAAATTCATAATCAATTCAAAAATCTTTAGCCGTGTCTAGTGACCGACCGAAACGTGTCGTCAGAAAACATTACATCCAATAACGAAGAGAAGAAAATGGTGAAGACGTTCCAAGCATACCTGCCGCCGACAAATCGAACATATTCCTGTGTACATTGTCGCGCTCATCTTGCATCTCACGATGAGCTGATCTCGAAATCTTTTCAAGGCAGTCAGGGACGCGCCTATCTCTTCAATTCTGTGTAAGTTTCTTTCTTACTTTTAAATTGCATCAAATGACGCATTTGCAAAATCTTTAATATGTCATTCCTTTGTTCTGTTTGATTCTTTATTTATATAATTTTTACTATTACAGAGTCAACGTTGCTTGCGGGCAAGCAGAAGAAAGAGTTCTCCTGACGGGACTCCATGCTGTAGCTGACATTTATTGTGAATGCTGCAAAACTCCGCTCGGATGGAAATATGTAAGTGAAATTTATATTCAATAAAGTAAATAAAGAAAATGATGATAATATGTCTAATTTAAATATTTCATTCAGGAACATGCTTTCGAGTCAAGTCAGAAATACAAAGAAGGAAAGTACATCATTGAATTAGCACACATGATTAAGGAGAACAAATGGGATTGAGCGCTTAGCGTTCGTCGTTACGAATTAGCTTCAATTTTAAAGATAAGTGATGAAATTTCTGTTATGAGATAATGTGCGTGGGAGGAGATCAACATCAAAAATCAAAAACACAACAACATCATTAAACAAACTACGCGATGGTATTTTTTTTGGGTCATGTGATAAAATTTAACATTTTTGTTTGCATTCTAGATATGAAAAAATGAATGTTTAAAAATTATATGTTATTAATGAAATTTGAAGAAAATTGTAATTGGAAAATGACGAAAATGAAAATGCTGAAGACTAATAATTCAACGTCTTAAATTTTAAAAGTTAAGGCAACATTTTTTGTCTTCAGCATTTTCGACTGAGACATTTTTTCAATCGCAATTTTTTGCTACTGTCGTTTATCATGTATTCTCAGCATATGTACCTTGTTTAAATATAGGTAGTTTCTTTTCGTTTCTTTTTTATCATTAGCACAAAAAACACACGAAAATGTTTTTCGTCTTCATTTTATTTCCTGAAAGAAAAGAAATTTCTATTCTCAAAATTTATACGGTCGTAGTTGAAGCTTTTGTAGGAATAATAATTAATTGTTGTGTTTAACAGGCAAACATTATTTCATGATGGTGCTCAGACATTTTTTCTTTCATGAGATTCTTGGAATCGATTTTGTGCCACAAGCTAATTTTTCTTTCGGTTTTTTTGATGGTTCAAAGTTGTCAACATTTTGACGATTGGTGATAAAATTGCCTCGCTCCGAGTTCTTTGAAACTGGTGCGCTCGTCATCAACTTTGAATTGAAGAAAATAAAAAGCCGATTATGTAATGTTCCGGATTTCATCAAATAATGATTTAATCTATTCAATGGACTCGTGATACTGATATTAAATTTGTTTCTGATTGATTTTTGATAAAACATAAAATGAGAATGAAAAAAAACTTTTTCTATTGAATATTAATTCAAAATCATCATCGTCATTGTGGTTTTTTGATGTTGCTGATAAAGGTCTAAAGGACTTTCATAGATTTAGTAAAAATATTTATAGGCTAATTAAGTGGTTCAAATAATTGTTCAATGAGAAATATTTTAGTTCTTTTTGTTATTAACAAATGCGCAGCTTGAAAGAAGAGATAAGAATTTTAGAAATGCTTTTGGAAGGAAAAACTCACACAAGTATTTATCCTGTGAAAACAAAACAAAATATTCTGATAACTTTAAAATAGAATCATTCAACAAATGTACTGCCAATCTAATATCTTCATTCAAATACTGAAAAGTAAATCAAATCTTTGTAAAACTTTTGAGCTTTAGAAACAAAAATAACAAGACAATTCTGCAGGAAATAAAAACATTTGCAATATTTAAAGCTGCTCATGAAATTCAGAAGATAATTTGTGCTGAAAGGTTTTGGATGTGGCAAAACGTTACAATGAAAGCTCCAAGGAAAAATATGTATTCATGATTTATATTAATTTAGCCACCAAATATTTTTGTTCAATATCTATTTTACTTTAAATTAAAGTATAAAATATATATAAAAGTATATATACCTCTATATATATTATAAGAATTAGCTCAACGCGGAGTAAAATAAAATGATTTTCTTTATTCTCTATATTTTCACCCTTGGACTTTCACAGTGTGACTAAAATAATAATAAGAATAACAAAGCTTTCATTGGATACTAAAATGACATAACGAATGTTCGAACACATTAAATGTAATAAGTGAAAATGTTTTCCTTGGAAACGAAGTGTAATACCTTTTTAAAGAAGATATAAAGCGATAGCAAAGCAGGAAGAACACACACGACAAATGATAATAAAATTTATGAAATTAAATTAAGAGATAAAGTTGGAAAATTTTCAGCATAAACTTGTGATATTTAGCAGAAAAAAATGTTTTCATTTAATTTCATCTTTTGGATTGCAAAAAAAAATTATCACAGAGAAAGCTTTCCATGCTTCTTTTTTTTATCTAAGTAGTTGTATTTCTTCTTAGCTCGATGGAAAGAAGGCCGAGAGAAATAAAAATTAATGAATTGGCATCAATGGTATAAAGTATGAATTTGATTTAAGGTTTAAAGTTTAAGGAAGAGAAAGAAACAAAAGTTAAAAAGAAATGAACAGAATATTAAAAGATTTGTTTTATCTTAAGTGTGTAATGTGATAATAACTAAATTAGTAAAACTATTAATAAGTTAAAGTCGTAAGCCGATCGATTTGCCTACTCCAACACACGAAAAAGAAATTTAAATCATTTTTTCGTTTTTGATACAATTTTTAGAATTCCATTCAACGAATATTTTTTTTTAGTTTTCTGTAGTGTTTTAAAAGTAGAAATCCACCGACACCAAACAATTTCGGGAATCGATTTTCATTTTGCTCATAAATATTTTAAATATAAACGATGGAGTTTTCATGTACTTTAACATTTTTTTAATTTTTCATGATTCGAATGGGAAATTTTGCTACAGAAACATTTGGGAAATTTTTAAGATGAAAAACACTTTTATTGAAGAGGAAAAGATGATTGAAATTGATCGTGATAAGTAATTTTCTTTTCAGTTTACACTTGATAATTGTGTTAAATAATCCCAACAAAAAATGTCGGTATACCGCCTTTAATTATGTCTCATTTTTTTTTATTAAACTTATTAAAAGTTTCTCCTGATTTTTGTTCAGATGAAAAAAGTTTTTCCCGGCGCAAACTAAAATTTTGATAGCTTAATGAATTCAATGTGGTTTTAATAAGTATATCCTAATAAATGTTTATGAAAAGTAAAACTCAAAATGCTTGTTTTATTTTTTTTTCCACTTTTATCTTGTGAAAACATTACGGGAATAACCGGAAGTGTTGAAAACTTTTCAGTTATATGGAGTTAGGTGTGCTGAGTGGTGCTTTTTATTTTAGAGTTTATGGAAGTTACTGTCGGTAACTAATTCATATTAAATAAATCTTATATTTTTCGAGTCGTTGCTGTCATGGTGAAATAAACAGAAATAATATTGAAAAGATATGAGTAGGTAGAGAATCAGAAAAATCCATTAACTGTCGTTGGAATTTCCTTCTTACGTCAGCATATTTCTGAAATAAAAACAATGCAGTCATCCAAAAATTTTCCCTGACAACAAAAAATAATGAGCAATGGAAAGTTCTTCCTGAGAACATGCGTTTGGTTTCAAACATTCGCTATGACAACGATCTCAGTCACATGTTTCCATGTTGTTAGGGAAATTTATCAGACAATTACAAAATTATGAAAGCGGTTACCAAGGAGTTTTTGTGAAATCAACACAAATAAATTTCCGCCCATAAAAAGTTTTGTTATATAACTTTTCTTTTTATATTTTTATTTAGGTTTCCTTTCAAAATGGATTGGAAACAAATTTTATCACTTTCTAACGAAGATCTGAATGATGAGCGGAAGGAAGAAATCTACGTGGAGCTCGTTAAAGATCAGAAGTTTGATGGCAAAATGGCAAAGAAACTTTTTCCGTAATTTTTTTTCTTTTTAAACTTTTGTATTAGATACTCTGATTTTATTATTACAATGTTTACAGATTATGTTTAACAGTGTTGAAACATAAAGGTCAGCAAGTGGAAAAACAGCGAGAAGAAATCGAAATGCTTGGTTTGTTTTCCCAATTCGTAAAATAAACGAAATTCTTAATCGTTTTCTTAACTTTTTATTTTTATGTCTTCTTAATAGTCTCGTCCGATATTGACCTCAAAGCTACATTAGAACAAATGGAGAAGCAAAAGAAGACAATTGCAAAGTTTGAAGTTGAACGTAGTCAGTTTAAGACAAGGATTAAAGAACTGACAGACGAAATGACTTTGATGCAGGGACGAGACCTTCGTGGAAGTGATGAAGATTCACCAGATCAACTTTCAGACATCGATAGACAGCAAGAGTTAATGGCAAACATAAGCATGAAGAACAAACATATTAAGAGACTTTTAAGGGATATCGAGGCATGTCAAAATTAACCCAAAATTTATTTTTTCTTGAATTAATAAATTAATTTATTCCTTCTCGAACAGAAACTCGAAGAACAATCAAAGACCCAAGTCAATGTTATCAAAGAACTTAAGGAAAACGTTGAAGTTTTTAACGAAAAAATCTCTAGTTTATCAAATCAACTTTCAGAGTCAACTGCTTCAGTTTCTTATTTCGAAGAGCAGATCATAAAACTAAATAATCAATTGCAAGAACAAGAATCTGAGAATCAACAATTGATTTATGAGAAAAAGAATTACGAGAAAGAAATGGAAACATTTTCAGCACAACTTGAGGAACGTGTTCTGATGTATAAGAATATTTTGGATGAGAAGCAACGACAATTAGATACAGCTAATGGAAAATACTTTAATTTGATGGAACAAATGCCAGGAGTTGACATTGACAGCGAACAGAGTGAAATTAAACGGTTAATAGAAACGTTAAGACAACGCGATATTTTGATAAAAACTTTTGAAGAAAAGATTGGAACGTTGTCAGCGGAATTAATTGACGCAACAAGTGTCATCACGAAAATTAGAAAGGAGAGGGAAGAATATATGAAAAGGATGTCAAGAGACAAAACAGAAAGATGTTGTGAAGAAATTCAATCGATGTTAGAAGCTTCGAATATTCGTTGCAAAGAACTGCAAGAAATGCTTGAAATGACTGATAATGATAATATTCTTAAAGCAAAACAAGCCTTTGAAGCAATTGAAACGTTGAAAGCTTATGAGAAAAGTGAAGATGGCCTCGCAGATGCATTGAAAAGAATTCATGACTTACAAGACCAATTACACCAACGAGACAAGCAAATCCAAGAATTCGTTGTAGAACTCAATGCTCAAAATGAAATTGTAGCGGAAAATTCTATTCTTAGAAAACGTTTGGGAATAGCAGAAGACGATTTGATTGAGACAAGACCATTCCTAGCAAAACAACGGAAATTATCAAAAATCAACGAACGTTTGATGTTGAAGCTTCGAGCTTCAGAAGAAATTCGATTACAATTAAAAATTGAGAAACATGAAATGAAAAGAAGAATTATCGAACTTGAAACACAAAACAGCAGAACATCAACAATACCTGATATTGCAGAAGAAGAAAGAAAAGCTCCAAGTGTTACTGAAAATATTAAACAATGTGAAAGTTGTTTTGAAACTTATATCATCTTTGATTCTGTCAATTTCTGTAAAAATTGTATTATGAAGCAAAATTCAAACCTCTGCGATAATTGTGTGAAAAAACTTAAAGTTTCATCAGAAGAAAACATAGAACTAATTAAAAAGATTGCTAAATTAGAAATCGATCAGAAATCAGTGACAGAAGAGAATGAAAATCTTCGAATTGGGTTGAATGAAATTCTTGAAAAGTTGCGAGATTATGAAGGAACTTCCGAACAAACAATCATAAATCCTGCTACGTTTGAGAAACTTTTATACATCTTAAATATAAGAAATAAACGAGCACCATTTCCAGAAAATAGTGAATCTCAATCTTATGTCCATCTGAGTTCACCACAAACTTCTAGAAGACTCGAAGATGCAGAAGCTGAGATTATCCAATTGAAAAATGTTGTCAAAGGTTTAAGTGATCAGAATGAAAATTATGTTGTAAATTTAGAGAAAATGAAGATTTTGGAAATAAATTACGAAGAGCTTGTTCGAAGCAGTGAATTATGTGACGGTGACAAACATCACCTGTTAATAAAAAGTCTTCATAGATGTCACGAATTTGAAACAAATATGAGAATTTTCGGAAGAAAAATAGATTTTCTTAAAAATGAAAATGATTATTTGCATAGTGAATTGAGAAGATTGAAGATTTCATCAATGACACTAATCAATGATGTCAGGATAAAATTTTTGGAGAAAAATGAGTATTTGGGTGAGGTTGCAGATGACAAGGAAATAGACGAAATTGTTGAACTTCAGGAAGAGCTTCAAATTATCCGGACAAAACTCAATGGATTATGTTTAGATGTCTTGAAAAATATCAAAACAATTGATGACGGAAAAACATTAAACATTGACGTGGAGAAGCTTTCAGATGTGACCGTACTTGAAAACAATTTCACAACATCTTTCATAACTCGCCAGGAATTAGAATCGATGAAATCACAACTCATGACATTACAAGAGAAAATCAGAGATCATAAAATAAAAGAGAATAACCTTGAAGAGTTGACAAAGATCATCCAATCGCAATTGAAATCCCAGCAATTGATGTTGAGCCAATTCACCGATGAAGAGATTTCAGCCCGCCATTTAATTGTCGATCTTCAAAGTCAAAGCAATGAAAATTATTTACTTACAAAAGCAACAAGAGAACTGAAAATATCGAAAGAACATGAAGAAGAAATGAAACTTGAGGTTGATGAATTAAAAGCTCAAGTTCAGTTGCTTCATGAGAAAATAAAAACGGGAAGTGAAGAAATGAACGAAAAGTATAACGAGTTGATGAAACAAGAGCATAACAATCAAATGAAAATCAAATACTTGAAAAAAACTTTAGTGGATCTGTGCCATCAGTATAGTTCAATGACTCCCGTCTATTTAATTGCTGATTTTATTAAAGATTACACAGCACTCCTCGCTGCTAAAAAGAAGATTGAAGTTGAGAAAACCACAATGAAAAGTCATGGAACTTTAGAAATTTCACAAGAATCAATTATTGCAACTCTTGGTGAAAATTCACCATTATTGAAATCAGATATTGAAGCAAAAATTGAAATCATTAAGCACAAATCATCTTGCGAATATTTGCGACAACAACTTGAACTTCGTGAATCAACAATCAAAGATCTTCACAATGAAGTTGCAAGAGTGAAACTTAATGAGATTAGAAACATGCAGCATTGGAATGCAATTCAAATGTTATTTGATTTAAATGAAAGATCACATGAAGAGAAAAAATGTGAAATGATGGATAAGGCTTTACAAGTTGATGTTGAAACGAAAGATTGCTCCACAAGTACTGATGAGGTGTTGAGAGTAGTATCAGAGAAAAATCTAACTGTTCAGCCAAACGTTGCTGTTCAAATTCCATCTGATGACGAATCTCCACAACCACAACTAGTCGTTGAATCTTCCACAACTTCCATTGATAATATCAATCAGAAAAGTCTTGAGTCGCAGTTGAAAAAAGCTTTATTGCTTGCATCATCACGAAGTGCCCTTCTGATTGAAACTGAAAATCGTCTTTCTGAAGCTCAAGGTAGAATCAAACTTTTAGAGAAGAATCTTGACAATCGTAACCGGAAAATATCAACTGAACGTTCTGTAAGTATTGAAAAACAACATTCAACAGAATCGATGACAATCTCAACACTTCAGAATCTTCTACTCGAGAAAGATATAACATTGTCACGATATCAAGATTTGTTAAAAACTGAACGACAACACCATTTGCAAGCTTACGACGAGTTGAACAATGAAATGAAAGAACTTAAAAGAAAAATTGATGATCACGAGTCGATTGTATACGAAAAGGAGAAAATAATTCAGAAACTAAAAGCAGAAATTTCAGAACACGAAGGAGCAAAACAAGTTAAGTCATCGACAGAAGCTTCAATTTCTCAACAAATTCAGATATCAAATTTTACTGATGATGAATCACATAATCTTGAAATGAAATTGAAACAAGCTCAAAATGACATTAAAAAAATGGAACAGCAATTGAAAGACCTCTTAAACACTGAACGTCAAATGAAGAATTTAATTCATGACAAAGATGCAACGATCAAAGAATTGAATGTGAAGTTGAAAGCTGCAATTGAAAGTCTTGATAGTTTAAGTGGAAATTTCACACCAGCAACAGAAATAGATCAATGTCGTGAAATGCTGGAAGAAAAAGACAAACACATTCAAGACTTGACAGAAACCTTAAACCAATTCCACGATGATCAGCAGAAATATATCAATGATACGGCAATAAATTCTGCAGAACAAGTTCATTTGATTTCTGCTGATTTAAATCGAGCTGATGCGACAAATCGTGTGCTAAAAACACAACTTGAAGCGGTTAAACGACAAGTTGCAAACATTCAACAACGTGAAAAACAAGCTCGAGAAATGGTGAAGACACTTAAAAATCAATTAATTCGTCGTCCTGTGATTTCGGTTAAGAGTGACAAACGTCCGACGACACAACGTGAAGAAAACTTACAGAAGAAAGTTAGTGAGCTGGAAAATGAATTGTTAGAAGTGAAAGATGAATTGCGCCGTCAGATGAACATTAATGACAATAAGAAAGCTAAAAATGCAGCTGAATTGGGTTTGTGGGATAAACAGAAACGTTATCAAGAATTGTCGGAGAAATTGAAAACTAAACTTACGGAAAAGGAAATTGATTATGAGAGAATGAAGGCAAACTTCCAGATTGCTAAAAATAACATCACAAGGTTGGAACGAGAGAAAAGTATGCTTGAAAATAAGATAAAAAGTGGACGTTACTTACATAATGTTGGTGCCGCGCAACAAACCTCATGTGCACATTGTCATACACAAAAGCATGGCATGTCTGAGACTTCTACAATATCAGCAGATGACGTGGAAATGGGAAGTAATCATGAACTTATAGCTGCTCTAAAATCTCGGATAGAAACTCAACAACGAAGAATTATTTCCTTAGAATTAGATGGAAAAGGTTCAAACGCTATGACAACTGAAGTCGAGAGACTTCAAGAACAATTGACGACTGTTGAGTCCCAAAACATTCGACTAGAAGCAAAAAATATTCAACTTCAGCTAGATTTTGATCTTTTAAAACAAAATGATTCAGGGCAAAGACAAGAAGCGAGAATTAAGCATCTTGAAGAGTGAGTTTATCTTCGCTTTAAATGAAATTTTATTAACATACATTTTTTGTAGCTACATTTTGGTTCTAAAAGACGAACTCGCTCAAGCTCATGGCAAATATGACATTTCAGCTGAAAACCCTTCGAAACATAGTCACCCCAACACATCACAAATTCAGGCAATGGAACAAACGATTCTCACTCTCAAGCGTGTCATTGAGAGATTAAAAGCTGAGAATAAACATTTGAAAGACTTGAAGAGTGCGACCACATCGACAGCAGCATACATGAGTCAAACCGACCGTAAAAAGGAAGAACTTTTTGAGAAATTGAAAAATGAAAATGAAAAGCTTCTGAAAAAATACAATGAAATGCTCGATAAGATTTCTAAATTGGAAATCGAATTGCAGCTTTCACAAACATCACAAGCAATGAATGTCTCGTGCCCTCATTGCAATCGTAACTTCAATGAAATGGTAGCACAAGATGCTGATGTGCTGACTCAGCAATTACAGCAGAAAACTGCACTTCTTGAGAAGGCAAAAACTCTTTTAGCGCGTGCTGCTGCCAAGGAGAAACATCTAAGGGAACAAATCTTTTACTTGAAGAAAAGAGTTTGTGACCTGGAAGGTGTTCCCGTCATTAGTGAAGAGAACAGCGAATCAGGATGAACATTTTTATTTATTTGGTTTTCCTTTTTTATTTGTGAATAATATAAAATTTTATTTACATGCAAATGAAAGCATATTGCAGAGAGAGTGTTAATAATAGTAATAAAGTGTAAGATTATTTTGAGGCGACACAAAAATTAAGCAGCTATTTTTTTAAAGGAAATTAATCATAAACAACGAACAGACAATTAAAAGCGTTTAAATTCATTGGTTCGCAATGTTAATTTTTGAGTACTCTTAGAGAAATTTGAAAAGATACACACATATATTGATCAAGCAATGGAAAAGTTGCTACGCTGTTTATGAAAATTCTGTTTGAAATTAATTTATCATTATTAAATATATTTGAAAGATGCTGTTTATTTAGGACGTCTTTGACGACTGAGGCAACTGTGGGAGACCAAACTCGTCAACGAGAATTCCGTCTTTGTTGCGAGAAGGTTGTGCTGGAACTGAATCAGCACCTGGTTCTCTATCGGGAATACCAGGAGCTTTAATGACGTCGTCTAAATAAGAAGTGTCATCGTCAAGAGCAATTTCATCCCCCAATGCATCCAATTCTGCTTGTAGATCATCTTCATCAAATTCCGGAGTATTATAACTCCGACCAAGTGCTTCTTGGACTTCGTCAGCTTGCTCCAACATGTCAGCCATGTCATCTTGTAAATCTTCGATTTCTTCCAAGTTAATTTTCTTGAAATCTTTCTTCATCGCTTTCATTCCATCTTTCATGGCGACAACTGTTGTTTGAGTGTCTTTAAGCATTTGATTCGCGTAATTTGCCTGCTCCATGTTGAACGATTGATTGCGCAAGTTTTCAACTTGATTCTCGTATCTTCAAGCAAATTTCATAAATTAATTTAAAAGACAAATTGAAAATAGTTATTTATGACTCACTGTTTCTTCTGCTTCAAAACTCTCAATGCCTTCTGTTTAACAGCATTTTTACTTGGACCTTCTCGCATTTTAGCCATCTGATCTTTATATTTTCGCAATTCATTGTCAAGTGTTTGAATTTTCTTTTCAATTCCTTCAGCTCTTTGATCCACCTTGAAAAAAGAAGAAAAACAATATTAAAATCCTAAATTATCAAATTTTGTTTTATATCCATTTAGATTTCTATAACTTACGCCAGTAATACAATCATTTATGCTAGGACCAGGCTCTTTTGGTTTTCCACGTCCAAAAAGTCGATTCATTTTATCTTTAAATTGTATTTTTTTCGATTTGATTCCTTTTGTTTTGAAAATGACTCAGAATTTCCATAGACAATTTTCTAGATCAGTCGACTGATGAATGTCGAGTGTGTTCAGTTTTCCAGCATAATGAATGTGAAAGCGTTCAGTTAAACTCTCTATAATTGCATTTCACATTAAATCAAAACAAAATAGAAACATCAAATTAATTGGCAGTAAATATAAAACTTTAAAGGTTTTTGTTCTTATTTTAATTATTTTAAATATCCTATTATTTTATTTCACCTAAAGAAGAAGAAAACAAAGTTTTGACAACATTTCTGCATACAAAAATCATCGGGTGAAATTCGTGTGACAAATCACGTAAACAAATGGCTGCAACTTTTAATGTTTTTAGACAAACTGGTGCTGTTCTTGTAACAGCAGGTCTTGTCACTGCATTTTCTTTAAGAAAAGCGAACATGGAAAGTCGAGCAATAGCGAGAAAAATTAATGTTTCCAACTTCATGGCACTTCCAATCACGCCTATCGATAAATTAACTAAAGAAAGCAATGATATGAGAAGCCGAATGGAGGTAATGATTATGAAAGTGCAAGCAGATTTATGTCGAGTTCTTGAGGGTGAAGAAAATTTCGGAAAAAAGTTTAAAGTTGATCGTTGGGAAAGAAATGAGGGCGGTGGTGGAGTAACGTGCGTGCTGCAAGATGGTGACACGTTTGAAAAAGCCGGTGTCAATGTTTCAGTTGTCTCAGGATTGTTGCCACCAGGAGCAGTACAACAAATGAGATCTCGTGGACGTAAACTCAGTGATGGCGATCTTCCGTTCTTTGCTGCTGGTATCAGTTGTGTTATTCACCCAAGAAATCCTTTTGTTCCAACAATTCATTTTAACTATCGATACTTTGAACTTATTGAGCCGAATGGAAATAAAATTTGGTGGTTTGGGGGTGGAACTGATTTAACGCCCTATTACCTCAATGGAGATGATGCAAAACATTTTCATAAAACTTTGAAAGATGCTTGTGATGAACATGACAAATCATATTATCCTCGATTTAAAGAATGGTGTGACAAGTACTTTTTCATAACCCATCGTAAGGAATGTCGTGGCATTGGTGGGATATTTTTTGATGATTTAGAAACGCCAACACAAGAAGACTGCTTTGAATTTGTGACAACTTGTGCCAATGCCGTGGCACCTTCTTACGTACCAATTGTTAAGAAACATAAGAACGATGCATATGGTGATCGAGAAAGGACATGGCAGTTGCTAAGACGTGGACGTTATGTCGAATTTAATCTGATCTATGATCGTGGAACAAAGTTTGGATTGTACACGCCTGGTGCTCGATATGAAAGTATTTTAATGTCGCTGCCCTTGATAGCTGTAAGTTTCTATCAATTTATACATTTTGTTGGTATCTCACCATTTGTTTTCTTTTATGCACAAAGCGTTGGGAATATATGCACGAACCATCAGCAGAATCGGAAGAAGGAATATTAATGAAAGTTTTAAAGTCTCCAGTTGATTGGTTGAAACCACCAGAAAAGAATTAATATGACAATTAAATGCCGCAATTTCTTATTTCATCAATTTCAAGAGAACACGTGACGCTAAGTAGGTCCGAGACTTAATTACTCGTTAAAGTTTTCTATTCTACAAGTGTTCGCGTGTTTAGAAGAAAAGGCGGTAAAATTTTCTTGTTTTACGAGATCAAAAAAAAAATCTTAAATTTAGTTAGCATTTTCCATCGACAGTTGAATTTTATTCCTTTTTTAAAGCAATTTTCGTTTTTAATAAATTTGTTTATATTTCGAAAAACTCAAAAAGGAAATGTTCATTTTTTAAACTCAAAACATTCCGCGACTCTGCTTAAATGTGCTGCCAGCTTTTCGATTATGATTTGCTCTCGATGACTTATTAGTGGTTTTATTTTGCCTGTTACGAAGAACTTGATTACTTTGTCCTTGACCTTTTTGAGCACCAACAACGTCACGTGATTTTGTATCCTGAGGTATTTGCTGAACTTGCGGATGTTTTTTAGCCATACGATGCTGAAATTGTTTTTCACGACGAGCACGAATGGTTTCAGGATTTTCACAAAAGTCCATGTTGCTGTTTTTCTTTGAAGCGTCAACTGATTCGCTAGTTTCATCTTCTTCATCTTCACTATTACTAACATCGACATCATCTGGTAACAAATCTTTCATTCTTCCGTGTACTCGCATGTGAACCTTTGGTTCCGAATCAGCGAGAGCGTCGTATGAATCGTCATATTCATCATCATATTCATTATCATCATCGCCACCTTCAGCTATTAGTCCATAAGTTTGATATCTATCTTTCAAGTTGTCCATAAAACTTTTATCATTTAGAAGTTCGTGATAAGTTTTCGGTTCCTTCTTTGTCAAAAATTTTCCATTTTTTTTGACATGACCAGCAAAGTTTTCATTTCTCATCACATCAAACTTGTCACCATCGTAGATATTTGATCGTTCAAGACCAGTCGCAAGAAAAACCTTGTCAGGAATATCTTTAGGGATATAAGGTTCGTCGATGTCACAATCATTGAATGATGAATCTAAGTTACCTGAAAAGTAACACGAAAGTTAGAAAAACATCAATTAAATATAAATTAGACAATAAATATTTACCTTCAACAATCTTCGATATAACTTCTTCTGAATTGTTATTGTAGTACGCCAATAGTCTTCGAATATATCCAACACCATAATGTGGAAACAATTCCAAAATTTTACTGGTTTCAATTTGTAAAACCTCTTCGACATTTTGAGTTGTCATTGATGCTTTACTAAATTCATTTTGATGAACAGGCAAAGCACATGCGCCTTCAAATTCTTCATCACCGTTTAAAGGATCAACAATATCGTTGTTGTGATGTCCGTTAGATAGTTTAGACGCAGCTTGATCAATTTTATAAGCATCAGAGACAAAATTAAGTTTAATTTTGTCACTAAAAAATTAAGCCTTACAATTTAAACATATTAAAAAGAAATAAATTTTTATTTGCTTACATATTTTTTCCTCCTTGTGTGATGATGTCTAAGTCCATCTCAATGGGATACATTTGAACATAATCGATAATGAAAGTTTTGTAACCAGCACACTCGGTTAATATTGATAAAATTTCATCAGCAAGTTTGCGACGATTTTTGTCTCCTGCATTTAAAATAGCCGAAATTCCACGGTTTATCAAGTTTCTGTAACAGTTGATAAGTTCTATGCGTGCATAGCTGATGTAAGTTAGAAACCATGCATCTGGATCAAATGAATACGCGAGATTATAAAGAATAGGAATGAAGTTATCGTAGAGGCTCGCAATTGATTGCTCAAGATGAAAATCACGACTACAAAATGTTTTGAGTTCATTTGAAGCTGTATCGATGATAAGATTAAGTGTTGAAGCAATATTCATCAAATATAAAGTAATATCTTCATATTTCTCGTCCAAATCTCTATTTTCAGTCTCAATTACTTTCAACTGTTCTCGCATTTTGATGAAAGTGCTTTGAATGAATTTTATTCCCATTTTCAAGTCATTCAAATACTTTGGTTCAATTTTCACCAAAGTCTCGATGATTTTCTGCAGTAAAGTTTTATTGTTGCTTCCTAATAATGTCACCAAATCAAAAATCATTGGAATCGAAATGATGAAATTGCTGTAGAGGATCTCTGCTTGTTTTTCTTTTGACATAAACTCGATTTCTGATTCACGGTTTGTTATTAAACGGCATACAATTACAATACCATTTCGACATACTTTTTCATAAAGCCGAAGTGCAGTCTCATTATCTTCAAAAATATTTTTCAATGAGACATAAAATGGCAACGATTCTTGTAGGAAATATAGAAGTGGGTTGAGAAAATCTTTGTCGTAGACAACATGCGACCAAAATCTGAAATGATATTAAATAAATTTAAACGTTCAATTTTACATGTTAAATCTAATCATAGAAAGAGTTTTTGTTGATGATTCATATGATCAAACACAATTTTAATTTAAAAATGATTTTTAGATAAGGAAATATATTAGATAAAAGTTTATCTATTATCAATTAATTCATTTGTCGCAAGTTGGTGTGCTCGTTGTGTGTCGTTTTAAGCCATCACCTATAGCAATATTTGACTCATTATAACATTAAGCAATAATTTATCTAATATGAAACCTTTCTCCAAAAACTACGATAGCCCTTAATTAACTTCATGACAGTTCATATTTGAGAATACTTTAATAGTAATCTTCATTTATATAATCATCATCATCATCATCAATAATTGACCTTAACATTGAAACACATTAATGTTAGAACTTTTTGTTTAGTTGTATAATCAAGACGAATAGTAAGTATGTGTAAATATATTTTACAGCGATGCGAATAAAACTTGACTTTAAATTAGATATCCGACGAGAAGTGAAGCTCAGTAACAATCAATATTTTCGTGCGTGAACGTCTTTAAAACGATGTTTTTGATAATTGGATTACTTTTTGCAGTTGGTTATTTGATTAACCAGTATGTGTTTAGTTATTGGACAAAACGAGGATTTAAGCAACTACAGCCTTCGTTTTTGGTCGGAGATGCTTTACCCTTAATAACTTTAAAAACTTCATTGGGAGAATACTTTCAAGAAATATATGACAAATATAAAAATAATAAAATCATTGGAATTTATTTATTCTATCGTCCTGTATTAGTGGTCAATGATGCTAAGCTTGTGCAAGATATTCTCATTAGAGATTTTACATATTTCCACGACCGTCCAATGCCGGTTGACGAGATAAATGATCCATTGTCAGCACATTTGTTCAATATTGCTGGTCAAAAGTGGCGAGATTTGAGAGTAAAACTGTCACCGACATTTACCTCTGGAAAATTAAAGGGAATGTTCTCAATAATCAGAGATTGTGGTCAAGTTCTTGAAGATTATTTAGATAAAAATATGAAAAGTGGCGTCGATGTGTTCGAATTTCGAGATTTGATGGCACGTTTCAACACTAACATCATTTCATCAGTTGCTTTTGGAATTGAGAACGACTGTATAAACGAACCTAACCACTTGTTTCGCCGGATGGGTGCAAAAATATTTGAACCCAATTTCAAGAATGGAATAAGAGGAGTATTTGCATTCCTTTTGCCTAAAATGTTTCACGCTGTCAAATTAAAGGTTTTGGAGGCAGATGTCGAAGAATTTATGTTTTCAATTGTTAAACAAACTGTTGAATATCGAGAACAGAAAAACTTCTCGAGAAATGATTTCATGCAACTTTTAATTCAGTTGAAAAACCAAGGATTTATTTCAGTCGACAAAGGAGAAAAAAATTCAGAAGAGAATGATGAATCCAATAAAAGTATCAAGAAATTAAACTTTAACGAAATTGTAGCACAAGCGTTTGTATTTTTCGTTGCAGGTAAGAAAAAAACTTTTAACTTTGAGAACATTAAAAGAAATTCCATATTTTCATTAAGGATTCGAAACATCAAGCTCAACTTTGTCATTCTGTTTGTTTGAATTGGCAAGACATAAGGAAATTCAGAAAAAGATCCAAGAAGAAGTGGACAAAGTCTTCAAAGCTGCAGGTCCTGATGGAATTACTTATGATATGTTAAGTGATTTGAAATATCTCGAATGTTGCATTGACGAAGCATTGCGAAAATATCCAATTGTCCCTTCTCTCATTCGAACTGCTACTCGTGACTATAAGATACCTGATAGCGATCTTGTGATTCCCAAAGATACAGCGATTGTAATTTCTGTCTTAGGAATGCATAGAGATCCAGAAATCTATGATGATCCAATGCAGTACATCCCAGAGAGATTCCTTAATTCGTCACATGGAGGTGGTAAGGTCAAAGGCACATTCTATCTACCATTTGGAGACGGACCAAGAAATTGTATTGGCATGAGAATGGGAAAGATAACGTCGAAAATTGGCCTTGCACTTATTTTAGCTAAATATAATCTTGAACTTACTGATAAAGATATGATCAACAAGGAACTTGAATTCCATCCAAATCAATTTGTGCTTACGCCATTGAAACCTTTCAACATTAAAATTACTCCACGATAAAATAATAACGCGATAAGCTTGGTGAAAGAGACCACAGCTTATTGAGATAAGATAGAACATTGTTCGAATAATATGACGGAAATGTAATGAACAGTAGAAGTTTCACATAAACAAAAATATTGTTATTCAGAGAATTCTTTTTTAAATATTATTTGTATTGTTGTAGCATCTTCAAATGTTTAAATCTATTTTTGATCTATTTGTTTGAAATAAAAAAAATCATCAAAGAATTGTGCTTTAGATTTCATTACACAATGTTATGAATGAATCAAAAATCATCNATTCGGCGAATATTCGTTACCCTGAAAAACACGAATAAATACGTACCCTATATGTAGGTATATGATCTTCCATCGTTTTATATGTATGTAAAAAATTATGTGATCATTTGGTAGGATATTCAGATTCACATTATCTTTATTATAAAACTTCCAAAAGTAAAATATTACGATTGAAACTTAAAAACATTTCATTATATTTTTGCAAGTCATTCAGTTAATGAAAGCTTCTCAAAAGTTTTTAGACGTGGATTTTACAACAGAATCAAATTAAAAATACCTTTTGTATGTGTTTATCACGTTATGCCCATAGAAGAAATTCAGACAGAGATTAACTTAAGATACGATAAATTTTTATTATTGTGAATTGTTATTGTGATATGGATTTTTGTCTTCAAAAGAGATACTCCGTGGTTTTTAGTGATTCAATAAGAGATAGCTTTTAAACATTCATGAAAAAAGTTGTTTTACATATGTATCTGGGGGATGAAAATTTTGCATTGCTTTCCGGGTTTTTTCTTTTTCTAAAGTTTTCGGATTTCTTTCGTGTTTTCACACATGAATGTTTATGTCAATTTAATTGATACCAAAACTTGGGACAACGTTTTGTCATCACAATACCTACATAAAAACTAATAATCATAAGTGCGTAGAGCGGTTTAGTGGAAAATGCGTAAACAATTCTTATGACCTTTAAATTACTCTCTTTGTAAATGATACTTAAAGTCATTTGGATTTATCCTTCACATAATGCTTATTTCCAAATATCGTTATCAATAGTTGAAGAATCTTCCAATGAAATTATGTTGTTGATTTTTGCACATTACTTTGGAAAGTCCTTAATTATAATAAATATTGAGCAGGCGATCTCGATCTTATTTCAAAATTCTTACATGAAAGTGTGGTGGATTACGTCATTAAATTTGTTATTAGTTTTAGAAACCTCACTGATTTAAAGGATTTAAGTTTTTAAAAATGCAGATATTGAACTTTGCTTTCTCCCATTTATGGACTCAGAAAATTTATCAATATTTATTATATAAAATATCATTATCTTTAGATATTTCACAACACATCTGAGAATTTCAATTTTTTCATGTGATATAAAACTTGAACGTAAACGAAGGAGAAGCTCAGTTACGATCAATCGGTCTTTTGCTTCAGAACTGTTTGTATTATCACAACATGTCGCTATTAATAATATTAGGATTAGTTGTAACAATTGTGTATCTTTTGAACCAATACTTCTTTACTTATTGGTCCAAAAGAGGATTCAAACAAATGGAACCTTCATTTTTATTGGGAGATGCAAGTAGTGTAGTAACTTTAAAAGTTTCTCCAGGAGAGTATTTTCAAAATATTTACAACCGAAATAAGAGGAATAATGCTATTGGAGTTTACATGTTCTATCGTCCCATATTATTGATCAATGATGCTAAGCTTGTTCAAAACATTTTGATCAGAGATTTCACATATTTCCACGACCGTCCAATGCCTGTAGATGAAAATTATGATCCATTGTCCGGACATTTATTTAGCATCGCGGGTCAAAAGTGGCGAGATTTAAGAGTAAAATTGTCACCGACATTTACCTCTGGGAAACTTAAAACTATGTTTCCGATTATAAATAACGTCGGAAAAGTGCTTGATGAATATTTGGACAAAAATGTGAAAAGTGGTGTCAATGTGTTCGAATTTCGAGATTTAATGGCACGTTTCAATACTAACATCATTTCATCAGTTGCTTTTGGCATTGACAATGACTGCATAAACGAACCTAACCATTTGTTTCGTCGGATGGGTTCGAGGATTTTTGATACAACGTTTTGGAACGGCTTTAGGGGGACTATGTCGTTTATTGCTCCAAGCCTTTTTCATAAAATGAAACTTAAAACTGTCGACAATGATGTCGAAGAATTTATGTTTTCAATTGTTAAACAAACTGTTGAATATCGAGAACAGAAAAACTTCTCGAGAAATGATTTCATGCAACTTTTAATTCAGTTGAAAAACCAAGGATTTATTTCAGTCGACAAAGGAGAAAAAAATTCAGAAGAGAATGATGAATCCAATAAAAGTATCAAGAAATTAAACTTTAACGAAATTGTAGCACAAGCGTTTGTATTTTTCGTTGCAGGTAAGAAAAAAACTTTTAACTTTGAGAACATTAAAAGAAATTCCATATTTTCATTAAGGATTCGAAACATCAAGCTCAACTTTGTCATTCTGTTTGTTTGAATTGGCAAGACATAAGGAAATTCAGAAAAAGATCCAAGAAGAAGTGGACAAAGTCTTCAAAGCTGCAGGTCCTGATGGAATTACTTATGATATGTTAAGTGATTTGAAATATCTCGAATGTTGCATTGACGAAGCATTGCGAAAATATCCAATTGTGCCAGTTCATTTTCGAACTGCTACTCGTGACTACAAGGTAGCTGATAGCGATCTTGTGATTCCAAAAGATACAGCCGTCATGATTCCTGTTCTGGGTTTCCACCGTGATCCAGAAATCTATGATGATCCAATGCAGTTCATTCCAGAAAGATTCCTTGACTCGCCACATGGAGGTGGTAAGATCAAAGGCACATTCTACACACCATTCGGAGACGGACCAAGAAATTGTATCGGCATGAGAATGGGAAAACTCACAACTAAAATTGGCCTTGCACTTATTTTGTCAAAGTACAATCTCGAACTTGCTGATAAAGATATGATCAACAAGGAACTTGAATTCCATCCAAACCAATTTGTGTTGACTCCCAAAAAACTAATCAATTTGAAAATTACGCAGAGAAAATCTTAAATACATTTGAATTTTTTCAAACAAAAATAATAAAACTAACATAGTTTCACGAATTTATCATTCTACTGATCTAAAATAAATATAATTCAGAACATATAATTAATGTATTTGCTGTCATGTCAGCATGAGTAGGTTGCGTGTTAATAAATATTGCTTCACAATTTAGCAATTGATATCTCACGCGTGTACCAATTAGATAATAAAATATTGGAAATAAAGTTAATTTTGTTACTGCTTCTACTCTAGTTGACAAGCCAAATGACCTTGAGCTGTTCGGACATATTTAGAAATAGCAAAATATCTCTTACCATTCTTTCACAAAATAAATACACATATTTAGGTAGTTAAAGAACGAACAAATATTTTCAAAAATTTTACACTATTGCATGAACAACAATAATATTACAAGTAGGTATGTAGGTAGGGTACGTATTCGGCGAATACGAATATTCGTGTATTCGTACTTTTAAGCAAGTATTTGGCATACCGAATATTCGCCGAATATTCGGTACGTTATTCGCCGAATACTAGTTATATTTTTGATTCAATTTTTGTTCCTAGATTTAGCGAAAATTTCGAAAATGGACAAATTAACTTTCAAAATTATCCTAAAATATGATAATTTTTTTCTGCTTTAAATTTATCAACTTTTATTTTTATAATTTAAGCAAATTACAAGTAGATAAAAAGCAATCGAAAACTTTATTTAAACGTTACGAAAATGAAAATTTCAATGAAAAAAAGAAGTCGTGGTTCGACATTTCTACATGTAAAATTTGTGATAAAGACATTAAGATCAAAATTTGCAAAATCGTCGATGTCGAATCATTTGCTTTTACACAGCCTGTAGATTCCGATGATGTAACAAANAAATATCATTATCTTTAGATATTTCACAACACATCTGAGAATTTCAATTTTTTCATGTGATATAAAACTTGAACGTAAACGAAGGAGAAGCTCAGTTACGATCAATCGGTCTTTTGCTTCAGAACTGTTTGTATTATCACAACATGTCGCTATTAATAATATTAGGATTAGTTGTAACAATTGTGTATCTTTTGAACCAATACTTCTTTAGTTATTGGTCCAAAAGAGGATTCAAACAAATGGAACCTTCATTTTTATTGGGAGATGCAAGTAGTGTAGTAACTTTAAAAGTTTCTCCAGGAGAGTATTTTCAAAATATTTACAACCGAAATAAGAGGAATAATGCTATTGGAGTTTACATGTTCTATCGTCCCATATTATTGATCAATGATGCTAAGCTTGTTCAAAACATTTTGATCAGAGATTTCACATATTTCCACGACCGTCCAATGCCTGTAGATGAAAATTATGATCCATTGTCCGGACATTTATTTAGCATCGCGGGTCAAAAGTGGCGAGATTTAAGAGTAAAATTGTCACCGACATTTACCTCTGGGAAACTTAAAACTATGTTTCCGATTATAAATAACGTCGGAAAAGTGCTTGATGAATATTTGGACAAAAATGTGAAAAGTGGTGTCAATGTGTTCGAATTTCGAGATTTAATGGCACGTTTCAATACTAACATCATTTCATCAGTTGCTTTTGGCATTGACAATGACTGCATAAACGAACCTAACCATTTGTTTCGTCGGATGGGTTCGAGGATTTTTGATACAACGTTTTGGAACGGCTTTAGGGGGACTATGTCGTTTATTGCTCCAAGCCTTTTTCATAAAATGAAACTTAAAACTGTCGACAATGATGTCGAAGAATTTATGTTTTCAATTGTTAAACAAACTGTTGAATATCGAGAACAGAAAAACTTCTCGAGAAATGATTTCATGCAACTTTTGATTCAGTTGAAGAACCAAGGATATATTTCAGTCGACAAAGGAGAAAAGGAAGAAGAAGAAGATAAGAATCAATCAAAAACTAAACTAAACTTAAGCGAAATTGTAGCACAAGCGTTTGTATTTTTCGTTGCAGGTAAGAAAAAAACTTTTAACTTTGAGAACATTAAAAGAAATTCCATATTTTCATTAAGGATTCGAAACATCAAGCTCAACTTTGTCATTCTGTTTGTTTGAATTGGCAAGACATAAGGAAATTCAGAAAAAGATCCAAGAAGAAGTGGACAAAGTCTTCAAAGCTGCAGGTCCTGATGGAATTACTTATGATATGTTAAGTGATTTGAAATATCTCGAATGTTGCATTGACGAAGCATTGCGAAAATATCCAATTGTCCCTTCTCTCATTCGAACTGCTACTCGTGACTATAAGATACCTGATAGCGATCTTGTGATTCCCAAAGATACAGCGATTGTAATTTCTGTCTTAGGAATGCATAGAGATCCAGAAATCTATGATGATCCAATGCAGTACATCCCAGAGAGATTCCTTAATTCGTCACATGGAGGTGGTAAGGTCAAAGGCACATTCTATCTACCATTTGGAGACGGACCAAGAAATTGTATTGGCATGAGAATGGGAAAGATAACGTCGAAAATTGGCCTTGCACTTATTTTAGCTAAATATAATCTTGAACTTACTGATAAAGATATGATCAACAAGGAACTTGAATTCCATCCAAATCAATTTGTGCTTACGCCATTGAAACCTTTCAACATTAAAATTACTCCACGATAAAATAATAACGCGATAAGCTTGGTGAAAGAGACCACAGCTTATTGAGATAAGATAGAACATTGTTCGAATAATATGACGGAAATGTAATGAACAGTAGAAGTTTCACATAAACAAAAATATTGTTATTCAGAGAATTCTTTTTTAAATATTATTTGTATTGTTGTAGCATCTTCAAATGTTTAAATCTATTTTTGATCTATTTGTTTGAAATAAAAAAAATCATCAAAGAATTGTGCTTTAGATTTCATTACAAAATGTTATGAATGAATCAAAAATCATCTATGAATTGAATTAATCCCGTTTAATTTAATTATTAATCTTATTTATTAAATTTTGAAGCTGTAACATTAAAGAAATATATTTTTATGTGCTTATTTTATTTACATAAAAGCACAATACCGGGAGCATTAAAAGCAAACAATTCAAAAAATCTATTTTAAATCTAATGAGATTCAACATTTTCTTTATAAATATCTTGGAATTGATGTGTTCGAGTTCAGTTTCAGTTTAACCAAGCAATGGAAATCATTTGCATTATTGGAGTTTTTCTATTCGTGATTTTTCTTATAAATCATTTCTTTCATAATTACTGGTCACGCCGTGGATTTCCACAGTTAAGGCCAAAATATTTTGTTGGTGACATCGGAGATTTGTTTAAGTTAAAAAAATCAATTGCAGAAGTTTATGGCGAATTATATGAAAAAAGTAAAAGTCATAGAATAATTGGCCTTTATTTCCTTTATCGTCCTGGACTTATGATAAACGATCCTAAATTGATACAAAACATTCTTGTAAAGGATTTTCATCATTTTACGGATCATGGGCTTTATGTTGATACAAAGTATGATCCATTATCAGGCCATTTGTTTTCATTACGTGGCGAACAATGGAAGCATTTGAGAGCCAAGTTGTCACCACTTTTTTCGCCCGGAAAATTAAAAGTGATGTTTCCAACATTTCTTTCATGTGCAACAAATTTGCAAAAACATGTCGATGAATGTGTCCGTTTGGGTAAGAATGTTATTGAATTTCGTGATCTTATGGCCCGTTACACGACTGATATTATTGCTTCTGTCGCATTTGGATATGATAACAATTCCATAAATGAGCCTGATAATGAATTTCGGCTTGTAGGAGCAAAAGTATTTAAACCAACAATAAAGGCAGGATTAAGGGCATTTCTAACTTTTCTGATGCCAAAACTTAACAGTTTTATAGGTTTAAAAGTGGCTGATAAAGACGTCGAAGAATTTATGTTTAGTATGGTAAAGAATACAATTTTATATCGTCAGAAAAATCAAAAGGAAAGGAATGACTTTATGCAGGTTTGTTTGCACCATAAATAAATGCTAAAGTATTTTTTAAATTAGGCATGATTTTTTATAGATGATGATTAAGCTGAAGGCTAAAGAATTTGTAGAAAGAAAAGAAAATGTACCAGCTGATTGTTGGCAAGCTGACACTTTAACACTAAATGAAATTGTGGCACAAGCTTTTGTATTTTTTATTGCTGCGTTTGAAACAACATCTTCAACAATGGCATTATGTTTATACGAGCTTTCAAGAAACAAGGAGTTACAAGAAAAAGCACAATATGAAATTGATCAAGCATTGAAAAGGTCATCTGATGATATTAGCTATGAAATAATGTCAGAATTAAAATATTTGGAAAATTGTATTGACGAAACTTTGCGAAAATATCCACCAGCTCCATTTTTAATTCGTGAATGCATTAAAACTTATGACGTTCCAGGCACAGATCATGTCATTGAAAAAGGAACCCCTATTATCATATCGTCATTTGGAATTCATCGCGACCCAGAAATATTTGAGAATCCATTGAAATTTAACCCCGAACGTTTCAACATAAATTCAACGGGCGATGGAAAAGCAAATGGATTGTTTTATATTCCCTTCGGTGATGGACCAAGAATATGCATAGGAATGCGAATGGGAAAAATGATTGCAAAACTTGGACTGACATTGCTATTGGAAAAATTCAATTTCGAAATATTTGGGAAATCTCATGAAAATGAATTGGAATTTAGTCCGAAACAATTTGTTTTAACATTAAAAGACGATATGGATTTTAAAGTGACTTTAAGAAATTCGAAATGAACAAGTTTTGACTATAATACATAATATTCTGTACTTACTTATGATAATTTAATCCAAGAATCCATTCAAGATCACGATTGAACTTTTCAGTTTCGGAAATCCACTCGTCATCAAAGTCAAAACTTTCATCGACTCTTCCCTTTTTCAATTTTATTGGAATATACTTTGAGAAACTTCGTTTTTTGATCCATTTATCACTCTGAAATAATACATTTTCATTATTAAGCACTCATTTTACTATTGATTGTTGAAAACTTTAACTTACAAGTGCCGGAATATTTTCTTCTAAAATCACTTTATCAACTGGAAGTTTTTTAATATTCTGAAATACATAGATTTCAAGGCATATTTATTAATTAGTTTGATATAATCTTCTTTAATTATTATCATCTTTATTCCTTTCTTACCTTAAATTCAGAAGTCATAATTGAAAATTTGAAGGAATATCTATTTTATTTAGATTAGGGTTTTGTATGTTTGTAGAAATCTTTAGTATATTCTTTTAAGGTACAACAATGACACTGGCAGTTTTATGCTTACCAAGTATGCGTTAATATAGAAATGCTTGTAAATTTTACACAAATTTTAATGTAAACAAAGGAGTACATTCAGTTCAAAGATGAGGCAGAGATGGATAATGAAGACTTCTTTTTGAAAACATAAGAGCCGTTAACTTTTATACCCTTTTAAGCAGATAGAGGAAATAAAAGTTCTTTGGTTGATTTAAATGATTTATTTCCACGATTTATTTTCAGATTTAAAAGTTTTGCTTTAAAACTGGTACACAAAATTTTCATGATAAGTTATCTTATATACAAATTTTTTCTTGTGATACTTAATGATTACATAAAACGTCATTGAACGTAATTTTCTTAATTTCTTTTTTAAACACTTGACATTTTATTGAAATTAATCATGAGAGATACATGATCATACATGTATTGAACTGACATCTAAGTTGTTGCTTGACCCAAACGCTTAAACACATTTGATGTTGATGGAGATGATTTGGACATTGAAGAATATTTCATTTTTTGTGAAGGAACTGAGAATTTTCGATTTCTTACATCCAACCTTTTATGAACTGACATCTTTGACAATAACATGTTATCAGATTTCATTTTGCTCATATTAGCCTTAGGTGATGTCGAACCATTTCGCGGTTTCATTGAGACAGTTTTTATTGTGTTGTGTAGCGATGACACAGATGGTTCAGCTTTACGTTTACCCAATCTTGACTTTATGCCATCTGTTTTCATGGCTTGTGCTCGATTAAAATTTTGTACTCCTGTGTTTGCATAACGTTGTTGATAAACACGAACTTCGACAGCAGGGGAAAATTTTACTTGCTTGCTGTCATCGTAATCCATTTTATCTACTGATATATCCTCAATCTCTGATTCACTTGAAGATAAACGGCTGGGATTGCTCATCATAACTTTCTTGAACGCATTTAAATTTTTTAATTTAGTTTCCTTGATAAATTTGAATAAAAAAACATAATTGATTTGTTTAGACAGCCAACATTCAAAAAAAAAAGCTTACGGGGTTTTGTGGAGAGTTCTTTAAAATTCCAGAAGATTTTTTGTCAAGTCCTTTATACTGTCCCAAACGCTTAAAAATGGAAGAACTTGTCGCTTTCATCTTCTGTGGTTCATTCGGAGAGATTTCCATGATATCCTCATTTTTCTTTGTTAATCGTTCGAATATTGATTTTTTCTTAATTTTGTCTGATTGCATAGCTGAATATTTTGCTAAAATCTCTTGACTTTTCTTTGTCGAACCCTTTGGTAAATGCACCTGATATTTTCCTTCATGTTCTGGAAGAACTCGACGAGCAATTTTCACTTTATCAGCTATATGTAATGTAATATTGATTTAGAATTCACTTTTTGTCTTTTGTTTAAAGTTTAAACTTACCATTTGTCGAAGAAACTTTGGACTCAGACTCAACAATTTGTATTGTCTTTGCAATAGGCATTTTCTTATTTTGAGAGAGTAAGTTGTCTTGTAGGATCTCTTCTTGTACCTTTTTTGAGTGTCTCAAAATGCTTATGACATCGCCTATAGCGGTAATTCCCATCTTTGAGTAAATAAACAAGGATATTTATTCAGATGCTAATTCAGCCTAGAATATTTGGCTAGCCAAAATTACTCAAGTCATTAAAACTTACCTCACGAAGATATTCCTTATTTATTTCAGAGAGCATATCCATGGCGATTCTGTTTTTAACAAATATGTGTGCATAAGTAGCATTGGCTGGAGCAGGAATGCCTGCATTAGCGAAGAAATTCACCCAAATAGCTGAAAATTAAATATTACTCTTAATTGAGATTTCCTTTATCGGTTAAAACAACTTACATTGAGACATATTTGTAAGACTTTTAAATATCTATTGATAGTTTATTTTAATCTATGAATAAGTTTATTTTTCACTATTTTATTTCAAATATTTTTGTTTTCCCGAATTTACAAAATGTTCACAGTTGAAGTCCCCTTATTCAAAAAATAAAAAATCCGTTAAATTAGGTAGATATCATTTTTAAGTTATACAGAAGTTTTTGAAAAACAAAATAAGAAAAAAAAATATTTGACTGAGGTTTTGTTTATTTTGAGATTAAATAAAATATTCACAAACATAACTAATTCACTTTCTTAATAAGATAATTGCTACAAAAGAACTTTTTTGTAAAATAACATAAAGTTATTTTGCAGTTTTTGATAGGGACTTAGATTATTTATATTTACTTTGGATAATCATTTGCATTAGGTAATTTCGAGCTTCAGGTTTTTCTTGTGTTCTAAACTGGACATGAAATAATAATTCACCATTATAAATAACTTAATATCATCGAATTTTTGTGATCATATCAACATGGCTGTAATTGATCATCAAAAGTTCGAGCTCATTCTAATAAAATAATTATTTATTCATATGAAATCTAACAGAATAAATAAGAAAAAAACATATCACTTTGTATTTACTTTCCATCAATTATTGTACCATTTTCATTGGTTTTGGGATTTATATCTCTACAGACGACTACAAAATGTGAATAATAATTTTTTATCAGCAAAGTGATGACAATTGTTTATATGTCTCATAACATGTCCATCAATCAGTCTTTTCCCATATGTTACAGCTTCTGTTCGATCACGAGCAAGGCCGACTTCAATTAGGTAATCAACGAACATCGTTCCGTAAAATACTTTCTTATATACTTTAATCCTCCAACGTTTGTCTTTCGCTATTGCCTTACGACATCTGTCAAGATGATATGTTGTGAATTGTTCACAAACATGCTTCGTCTCATTAGATAAGTCATTCCAATCAGGAATCTTTAAAGCATTCGCTCCATACCAAAGCTTTTTAGCAATAACAATTAAAGGTTCGAAAAGTTCGCCAGAATCATTTATGAAGCATGCCAAAACTATTAAGCTTTGTCCAAAGTTTAGGAAAGCATCAAGGAAACATAACTCAACATAAATTCCCGACATTCCTTCCATTATAAGCGTCCATATAGTTAAAGCGAAGCTAACAAACATTGAGCATAGAAGAAGAATTAGCAGCACTGTATGCTTAAGAACTTGATAAGTATCAACATTATCTTCATATTCAATTGGTTCCAAATCATAATGAGAGTTCTCTTGATATCTTTGAACAAGTGAATGACAAGCTTGTCTTGATGTGCTTGCACATCCAAACTGTGTGGAACATAAGCTATTAGCTGTGACATCAACATTCGAATTTTTTGGTATAATATCTTCAATATCAACAACAGCTTGCGTTACTTTCTTAATAGATGCTGAGCAACATTCGCCATTTGAAGCATTTCCGGAACATCCAACACCATCGTCATCATCATCTGAAGATATAGATCGTCTTCGTCTGACATTGTTTATTGTGAAGTTTATTCCCGAATCATTTCTGGCAATTAAACCATTAAGATTTGCAGTTGAACTTGTTGCTGTTGTTATTGTATCTGAAGCATCAGAATCAGGAGCTGCAACTTCTTTTGATAGCGTCAAATATCTTTCAAATCGTTTTTTGTAACGTTGATGAAGAATCAAACATCCAACAGTTACAAGAAAGCACATTACTAAAAGAAAAACTGAGATTACAGCTTGGACATTTCCAAATTGAAAGCTTGGGTTCTGTTTCTCTTTTGGAAGAATGTTCTTCATATCAATTAAAAATAAAATAGCTGTCAATATAGTTGGCACACCGAAGCCAATGATGAGGAAGAAAGGCCAGAGTTTTAATGCGAAACACAAACTTCTTGAGTTAAGAAATAAAAGCGTTATTGCCAGAAAAGCTGTCCAGATTCTCGAAGCGTATTGTCCGATGGTAAAGAAACCAAACTGTAGGTACATTTTCCATTCGACTTCTTGTCCAAGCTTTGACCATAAGATAACGCCAATGCTTGATATTATTTGTGATATTAATAAACAACAAGTAATTCTATGTGGCAAGCGTTTAAATTTTTTCGTAACTGTAAACAATAGAAGAACAAAAATTGCGGCACTAATTGCTATTATACTTGTGTCGAAAGCGAAATTGTCTAATTCCTTCAAATAATCTGAAGGGTTGAGGTTGGTTATTGAAATCATTTTCGCTGAAATGAACATCAATGGTGCGGAAACAAATGTACATGCAACCATAGACGATGCAATCTAGAAAAAGTATAAAGTTGTTGATATTTTATCATTTACGGGATATATGACAAGGTTTTCCTAAAACTTTTCTCACCATATCAACATCAGTGTTGTATCTTGTTGCAACAACAAAAACGCCCGGTGCAGCTGGAAATGTTCCGTACAAGAATCCAAATGTACTAAGATCAGTTGTTTCAGTGAAGTTAGCGCCAGCGTTTGTGATGTTAACCGTTTGTCGGATGACTAAAGGTAGTACTAATCTAAAGATAAATATTTTCATGTTTTACATTTATTTGAAAAAAAAATTAAATTGCTTACAATTTGACAATGATGAGAACAGTTGGCAAAAGAAATCCGGATCCTTGGAGATGAGTGTTCTTTCCCACCATTCTAACACCAAGAAGAAAAAGGGCGGAACCAGCAAAAGAATTCCCCAGAACTCTTAGAATACTTGATAAAAATATGGGAAGTCCATCTCGAAAAATCTGTCCACCCAATACGCCAAGCAACGTCATCAAAAGAATTGGATTCATAAAAATTGATCTCATTGTGTGAACTACGACGAGACATTTTCCTCGTAAAATTTTTCTTCTACCATTAGTTTCTGCTGTCTGGGAACATCTCACTGGTGATGTTGTCGGTGACGCTTGTTCTTTATTTTTTATTTGCAGGTTTGTAATTTCCATCATTATGTAACCAATTGGATTAAGAATGGCAAGAGATATTGGCGCCATCAAGTAGATATACGCTGAATATTCAGGATGTATTTTTGAATACAATGCATCAACAATTGGAAATCCAATCGCAAAATCGTTGCTTTGCGTACAAAAAATTGCTAAAATTCCAGACTTTCCAAAGTTCAGCGGTCGCACAACAAGCAAGGTGATCAGCATGACCGCGAAAAACGCTATTGACTTTGAAATGAGGATTGCGAGAAGAAATTTCCAGTTGACTGTTTCCCATTTTATTTCAGAGAGTGATAAAAAAATCAGTGATGGCAGTGCAAACGTGCCTACGTATGTGTGGAAACCTTTAGCGCCAGCATTTGTTATTATATTGAGACGCGCAGCAATGTAACTAATGATAATAACAGGAAATTTTGTTCTATTAAATGACAATTCAAATTTATAATCTTTAAGTTTATCATCATGCAATGTATTTTAAGATAATAAAATATTTTAATGAACCATTTTTCGAAGTGGGTAGAATGAAAATTTGCGTCATTGCGTTGGTGGCTAAGGAAATCTAATATATTGATTTTCCATACAGATAAATCTGTCAATCTTGGTGACGAAATTACTTTAAAAAAAGCTCGCTCAAATAATGTATCTAAATAGTTAATTATAAAGGTTCTATCATGTTCTTAAAAGAACCTGTACAGTACATTGATGTGCATGTGATTCATTAGGATTTAATTTAAAAGCTTTTTTTAAGAATCCTTATCATTAAATTTTAAGTAATGCGGTAAATTTGTTGTATCAAAATAGAAGATTAAAATCAATGAGATAAAGGTTGATTCCGTATTATTTCAAAACAAATATATAAAAATTAACTTTTGTTTGTGAAATGTGAGAATCATATGAAAAAAATGCGTCATCGTTTTCTGTCCATTGACGTGAAGACACGACCTTTTATGATATCAGAGCAATTTAGAATTAAAACGAAGTACTGTAAATTCTTAAGTGACGTTAAATCAATTTGACTCATGAATTTTCAAGATGTATTCTAAAACCGCAGAGAAAAAGAGCATCTGACTCATAAGTATGAACAGAGACTTCAGGAAAGAAATCGAACGGCAAGCTGAGTCGTGAATTATCAAGGTGAACGAAAGTGTTGTCTTATAAATCTTGTTTCACGGTCAGAGATTAAAAAATGTTCACTTACCCGATCGTTATTATTGCGAAACATTGAATTAAAGCAGGATAAAGATTTTCTATTGCGATGTCTGGTGGATCAGTTGTGAACTCCGTGGTCTGCGATGTATTATCTATCATTTTCATTTCTTTAAATGGATTTCTATCTTAATCGATTTATCTCGAATGAATTAGCATAGTTTTTAGATATTTGTTTATTAATTTTCAAGCAAATCTTTTATGACGTGAAATAAAAATATTCGAAAAATTAATTTGTTTTATTTTTGTCACTAAATAGGTATATTAACTTAAAAGAACAAATTAGTTTGTTCTTAAACTTATAAGAATTATTGATGTTACGACAAGCTGTTTGCTAAACTTTATGCAGAATTTTACTGAGTACTCTATCACACTCTCCACTCGAAACTCGTCTCTCCTAAGTTAGTTTCAGGTGGAGTGTGTACGCACGGACGAAAATAGTGCACGGAATAAAATCAAACCTGCTTTGTATGAAAATCGTGTTTTGGTCAAATCCACGCAAGTCGGGAATCACTCGGATTAACCGGGCCCCGCGGCGCGTCTTCTGAACGAGCTCTTTAAAGTAGGAGCATTGAAAATATTCAAAATTTAACAAACTGTTAAAAAATTAAACTCAACTTTATTATTGCTTCATCATAAAAAATATATTTGAAATCAAAGACTTATAGTAACAACAATGTGATATGTTTCACACCAAACTAAAGCCTTGAGTCATTTGAATGCTTTGTAATAATTTATATTTTAATTTTCCCTTTGATTTATACCGTGGCAGGTCCAAAAGATTAAAACAGGTATGAGCAACACAAAGGAGATTATCATCAGCAACAGGTTGGATAAAAATCTGTCATGAATATATATGAATGCGTACAATATTATAAATTAAAACTTGGAAAAACATACCTTTATTCCTTTCATTCCTTGAATCGGGATACGATCACTTCCAGTTAAAAATAATAAAAATTTCTTCTTATCTTCCAATGATAACTCATGAAAAACATCCCAGAACATTCTTACAGTTGGATCACTCGATGTATATCCGTTTTTATATTCAGCATGGGTTTCAAATTCGTTCCAATCATAATCTTCATTTCCCACAACGACTGCCATAAGTTCATGAGGTTTGAAAAGTTTCATAACTCGTCCACCACAAACTTTCATAAAACCTTCGTGAAATCCTTTATATTGCTTTTCAACTGACTTATTAAAAATAAAGTCGATGTATAGGTCAACGAAATCTTTTCTGTAAAATCAATATTGGTAATAAAAGATATTTATTTCACATTTTTAAAACTTACTTATTTTCCTGAGTAACCGAAATATTTGAGCCATTTGGTTTTAGTTCAAATACTCGATTTTCACCAAAATATATTCTCGACACTTCGAATGATAACCCAAATACGTCAGACATATCATCACCATCATAGTCTAAAATACTTTGCATTGACTGAGCCAAAGTTGGAGACAATTCTTTTAAGTCACTTAAATTTGGCTTTTCGTTGAGTAATTTCTTGTAAAGTGCAAGTGGAAAAGAGATGTTGATGATTGTGAAATTATAGATTGCTAGTCCACAAAGAATCCCAACGAGTTTATACATTTCTTCACTCTCGAAAGAATCTTCAGCAAACCACAGGGCACGAGAATCCTCATAGTACTTAAACATTCCATATTTTGCATCAAGAACGTCCTTTAAAAGCAACATGAAAAATTCTTTACGAACACCGCCAGCATCTTCCGCTTCTTCACCAGCAAATTTTACTTTTAAGGGCTTCATTAGATCAGCACTGTTGTAGCGTGATAACTCTCGTATGGTATCTTCAACAATATTTTCTCTGGTGACATTTAAGACAATGTAAATATTTGCTGGAGTACCAAAAAGATTAAAAATATTGCTAGCGGCTGTTTGCATGGCATTATGCATTTGAAGTGCTTGATCGGTTTGAAGTAATAAATGTTTGGCAGATGCATCAAAGAGAAACGGAAAATTACATAAATAGAATGAATTTGGATTTAAATCCGAGCACCATGAAATGTAATCGTGACGAATTTCAAAATATTCGGTAATCTCAGACACATGAAATGTTTCGTAAGGCACTTTTACTTTTCTTTGTTGATGATTGACATGATAAAGTAGCGATAACATGCTGAGAGCCAGGTAGAAGTTGTTTTCGAATAAAAGTTGTCGATTGGGTTGTAGTTGAATTTTTGACATTTCAAAATGCAGAAAATATCTGACAACTTCTTTGAAAATGTTAACAAGTCGTTCAAAATAATCTAAAGTTGTAAGTGCATACCATCCCGAAATGATCTTCAATGGAATCTTTTCCAAGTTGAGTAATGTCTTAGAAAACGGTGAGTGTAATTTCTGATAATGTTTTGTATTGACAAATTCATGATAAAAAGGCAAAATCAAATATATGCGAAGTGTTTCAACATCGGGCGGAGCTGATGATATCGAATTGATTAAATCATTAGTTATTGATTCCCACACCAAAGATTTCAAATTTTCATGATCGATTTTTCTAATAAAGTCGAAGGCTTCTTCAGCTTCTTTCATATCAATTCCATGGTGTTTTGAGGTACAACAAATGTGCTGATTATTACTTAGTAAGAAGCTTCCATTAAAACAAGCTAAATGTTTAAAAACAACTTCAATTTTAGTTATTAATTCCATATCGATAGTTTCATCACTTTTAACACTTGCACACTCGATTGTCAATATTTTTGTTAGTGACCAGATTTGATGCTCATTGACACAATTTCTAAAGTCGTCAACTTCACCTCCTAATGTTCCAGAAACAAGTGAAACCAAACAATGATCTCCACCTGCAAAAATGTTTTTAATCATGAGATCACTGTCATTTGAGATGCTTGTGTCAGACACCCAAGGTCCATGAACTGTTTGAGGAATTGATGATTTCGAACAATTCTTTCCCGTTCCTAATTGCCCACTTCCGTCCAAGCCAAATCCATAAATTCGTTTTCGTGAAGGAATAAATGTCAATGTATGACGACGACCACAACTGATTTGTGTTACAGTACTTCCCATCAACTCCACAATCATTCGAGGTAGAATTTCATTTCCATAAATTCCATGTCCAAGTTGACCGAAAGCACCAGCACCACAACTAAATACTCCACCATCTTGTGTAAGGAAGACAGAAAAATCATCACCACAAGCGATGTAGCGAACTCCAATGCTTCGAAGTGTTCGTAATTGCGTGGGATAACTTTTTGATATTTGATCATTGACTCCAAGTTGTCCATAAAGATTTTTTCCCCATCCAAAAACGGCACCGGATTTCGATATAACAAGGCTATGATTACCTCCACATGATAAGAATGCAATTGGAACACCGGCAAGTGATTTTACGAGTGTTGGTTTAAACACTTTTTCTGATTCAAATCCAAGACCAAGTTGACCGTGCAGATTTGATCCAAAACTATAAAGTTCGCCAGAATTTGTCAATGCCAACGAATGATATTGTCCACAAGCAATTTGAACTATTTGTATTGTTGCAAGCGACTTCACAAGCTTCGGTACAGGATAATTAACCGAAGAATCATTCTCCAATCCGCATTGGCCTGAACTGTTTGAACCCCAAACAAAAAGCTGTCCCCATTCGTTCACAGCCATTGAATGATGCTGGAAGTTGAAAAATAAAATGTTAATGATGATAAAAAAAAGACTTTATGAATTCACTTACAAAACCGCAGCTGATTTGTGTTATGTTGTAATTTTCGAGTGTGCTTATCAACTCTTGTTGTTTTTAGTAGCGAAAAAGAAAAATTAAGGAAGAATAAATAAATTGGTAGTTTCCATAAAAAAAAGGAAATTAATCAGAAAATTTGTTGGACTTAAAACAGTAAGGAAAAACTTTGGATAACTTTCACATACGAAATTTCAACATACGAGGTCTTTTTCTAGATATATCCTGACCTAGTTGTCCGCAATCGTTTTTTCCACATGAGTACACTTTTCCAAATGTTGTCAATAACAAAGTATGCTGAAAGGAACATCAAATGATCTTATCACTTTATAGGAAATCCCTCACTTACTTGTCCACCCAAAGCAGCTTTCTTTAAGTTTCCTGATTCTTCCCATTGCATTTTTCGAGGATCATTAATGATGTCTTCTCTCTCACCACCTGACTCACCTAGTCCTGAAACAAAATATATTATTGGATGTTTCATTTTCAAAAGAAATCGCGAGATTTCTTACCTAACTCCCCACAAGCGCCACTTCCCCAAACGTATAAAGCCATGTCAAGTATAGCTTTTTAAAATTTATTAGATATTGATGATGGAATTCTTAAATAAAAACTTAAAATACAAATAAATTAAAAGATAAATATTGAAAATTTGAGATTTCCATGGCCTCAATTTGAAAAACAAATTCTTCGCAATTCCACGAATTACAACTTAATTCTTTCAAAAGTTTGATGTTGAAGAATATTCTATATCGATAACTTACCTTTGGTACATTATTGAATTTATTATTTAAATTTAAATGAGTGAAAACGCAATTTGATCGAAAATTGAATAAGCAAAATTGTCTTCCAAACAATCGCAAACTTTTTTCCTTCTGTTTTTACTCCTCCTCTATTCATCTCCTCCTCCTCCTCCTTCTCTGTGTAGAATTTTCGAGAAAAATGTAAACAAAGTAGCTACCTAGTTAAAAATTTATAGATAGGTTATTTCGAGTAAAATAGGACTACATAAAAGAAATTTAGTAATTAGCAGCTCACTATTACATATCCAATAAAATAATGGATCATCAAAAAGAAGAAAAAGAAAATGACGAAGAAGTGAAATCGGCATGTTTAATAAAATTTGAAGCATCTAATCCGAGACAATTTTCCACACTCCCAGCAGCTGTTGATTTAAAGCGACCACCATCGAATTGGTAATTTAAAAAAGGTTTTTAATTTAAATAGCATAATTCTAGTTTATTGAAAACTGTTTCTAGGCTAAATGGACAAATTAAATTGACACCTTCACTTTCAACAGTTTATAAATTCTCGAGTTTTCGGATGGCTTTTGATTTCTGGCGAGAACTTGGTGATGTGGATGTTATATCGGACTCTGAAAATATAAAAAACCTTCTGAAAATCCCTTATTCAGATAAAAATGTTCTTTCATATTTTGTTCATCGTATTGGCAACACACTTCTCATCGATGATTTCGATTTACATAAGTATTTGCTGTGGAAGACAGAAGAGGATTGGCGTTGGTTAAGGTCATTCATCTACGAGAATGTCCTGTCAAGATTGAATGAAACCGATCGTAAACCAATTCCAATTCAACATAAGACGAGAGAATTCCTGGAACAGAAAAATCTTCTCAGTAAATTTTTATATTATTCGATTGAAGATTCGAAGAGACCCGAAGAAAAAAAATATGTTCCGATGCCATTAAATCAACCACTTCTCCCTCAACCGAAACGTGAGGATGTATCTGATAATCAAAATCATGAGTATTCTAGAAATGTGTTGTGGACTTTCGAAGATATTCGCATGCTAATCGGAAGCGATATGCCTATTTTTGGTAATCAATCAAGGCCTTGCATTAGTTTGAAATTGAGAGATATGAAGAAGCCTATAAATGTTTTAACAGGTAATGAGACTTTCATTTCTACACTTGCTTTTATTTATTTCTTCCTCTGTTATTTTACAGGCATTGATTATTGGCTTGATAATTTGATGTGTAATGTTCCAGAAATCTTTCTCTGCTTTCATCAAGATGGAATTGTCCAAAAATATGAGCTTCTAAAAACTGAAGATTTACCTTCTCTTGAAAACAGTAAATTTTCACCGAAAGTCATAAGAAATGTTGCTCAGAATATTCTCAGTTTTCTTAAAGCTAATGCAACTAAGTCAGGTCATACTTATTGGCTGTTTAAAGCAAAAAATGACGATGTTGTTAAACTTTATGATTTAACAACACTTCAACTTCTTGCAACAACTAAAGATGATGAAAACAATGAGTCAAGCGAAAAGGAAAGAGAAAACGACCAAAATCCTTTTACAATTCCTGTTGCAATGCTTCTTTATACAGTTGCAAGGAACATGAAGTATTCAAATGAAAAATTAACAGCAAAACAAGCTGGTAATATAAAACAGCTTCTAGATAATTGTTTGAAGCTTCTTCCTAAAGACAAATATCCACAAATTGTCACATCATCTCATTATATTTTGTCGGATATTCAAATACACGCTGGAATGGATCCAGCTAATCCATCAACTCCTTTCAATGAAGACGAAGATGATTCTGATGAAAACTTAGAAGAAATGTATGAAGAACAATTGTCGGATGATGAATTGGACATTAAAGACAATGGTGAATGTTATTCAGCAATTCAAAGTATTCGTGATGCAATGAATGATAAAATCAGTACTAATAAGTCTAAACTATCATCAAAACCAGCACCTTTAACACTTGGTGATCTTCAAGAGCGATGTGAATTAGCTTTAGAAAATGTAATTTCTGGTTTAAATTGTCTTCAATATTTTGAAAGTGAATCAGCGATAGCACGTGAGAAGCAAAAAGAAAAGGAACAAATCATTCACGAAGAACAGAATCCAAAGTTGGCGAATCCTGACGTGGCAATCCCTATGGGGTGGAGTCACAAGAATGGAGAAAGCTCAAAGAAGAAAAAGAAATCAAAGAAAGATGAACACCATACAGAAAAGGAAACAACTCAAAATAGTAATGAAGTTCAACTTGATTCTAAATCTCTTCTAATGAAAGGAGCTCCAAATGTTAAAACGTGGAACACGCACCTTAAAGTTTTACTCTTTGAAAAAGCTTCACTCGCCTATGCTTGTTTAGCTGAAGATTCTTATAACAAGCAGAAGTTTGGTCAAAGTTTAAACTTCTTACAAATGTCAATCATGTGTCAAAATTTAGTCTCGAAATATGTCGCAGCAATGAAAACTCAAAAAAGTTGCCTCTTTGGTCGGGCTGGTGATTGTTATTTCCAAATCAGTAAAAACTTAAATGAAGCTCAAAAGCATCAGAATGACTTCATAGCATTGGAGAATGATGTTGACAGAGAAATATTAAAGGAACTTGAAAAGGAAGAACTTGTTAAAAATGAGTTTCGTGAGCCATCAGCTAATGAAGAAGAAATGTTAGAAGAGAGTTGCAGATGTTATGAAATCAGCTTGATAGGAAATAAAGAATCAAAGTTTGAATTAGTCAGGAGATTAGGAAATGTAAGTTGATTTCATTTAATTTTATGGAAATTTCTGTCACATTTTTCTCTTTCAGGTTTATAATGAACTTGGAGTTTATTTGATGCAAAGATCTCAAGTCATGTATAATGCTCGTGTTGAACATGAAAATTCGGAAAATATCAAAAACGAGCAAAATTATCAACAAATTGCGAAAAAATCATACGACTTTCTAATGAAAGCTGTAACATTATTCCAAGATGCTGAAGATTCTATCAATTTGATCATCTGTAATTTAAATCTTGGACGTTTCTTCAGACTTTCAGCTCACATTAACATTTTTCAAGAAGATTCAACTACAAAATCGCTTCAAATCCAGAAGAAAATGTATCAAGAATCATTCAACAGCTATCATCGAGCGCTGGCTATCTTGGAAAATCGAAAATCAAATCCAGAACTTTGGGATATGGTAACATGGGAACTTTCAACATCAACATTTAATTTAGCAAAGCAAATGCAAGATTATGGCGTTGCTGACAAATCTACTGATGAACTTGAACGTGATGTTGTTGAAATGCTTATGAAAGCTTTAAAACTTTGTGATTTAGAGACAAATAATTGTCGCCAAGTCTTATATTGCTTTCGAGCTGGTTTAATTCATCATCGTCTTGGAAGTTTTTATCATCAAAGTTTGAGATCCATCACTGATGAAACAAAAAAGCGAACAACTTTGCAACTCTGTCGTTTAAATTATGAAAAGTCATTAAATCTTCTCGAGTCTTTAAAGGAATTCAAAGATTATTTTCAAGTTCAAATGGAGAGAATTGCATTGCAGGAATTATTGGCAGAAGATTCATCGAATGTCCAACAAAAGATAAGAAATTACCAAATGGCTTTGACTTATTTTATAGATACGACAAAAATGCTTGAACTACTGAAAGACGCAAAAACTATAATTGATTTTGAAGAGATAACATCACTTATGGAATTGTTTGAGAAACGTCTTCAACACATACTTAAAACTCTGACAAAACTCACAATGTCTGGAAAGAAGTTCGATCTGAAAAGTGATGCCTGCAAGAAAATGTTTGCATGCACATTGCGAACAAATCAAAAATTGGAACTTCAAGAACTTGTTAATCATTTATTGTTTGTTGTTGGAAATGTTCAAAATATACTGAAGAGTGGCTCCTAGAAGAAATATGAAACAAGTAATAAAGCTTTTTGTGAAATGAAGTTTTAAATATTAAAAATCGTTGTACATTGCTTGATAGCATATAAAATCATGATTGATGTTTGATAATTTAATTACAGGCCCAACTTTTGAAGGCAGAAATATTATTTTTCCTCTTTTGAGCATAAAACTTTCCATTTCAGTTCCACACATTTCAGCTTCACCTGACACAACGAGAATAATTGATCCAAATTTACTGTTTATGATCTCATAACTGTTGATGATAGAAGGTACATGAATTTTTGCAACAGCAAAATCTTTCACAGGAGGTTTAAAGATCCAAGTAAATTTGTGATTCCTGTCAAGAATCTCTGGCTGGAAAAGTTTTTCTTTTGCTGGTGAACCATCGTAGATAAGCATTCCTAAAAGGTTCTCAACATCTTTGAACTTCGGAGTTAATCCAGCACGTACAACATTATCAGAGCAACTCATACATTCAATGCAATCACCAGAAAGATATGCATGAGGAACCTTGGCTGCTAAGAAAATGGACTCACCAGGATGAAGTTCAATTAAATTTAAGAAAAATAACGAAAGAGAACCGACGTCATAAGGAAAATCTTTTTGAATTTGTCGAAAGACAACAGCGAGCTTTGAGTCATCATTTTCAAACTTAATCATCAATCCATTAATACATTTCCTTATGTTCTCATCGTTTGACTTCATAAGTTTCGTGTAACATGTTTTCAATCCTTCGGTTCCATTGGTATTGATGAGTTCAATATTATCAACATCAAGAAGTTCACAAAGTTCAGTATGAAATTTGAGTAAATTATAAATCTCAGAATGAGGACGAAATCCACAGAGCGCTAAAAAAGGTGTGAGCGCGATTGCAATCTAAACAAAATGTTTCAAAAATATTCATGTTTTTTCTTCACATAAAAAATTCATTATTTACCTCAGGTTTGTGGTTTGCATCTTTATAGATATCCGGATATTTAGCATGCAATAATTCAGCTTCAGTTTTATTAGGATGAACCTGAATGCTTAAAGCCTTTCTTATGCTCAAAACTTTGAACAAGAAAGGAAGCTTCGATTGTCCCCCAATAATATTATCACAATCCCTCTGAATAAATTCACCAAGCATCTCACCAGTACCTTTAATCTTAGATTGACCTGACACATGATCTCCCATCCATAATTCAGAATATGGTTTCGCTTCATCCACGATAAAAGTTTCATCTCCTGATTGCATAAGTTTCACGACTTCTGACTCACTTCCCAATTTTCCCCAATCATAATTCTTTATGTCACCGATAATTTCCATGATTGATGATTGACTTTAAGACGTTTCTGCTGATATCTACCTAGCAACTGTTTGGAAAATGTTTCGATATATTTTTCAGTAAACCTTCTAAATTAAAAAATGTTTGTTTTGTCTTTCTAATGTTTATACTCGCTTTGAAACAAACCAACCTTGATCTAGGTCGCGCATTCGCAGATATGTACTTAGGATATATTGCTTTACAAATAAGAATCAAAGTAGAAGCAATTTATCAAAATCTTCGTATCAAGAATTTTATTGTGTGAATATTTAGGTATAAACATCTATTGATAAGTGTACATTGTACATTGCTCACACAATTGCATGTTGTATGAAGTTAGCGACAATCACACATAATTGAAATTTAAACACGATGCTTTTCTAACTTTCGGTTAGCATTTAATAAAGATCAACATACAACTCTTGTTTGCTGCATGCTACATTCATAATATTATCTATCACACGATAAATCAAAATATAATGAGCAATTAATTTGCATTAATTAAATAAATATTAAACCTGATATCATTCAGAGCTGTAAAAAACTTGATTAGCAACTGAACCATCCTTTGGATTTTTTTTTTAGAAAATTACAGTTTGAGATATCAAGAAATCATAATAAACGATATTAAATGGTCCAACTGGTTTATCAGCTGATTTATGCAAAAGTATGTTACATTGGTCTCATCGCCGGTCGCCACATCGTTAGAACTTGTAATCTTTTGTCTTATTTCGTCTAAGATTTTGCTTATCTTTAAAGATTTATTCAATCAAGACATTTTTATGTTAGATATGTTCGTAGTCTTGTTTTAATTCGTTGCTAATGTCACACTGTGATTTTCCATTTCCTTCAAATTTGTATATGTACAAATTAGATACTTAATAGAATTATTCTTTATTCTTTTACTATTATTCGATAATGAAGTCAAAGTGAATTTATTTCGTAAGATTTTAGTATAAAACAAAGCACTTTTCATAGCTTTCTATCAGTTTTCTTAAGCATTCAGTAGCATCAACAAAGAACAAAGTGGAGTAATTTTTTTGTCACGTAAGAAATAAAATCATGTACAAAGTTGTACAAGTAAAATAAGTTTAGGATTTGGGAGTTCCTATGAAAATATCTTACGAAAAGGAAAAAAACTACATATAACTTAATACAACTAGATGGTCATATAAGAAAACTACTTACACTAAATAGAGTTGAAATATTCTTACTTCTTGATACAGCGTGTCAAGCAGCACGCAAGCTATGACTCATTTAACATGTTATGTAAAACTTACACACGCGTTTCTTAAGTTAAAACTAAACTTGTTTCCTTAAAATATTAATTAGAGAGAATTTTACCGTTTGAAAAAAAAGAATCAAATGATTTATCACGGAAACTTGCAATAAGCGTGTGTGTTGTTTTCGTGGGTTGAGACTTGATAAATATAAAAGTGAAGAAGATATAAAACAACTTATAATGTTAGAGTGCGAAAATAACCGTTATGAGATTGAATTAAAATAGATTTTGATTTTCTTTATGCGCAAGAAAAAGCATGAAACTTGATCGTTTCAGACATTGTGTCTCGCCTTTTAATTGAAGAAAGAAAAATTATACCTGTTGAGTGGTTCACAGACTCCGGAAAGAAATGTAAATATTGTAGTAGCGGTTTATTCTGTTATGTATTTAATTTCAAAATTATCAAATATTACGAGACATGTATCGAAACGTGTATTGTTCAGGGTTAAATAATAAGTTTTGATATAACGTGTCAAACGTTACGAGAATGAAATTATCATCATTAATAATTGACATCACCTTATAAAACTCTTAATCTTAAAATAGGTTTTTATGCCATCGAATGATGTGAAACTCATAATTGCGCGAATAAAAAATCCTTTAACCCAAACCTTGAATTCGTCTCTTAATTTTTTTCGGAGAAATTTCAAAACATCCGAGGCAATTAGTGAAAGTCTTGGTCATATTAAAACAGTGACTTTGGAATTTTTACAGTTATGAGACACAAACGATCTTGCATTACATAATTTAAATGATTCGGGTTTTACTAGGGTGAGAGATTGAATTTCGGTGCTACGTTGGAATATTCTATAAGTTTTTAATCTCAGGCAAATGTGATTGAATTTGCAGACAAAGAACTACTTTACTCTAAAGGAAATGATTGCAGAATAAAAGCAAACAAGTCATCGGACAAATAAATATAGGAAGTTGAACAAATCGTGTTCATTTATTGAAGCGAATTTTTTTGCGACTCAATATATTTCTGTCTCAGTTGTCGCATACAGATTGACTTATTAGAAGAAGTCAGACCAGGCCTCAAGTTTTTGCACGTGAATATTTCTGCTAACGACCGCTTTGAGAATTTCAGGCTTTGATATTTCTTCGTTCCCCACTTATTAAGAAACATATGTTGAGGCACAAAATAGAAAAGATATATCTTGTTCGATGGTTCAAGAGATTTCTTCAGTAAACGTTTATCAATTAGTCAATAAAGATGTGCGAGTTATTTATTTTTAATTAATTGTTTAATCCTGTTTGCAAAAGTTTCATAAAAAAATACATTTTATCGAGCATTTAAAACTTTTAAAAATTTACATTGGAATTGGTGCAGAAATTTTTTTGAAGGAATTTAATATCTAGAAAGTGACTAAATTTTTTAATGAATTATTGCAGAACTGAAACGAAAATATTTCATAATCTTCTTAAAATGCCTTCAATGAAAATTATGCTTTTACTGTCAGCTATTGTGCTGACACTTTATTTCATCGAAAATACTGCTGGAAATCCTTATCCCAGCATAGGTAAACCAAAAAAGAAAAGGCTTGGTAAATGTGCTTTCTTTTAATAATTTACTATTTGTTTTATTCTATTTAGCTTTTATTGTTATTGAATTGCGTGAGAGAAGACTAAAAAAACCGTAGAAACAGTTTTAATTAAGAAAAAGTTTTAAGAATTGAGTGCCACGTGCTCTGCACAATCTCAGTGCTTTTAGTATTTTATGCTGTAATAGCTTGAGATAGATTTATTTTATTAATAAAATCTATTGGTTACAAAAAGATCATAAATAAATTTAATATTAATTCTTATTGTTTGCTAGTGACATAATTTACAATTGTGACACTCGTTTTTCAATAATTGTGCTTTGCGTAATGTTTATGATGCAACATTTGTTCAAAGTTATAAAGATAAATCATTCAACAGACCTCTTCGGGGGCTATGACATCCTTGGAGTATGTTTGAGAAACTGTGCGCAATGCAAGAAGATGTTCGGCTCGTTCTTTGAAGGCCAACTCTGCGCAGACAGCTGTGTCAAGTTCAAGGGGAAAGTGATTCCAGATTGTGAAGATTTGGGTATTAAAACTGTCTATAAATAATAAAATAAATGTATGTAATCACATTAATCCCTTTATTTCATCGTAAAGCTTCCATTGCACCATTCTTATCAACAAAAACGGAGTAAACTATAAAACACAAATCTCACCAAAACATAATATTTATAACCATTCGCAAACGTAAACCTGACAGAATTGAACATTAATGAGGTACCCATGAAGACGCTTTTCATTTCATCAACGAGAAATCTCATTGAATGAAATTAGTTTAATTGAATACAAAATAACTAGTAAATTTTAAGTAAATTCAAACATTTTATTAATTTCGCACATGTGTTACGAACCATTTTATTTTAAATCATTCACTTTTTTGGATACTTTTTGTTTATATTTATCATCATTCGATCTATAATTAATTTATAATCAAAAAACATTTGCAAAAGAGAGCTCTCAATTATTTTAAGCTTTGTTAGATTAGTTTATAATGTTAATAAGTCTTAATGTTTTAAATATTATTTATTTAAGAAGAAATTTCTATATTAAAATTATGTGTCTTAAATACAATATTTGTAATGGCAATTTTAATAAATGTTTGTCCAATTGATAACAGAAAAAGTATGCTCTTAAATTTTTTTTATTTTTATTTATAAATACAGCCTAAATCAGATCTTCTTTTGAATTAAAATTTCTTTATAAATATTAAAATGATTAAATAAATTTTATTGTCATTTAATTAAATCACAAATTTTTAGTTGCATAGTAATTTATGAGAAGTCGCCTGATTGTCTGCAAAATCGACGAGAAAACAGCATGTGTATAGAAAATTAAATTAAACAGTTAAATGCGAGATCAAAATTCATTTTGACTAGATCTGTATTAAAGTATTAAAGCTTGTCTTAAAGTATCATTTCACAAGTGTTTTACATTTGTACTTGATACCCAATATGCATGTAAATAACTACTTGATCCAATAACGCTGTGTGCGAATTGATTACTAATGAGGTTTCAACTTATAGAGCAACGAATAATTAAGAGTATGGATATGAAATGAAACAAAGAGCGGAAATTAATTTGTACTGTTAACAGAAGAGGGAACATCTTGTGGAAAAAGCACGCTCCAAGATATTATAACAGTGATTGTATTATGTAAAAGTCTTGAATGTAAATATTTGATTTAATTGTTTCGTAGGTCATGACTTTGATACGAATTCTTGTCTCATCGTAGTCATTTTATGTAACAGTAAGAGAAAGACATTCCTAAACATCAAGTTCGTTTTCAAAAATTCTCAAATTCAATGTTTGTATTCGCCATCTCACCCACTACATTGAGATTCCAAACATGTTTTCATATCTTTTTCATTCACAGCTTTCATTCAATTTCAAATTTACTAGTGTTTGCAAGGTAAGGTTTATCTTTTAAACAAACAGATCCATGTCATGTTTTGATTGAAAGCGATTTTCTATCTCCGCATTATGTGATGGCTATTCTTCTGAATATTGATTTTCCCGTGATGAAATCTCGAAGGATTCTACCTTTGTATTGACTATTCAACTTGTTCAAACTTCATTTCTTCTTCTTCATAAAAGTCTCGAACTATGAAAAGCGTATCTTAAATAGGAGTATTAAACGCTATTTCTTAGCGAATATAGCACTCTGTGGTTTTGCCACCATTATAATATGAAAATTAATGCTTTTTAATTACAAATTTTTCTTCCTTTGTATCATTTTTACCCTCTCACAATATTCACCTCTCGTTTCTTTTACTCTCCTGAGTCTTAAAAACAACGTGCGAGTTATACAGAAGTCATTGTCTCGCTTTGAATATTGCGACGTTGCTTTGTTCTTAATCAAGCTACAAAGCTATTTTTTCTCATTTAAGAACGCCATTAGCGAGTGAATTGCGAGATTGGAACAAAATCATTACGACAAGACGAGGCAGAAAAGCGTGAATAAATTGTTATTGTTCTGCTACGAAGAAATTTTTGACTGAATGAAACTGAAAATACCAGTAAAGAAATTAAAACTTGGATTTATCCTGAATATTTCATCTGGGAAAAGCTTTCTATTAGATGTTAACTGATAAAAAATGTTCAAAGACAAAATTTAAGAATTTTTCATTCTTACCTACAATTCATTATTACCTATAACAAAAGATTATGTATAAATTGTACATAAAATGACTTCTAAGATTTCTAAAGGCAATCCAATAAAAGCAAATATCTAAGGATTTCGAAAATCATCAATTCTATTTTTCTCATCACATTTCATATGTGTCATTAAATTTGTAATTGATTTTTGAAACAATAAAATTATCTGAACTTTTGTCTAAGAAGCTTTGAAAATCTTGTAATTGTATCTGTTTCGACTAAAAGAAACATAAAATTATATTAGAATTAAATTTATTATCATGATAGAAACCACAATGAGCTTGAGGTTTTTTTTCATTTCCTACTACCCTACCTAATAATCTCAAGGGTTGGATGACTTTAATGGGAGGGCTCATTTATTTAGTTTTGCTTTCAAGCTTCAGGAGAAATGTTATTTAATTTTTATACTTCTCTGATTAAAATTTAATGCAACGCTTTATTTCATATAATTTAAGCATAAATATGTACATAAAATATAAAAGTAGATTTTTATGCCTTTGTCGCTCAATTTTTCTACATATTTTGCCATAATCTTTTTTAAAAAAGTAGCTTGTAACATTTAGACTCTATTTATAGTTATTTTTAAAATAAATTAAACGTCAAATTTTCAGTAGAGCTTATGAGAGCCTTTCAGTTTCAGAATATTGCTTATGTTAAATTTCTATGAAATTTTCAATGTGTGAACTTTTTTAATCAAAAAAACTTGAAACCTATTCTATTCAGATGTATTTAAAATTATTACAATTAATACAAAAATTCTTTGACTATTTGAGTTTACGAAAACTCTCACAAACAATCAATCAATTCCAGGAAAACTCTTTAAAACATATTTATGTATCTGAAACGTAATTATGCTTGATATGAAATGACAATTTTTGTATAAATTAAAAATATTTACAATTTCAGTCATAATGAGCATTTAGTAGCAAAAAAGCAATAATTAAATCTCAATTAAATTTTTATTGCGCAACCAAGGCACTAAACTCATTCAATCATTTTCCAATTAACAGTTATGTTTCAATAATTTTTTTTCTCCTGAGAACAAATATAAAATCTTTTTGTATTTTTTGCTGAGAACTACCTAGTTGTGTCAGACATTAAAGATTCAATTGATGGAAATTGTTTAATTTCCTTGCGGCTTATTACTCAATACGAAACTTTTGTTTTTTAGACCATAGAGATAATTTCCTTCTTCTCATTTCAATCTAATATCATCAAATAACCTTGTTATTTTTCTATTCGACTTCATGTTTATCATTTCCATTTTGTTTATTCAATAAGAAAAGCTTATTCACTCTAAAAGCTAAAAGCAATTCTAAAGCATCTCCTGTAGACGAGAACATTTTATTGAAAAAGTTTTCTAAACAAACAATTGAGCATGAAACATGGAAAATTCTTTTATTGTTATTTTATCTGAAATGAAAAGTTTACGATTTTATTACGAAACTTATGTTTTTACTGTCTCAATATAATAAAGAAACTAGGGTGGGGCCTCCGTAAATATTATTTTGTGAGGCTATCTCGAAATAAGATTATTATTTGTGGGTTTATTGTTGTATGTCGTCGAGAATATTTTCACATTTAGAACTTGAAGTGTCATTGATTAATCACTGGAAAATTGAAGGAGTATGAAAACGGAACGAGTCAGGATTGAATAAATATTTGTGTAGCCATTATATTCCTTAATTACAGAAAACTTAAACTCATTCCATTTGGTTTTTCATGTCTTCAAACTTAATCGTAATCATTTCTTTTTCTTCATTATGTTTAGTAACACTTTTCTTGTTATTAGATTGAAAATATTTTCTAACCATCGGTGCTAGAAGTTTCGAATCAACATTGTTGGGATCTTCGAAGCCAAAAAACATACTCAGAATTACTGAAGAAACAATTCCGATCATAGCACCGAACGGCATGTAGTAAAGGTAAGACATGTGATGAAATTGGCCGGCGATTTCGTCGTCATGAATTGGCTTGGAGAGATTTTCAATCAAAGTAAAATTATATTGACACCCTTCTACAGAAGTCGACTTTGTTTCATATCCAATAACACCTCGTGCCAAGTCTAGCTGTGATCTAACAACAATATATGTCATTACAGCTGAAGATACTAAAGCCCCATAAAATGTGGCTCGTTTTCCAATCCATGGTAAAAACATTCCTATTGTAAAAATTCCAAACATTCCTCCAACACAAGCAGCTGGAAGTCTCATTGAAAGTTCTAAAACTGAACCAAGGTGTTGAACAACATACACGAGTGCTACTGAGAGAACACCAATAATAAGAACTGTGCCTCTCATTACAAATCCACTCATTGTTTCCGAAATTTTATTTTTAAACACCGGTTTGAAGTAGTCTTCAAGTGCAACTGCTGCCATCGAATTGAGATTAGATGATAAGGTGCTTAAAGCAGCTTTGTATGTGCAAATGAATAAAAAAAAGTTATGCAAATGATTCATTAGAAAAACATAGAAATATTACAAACTAACCTGAGAAAACCCCAGCAATAAACAAACCTGGAAGACCAGGAATATCCTTTAAAATTTGCATTACCAAAAGTGGTACCAACTGGTCATTTGCCTTGGCCAGTTTAGTCGTCAAAGGATCACAATCATGATATGTAGCATAAAGAAGAAGACCGTTATAAATGCACATAAAAATGAGAATAGTGATTGCAATAACATAAATTTTGCAACCTTTCTTTGCTGTCTTCTCATCCTTAAGTGCTAGAAAACGTTGTATAACGCTTTGATTTGTATTGCAAATAATCCAATACCAGCCACCTCCAACAAACAAACTCCAAAATGTGTGACGAATTGTTGGATCTATTCGGAAACTTTGATGTAAATGATTTAATCAATTATTAGTTAATATGAATAAGTTATTTCTCAACCTACTCTGGAGTCTCAAATCTGTCACCTTCCATGTTAATATCTATTAAAGCACTAAGACCACCAATGTTTGCTGTCCCTTTGATCATCACAAGTACCATGACTATGTACATGATAACAATTTGAATGACATCTGTCCAGATTACAGCTTTTATTCCACCCTGAAGCATCGTTAACCATCAACATTGTGTAAGGGCATGACAACAAGTGGTTTATTGACAAAACTTACCAAAAGTGTATAAAATATGCAAACAGACATGACAACAGGTGTAATAATATGAATATCTACACCTGTGGTTTGATTGAAGGCCAAAGCTGGAACGTAAACGACTATTGGGAGCCATGTAATTGTTGACACCGATAATACTACAGAGCCAAAAAGACGTAATTTCATATCAAAGCGTCTTTCTAAATACTTTAAAAAAGATAACAGAAATGTATGATATGCCAAAATTTTGATTACCACTTATTAATAAATCATTTCGTACCTCAAACATGCTTACAACTTTTAACTCGTAGAAGACTGGAATAATGATGTAGTGCATGTAAATCCCCAAAAACAAGGGCCCAGCCATTACGTAAGCATATTGAATACCATAAATATATATTTCTGTGAGTTTTTAATAATTTATTTTTATATTATACCGTATACATGAAAGTTCAATAATAAATTTTACCTGTGCTTGTACCAAGTAATGTGATTCCAGAAACAAATGTAGCCACCAATGACATTGCAACTGAGAAAGAAAATGTATTTAAATTTTAAAAATCTTGGAATTTTTTTCTAAAGTACTGCATTGCACCTGGGAAGACTTGAACATTTTTTCCGCCCAGTAAATATTCAAGTTCCACTGAGCCACGACGTGATTTGAATCGATTGAACTTCTGCTTCTGATGATCTTTATAACCAAAATATAATCCGATCAACGCAGAAATGATAAGCATTAAGATGAAAACTGCATAATCAATTGAACCGAATTTTTTAAAAGATTCACTGACATTTTCAACAGTTTGGGACATATTTCCAGATTCGAAGTATCTTTTTCAGTAATTAATGTGAGACTGAGCTCAATCACAGAACAATTTTTCCACAAAATTTTTTTTAATCTATCTCTTAACGTTGACGAGATAACAACAACTTGATCGATTTACAATGTAGATTATATTGTGTGTTAACACTTTTAAAATTTATAATCATTTAGATGGTCCATCGTCATATGCTTTAAATTCAAATCATACGTAGCAGATATCTGCTGTAGTAACAAGTACATTGTAGATGAAGCTTACATCTTCCACAATCTACAATAACATTTTTCCATTGTTTAATAACTTTCTTTAAATCTTTGTTTATTTTGATTTTAAATTGATTAAACCAACGAACATTCAATGTTGCAAATGCAAACAAACTGCTGGAAGAGCGTAAAAATGTTTCTTTAAGTAATTTGTCGCCCTTAAATACAGTAGGTAGATAAAATAAAAAGGGAAGGAATTGTAATTTTAAACAATTCTTGTTTCAGAACAATCAAAATTTTTCTTTTTTCGCAATGACTTCACAAATAAGGAAAAAATTTATGGCGGTTACAAAAATCAAGGAAAAACACGAAACGTCGCGAAACTTTAATCATGAATTTGGTGAGGGTTGTGTTCTTTACAATTTTAACCTTCGTTTTCTTTAGCGTAAAAGATTACGGTAAACTTGTGACAAATAAGATTCATCACGCTCTAAAAAACAGCAAGTGAACGTTTCACTTGAACCCTTTGGGAAACTAAAGAGTTCAGGAATGGATGTTGAATAAATATAAAATGTTTATCAAATAAAAATCTTCCATCTTCATTTTAATAACAAAAGCTTAAAATTCAAACAATAATCTAAAGTTTCCTGCCTTGTAAAACGACATTTAATCATTTGGAATCTGTCGTTATAGCTATAAAATCAAATGGATTGTGAAATGTGAATTTTTATCGTATTGAAATTAAAGGAAGGAGTTTCTTACATCAATTGATTTCAAATGAAAAGAATTCAGCAAATAATGGAAACGTTTTTCGTCTACCTTTTTTCCTAAGTGTTTTACGAAGATGAAAATCCTAGAACTAGAACTAAATAAGAAGAGAAACGTTTTATGAATATTTTCGTGTACTCGATTGTTGAAAAGAAATGTTACATGAAATTCAAATTGAATCGCTATAATTAGGCGACAAAAGTTAGAACGGGTTTTGCGTGATTTTTTTTATTAAAAACTTTTTTATTGGAATTAGATATGTAAAATGGTTTTCGTGAGTTTTCATTCTTTTAAAAAGGTGCATCGAAATAAATTATAAATACAATTTATAATCAATTATCTACACTTGAATATGATTTAAACACGATACTATTTAATTAGGTAAGGAGATATTTTCAAATTAACATTAATTATTATAGCCACTGGCAATCATTAATTTATTTGAACTTTCAGAATATAAATCTATACTTAATCTCAAAGCTTGAAATGAACTGAAGACCTTGAAAGTTTCAAGTTTAGAATACAATTCTTTTAAAAAGAAAAGATAAAAACAAATTTTAAATTCAAATACTTGCAAATCTAATTACATCATTATTGTCATTTTCATATATTGGTGTTAATTTAAATGTTTTAACTGTAAATACCTTATTCTGCAATGCAAATCAAGCGTGCTCACTTTTGGTTCACCGTTCACCTGAGCTCACCATTATATTTGCTTTCATGGGTCACCATTTTTTCCTGCTAACAAAATTGTCTGGCAAGAAGGCTGTTAGAAAAAATAGTGACCCAAGTAAGTGAATTGACAGAGATGCCATGGTGAGGTCAGGTGAGCTTTGAGCCAATAGTGAGCAAGCTTGGTATACATTCTCTATTGCTTCATAGACAGCTAATTTGAGCATTCGTAAGACATTACTATAATTGGCTTGTAAAGATGATAAAAATGACAAAAAAGTAAATTTACAAGTAATATTGATACCTAATTATCTTTGAGCTTTACTGAGAGCTTTTGAAAAAAAATTATCGCTCTCAAAAGTAAAGAAGAGAATTATTTAAGCTTACATATTCGCTTTTATAGTTACGAAGCTATCTATATGCGTATTTTTCTATTTATGATTCCGAAAACATAGTTTTTTTCCTGGTTTTTAATTATGTTTCATAATATTTATAAAACAATCGTCAGAACATTATTTGTTAGGAAATTAAGCGAACTCAAAATTTTGTTATCGTTAATTAATAAACTGACAGACAATCAAGAAAGTTAGATTTTATTTTCCCTATAATTACGAACAAACATGGAGTTTTATCATTATAATCTTACGTTAAACTAAATTAAATAATGTTCTCATAAATATTTGGACTGTTACCGCTGTCAAAGTATTATTCTTCTACGTTACAAGTTTATTTTTCTACATATTTTGGTTTTATCATATATAACCCAACTATCATCCTGATTTCACATTTAATATTTGGAAATGATGAAAATTCCGCCAAATTGAAAATATCGAAAAAATGTAAGTTACAGTTTTTGACGTTTTTGTTAAACATAAGCTTTTACTGGCCCTAGAGTATCTTCTCTTATCTTCAATAAATTTAACATTGAACAACTTTTACCCTACCTTATCAGGTATGTGCACATGCTTCGAAGGTATTTTCAATTGAATTTTTATTTTCAGCCCATAAATAAAATACTTAGTCATGATTTTATGTGCTGAATTTTTTGTGCTTTTTCTTATTAGTTTCTACAAAATAGGTCGTAAAACGTAAAATCTACTTATTAATTCAAATAAAGTTAGATTTAACGATATGTATTTTTAATTTCTTATTTTTGAACTATCAATCGATCAAAACTTCTTGAATTTATAAAGAATATTCTAACGTGTAGTTTATTTTTATTTCAGAAACATCCGGCGGAAAGGAGAACAGAAATTTTCTTAAATCTAGAAGTTATTGATTGAACGTGATACGAATCTTTCTGAGATTTTTTGCTTCTAAGTTTCATGTTTGTTGAGCATAAATTCCTTTTTTTTTCTGCAAAAAGCAAACAGACACAAATCCTTACAAATAGAAAAAGGAATCTCCGAGATCTGCATACGAAGAAGGATTTAATGAAAGTCAATATTGAAAATATTGAAATGAGTTCTGTGTGAATCAGAACAAAAGAAAGTTTTCAATCAGGAATCTTAACAATCTCAGCTTTCAACATGATATCAAAATAGGATGCTAAATGACTAAGATGACTTTTCAAAAATCTTATCGACAATCGTCTTTTGAAATCGCGAAAAAATGAAGACACTCAGTAACCAATCCTTTTATCTAACTCGCAATGAAACAGCAAAAATAATCAGGCATTAGTTTGTATTGCTTTTTAAAAATTTTAAAATGATTAGCATTTGACTCAATAAATAATCCAGGAAATCCTTAATAAAAGAGTTCAAACTATAATATAAATCAAAGAAAATAAAACACTCACAATTTAAGCTTAATAATGGTCATATTCATCTTTATTATAAAAACTAATGCTACGTAAACTTAATTTCCCACATTTTATCATCTTTGTTATTTCTTCAACAAGTTTTAACGAAAGAAGATATTTAGTTAATCAGACGTTGGAATTTCAGAAGAAAAAGTTTCAATTAAACTTTGTTCTGAAAGCACGAACGTTTTCCTTTAAGCACTCGATTCAATGTATTTCTTCATGTTCTAACACTATCACAATTATTATTTAATGGTCCATAACCAATATATGGCCTCGTAAGATTCTTTCGTCTCTCTTTATATTTATAATCTACGCTATTATTTTTCATGAAGCTATTATCATCTTCCTGTCAAATCTCATCAATTGGATCGAGTGCTTCTTCATCTTCTAGTGGAGTATGAGAGCTTATATTATTATGAACAGCTATATCGTCTACTCCATCTGATAATATGTCATATCTGTAAGAAGTGAATGAAAAAACTTCATTAACATTTCAGTATTAAAACAAAAAGAAAAGTTTCGGAAGAAGAAAATCATAATATTTATGATTATGAGAGTTAGCATAACTTTGAGGTTCTTGCTTAGAAAAAGCAATATAGGTATTTGCTTCAAGATAAGCTTTACAGCTTTTCAGATAAAAATTTATGATAATTGAAAATAGGAAAGAAACAATTCGATTAAACTTTCAATGAATATTTTAAAAAAATGAAATTAAATGCTAATGAGAAATAAAACAAATTGTTTCACCTTGAAAAAATTTTTTTTTCTAAGTCCGAGATTACTTACTTATCATGTTGCTCATCGAATTCCGGGAGTAAACTATCCTCTCGTCCACGGATTTTTATTCGAAATATTGTAAACATTCTTAAAAGAGCTAAAATTATTAGTAGAGCTCCACCCACATAACTAAGCCATAGATTGTGAGGCCACATTAACAGTGCTACTCCAAGTGCGACATATGGAAATGAAAGTCTCCAACTGCCAAAAAAGCCTGTACATCTCCAGCATCGAATCCATATTGGAGAATGTCCTTTACTATATTTTCAAGGGAGAACGTAAAAACATTTAGAAGTTTTTGCAGGAAAATGAGGATTTATTGATGTGTCTGTGTGTTTTCTGTGTTACAATTAAATTTGTTTGTAAAGAAAAAGCACACATAAACCAACCTATTACCATCTCCAAAGCTTATGCTAAAGATTTTTTCTCTACATCTTTTAACAAGATTTGTAATGGTTGGTATTTCATAGAAAGCCGACAAGCATAAAGCATCGAGTTTCCATGTGTTACTGATATTTTTTTAATGTTTGTTTTAGCAATAAAATATAATTTACGTTCAGTTACCTTGTACAAATGAGTTGAAGAAACATTGTTATCACCCACTTTATTTCAAAAAGGAATATAAGGCCTGATGATATTCTTGCAAAAAAATTGTTCCATTTAGTTATATTGAAAACTGAGATAATTAGATCAAATACAATAAAAACTTACAACAAATAAAAACCAGCCTCGTATCCATGCATAAAGATATCAACTCCAATCCCACAAATTACTGTAACTCGATAATGATAAAGAAAAAAAAAGAGAAGACAAAAAAGTAGAGAAAAACAAATTAATTATCATCAGTTGATGTAATTGTATTAACACTAGAATTGATTTGCGCAATGATCGACAACTTGCGCTCATTGCTAATCGACGTCATTGATTTTGCTTTCTTCCTCAAATTAAATTTTATACGAAGAAGAAAAAACAAGCTTTAGAATGCTGTATTCATATATGTATTGACTGCTTCGAACTTAGACTTTGATGTCATGGTCACGATATACAATTACAATCATTTATTTTTTACCTATGCAAACAATGAATAGTTTCATTTTGTGTTTAGAACTCTTTTAAATATTTGCCAAAAATTACGTAGAAGATTTCATAGTGAAATGAAAAGTTTTGAATTTTTTGAAACCTTCCATAAAACTCTAAGTTATTGATTGAATGATTGATATTTATGAAGATTTCAATTTGAGTTTTTTTTCGTTATTTTATCTTATTTTGATGACATTTGAAGGATTCATTTGTGTCCACTTTAAGTATAACTTATATGTAGTAACAAAGTAACATGAAAATTATTAACTTAATTAATTACAATGATAATATTTTTTAGAGTTTGAGCCTTGAAATAATTCAACTTAATGTACGACAAGTATTAGAGTAAAGTTTGTCATTGAATTAATTTCTTGAGCAAGTAGCATTTTTCTATCACATAAAAGACATTACCTACATGTTACATTGTTATTATTAGATTTGATGCTGACACAAAGTCGATAAATTCATCATTTAATGTAATATTCGAAATTTTGTGCGAAATTACAAAGAATTTGAAACTTTTTTTATCACTCTAACATTTCCTGAGTTAATTAATTTTACGACTGAAATGTAAATTGTATACTCACTGATAGAAGTTGCTATTCCCCATACTCTTATCAAAGGTTTCAAACATCTAAATGGCGATTCCTGTCGCCTCCGATTTTTTACATCCATGATCTAATGTATTGCAACATGTATGCAAATAGAAAACTTTTCAATTTAATTAAAATGCTATCACATGTCACTGAAAGTGGATTCTGTGTATTTCAGCATAAAGTTTACAGTGATTCTGGATACAATTGTGTTTATCGGTTCACGACGTGTTATTTCTGAAAATCAATAAGACTTTAATCAAATAATGAGTGGTTTGAAATCTTTTTTTTAACTCGATAAAACAATAATTTCAGTGAGTCAAAAAATATTTAATTAATGAGTACACTGTTTAAGTTTATAAACTGTTATGATGCAGATTATTTTTTAACAGAAATGTGTGAATGAATTGTTAGAATAAAGAATGATCGAAAAAATCAAAGGGAAGATGAAAAAAAAACCCGCAAATTCTTCAAGGTCGTCTTTGAGTTTATGCTAATGTCAATAAAATAAAGACAGCTTGTTACTGAAATATTCATTGACGTAATTACACTAATACTCTGAGACTTAATCTTATCTAATGTTATAAGAGAATAATCAGAGAAAATTTCATTAATTTAGGCTTTGGTCGATCTAGGAAAAGCAATAAAATCTTGAAAGGACTTGAAGGATAAAAAAGAGGTCACCATGTTTTTTTGTTCTTGACTAAAACGATTTATCAAGGAAGTAGAATGGTAAATTTTAACTTCAGTTTTCGTCGCATCATGTTTCAGTTATGCACATCACACGATTTTTACACTAAACAATTGAATATTTTTTCCGTTTTATATTTGTGTTCGGTTTTCATAGTTCTTACTAAATTAAAATTAGAGGAGTTTTTATTGACACATACAAATAACAAAGAACAGAATGTTTCACTTATTTTCTTTTAACTAATTTTTTTCACAAAAACTGTATTTAGATTAACGTCGTCACAATTGTTTTCATAATTGAAAATGCTTTCAAGCTAAATTAAATCTAGGCAAATGTTTGATATTGCTGTTAAATTAATCGTAAAACAAGAGGAAATTTTTTTATTCTTATATCCTACAAGATCTTGTTTGTTTAAATTGAATTAACTTTGTTTTGCTCATGGTTATGGCGTGAGATATTTTTTTTGCTTTCTTGGCTATATTGCAGAAGATTTATTGGTTCTTTTTTTCCAAGCTGCAACTAACGATATTGCTATCCCTGTTGTCATTTGAAAAACTTTTCACTTGAAAATTAAAGCTTTATTCATGATAAGAAGCCTCGCATTTACGTGGCGCCAGTAACATTTGTAGAAAACAAAACTTTTTAAAATTTAACACTCTAATTGAATAAGATTCAATTTTTATTTTTTTATTAAATCGGTGTTTGCCTTGTCATCTTGAAACTGCCGAAAACTGCCCAATGACGTAAATTACCATTTCATTCAATTAATTCTTATTTCTCACATCAGAATTTACTAACATTGTATAGTTTTAGAATCAGTTTATGCTATTATAATTATCCTGCGATTAATCACTTTAACAATTTAGTTTAAAAAAACAGAATAATTCGTTTTTAGATACGTACTCAATGAAAGATGATATCTTACTAAATCGTCTCTATTCATTTCCATGTGCTGTGGGTGATGTGAAAGCTTTTCTCAAAAGCTTTTTACTCTCTTTTTCGCGTCCCTCTCTTATTCAGTCATTTTTCATTCTCTTTATTTAAAGCTTAGGGGTATTTTATCGTAGTGCTTTTTCCAACTGCCTCTAAATGATGCTTCGAAAAGCGTTAATACTTTTTCATAAAACTGGCCATTTTTTCAAGAAATTGCTAAATTTTTCTTTGAAATTTGCGGGAATTTTTTTTTGACCTAATTAAGGTAAGAATTGACATAAAAACGTCTTTGACATTTTGAACATCTTTTTATACAAAGCAGTGGTTAAAGTTCTCTTCTTTTCTACTCCATTAAGCATTTCAAATATGTTTAATTATCCTAATTTCACTATGCCTATACATAAAAAAAAAACTATTTCCGGTCAATTTTCTTCTTATGTGCTTTTATTCTTGATGTGATTCCATGTTCTTTTCGCTTTTTTATTACAATATGTACCTCTTAATTATTTTTTGCGAATCTTCAGGTAAGTTTTAAAGGGTTCATCCAAGAATAAAAAATATCAGTTCCAAATGAGATTGAAGAGTTTCTTATGGAGAATACCTGAGTAAATGAGGAGCATGAATATTTCTTATCTTAGATTTTTTCATGAAAATTATTTACAATGTTGACTCACTCTCTTGTTTTCTTTCTACATTGTTGCATCCAAAAAAACAATATTACTACGTTTTTAATTTATTTTCGCTATATTAATTAAATAAGCAACTTGATGTAGACAAAATCAGCATTTTTTTAAGATTTGGCTCATATTTTTTCACTTCAGTTGAAAAATATTTAAACAGGGTAATCTACCTAATTGTTTACTTATTTTTCATCATCATCAGAGTAGGGAGTGCACGACTGTACACTAAAGCGATTAAGAATACAGGAATATAAATTCCAACTTGTTTCGCTCCCTTTGTCTCATCACCTGAATGATGAAGGTTCCACTTTCAGTAGCGTTCCACAGGATTGTATATTCCTGAATACTCTTCATTGTTCATATTTGACAAATTTATATTTTTATCAAATCTGATACAAAGAGACATTTCAGTTTATTATATCCTAGTGAAAAATTCCACTTTAAATGAAACAGGGGCGAAGTATCTAAACTTCTGAAAACCTCAGCCCAAGTGACCACCACCGAGAATGGAACCAGGATCGTACCGATTTCCTTATTTTTCATAACCATGTGTATTTATTACAATATAATATGTTAAGTATGACAAGATAAAATAACGTCTAATAACGTTTCTTAAGTTTTCGGCTGTTACATATCATTGGAGGCTTCTTTTCTTCATATATCATTTTGAAGCATTTATATTGAAAACATTTCATTAGAAAATTCCAGTTAAAAATTCTACTGACTTAAATAAATTTTGTTTTCATAATTGATGCAAAAACTAAACAGACATTCAATGAAGTGTAGAACATTGAGAAATTATAGTTTAATGAATACGAAAAGTTCATAATGAACACTTGTAATGTTGAAACCTTTATTATGTTCAAAAGAATTCTGACATGGAAAATGGATATTTTAGAATGAATAATTTATTGCTTTAATGCTTTAGAATGAATAATTTTCTTTCTCCTTGATCATCTTTCAGATCTCAGGAATTTTAATTTTTCTCTTTTCCTTGATCATTTTTCAGATCTCAGGAATTTTAATTTTTCTCTTTTCCTTGATCATTTTTCAGATCTCAGGAATTTTCTAATATTTTCCTTTGGCTGTACTTTCTTTCAAAGCACTTCGCCAAAACTGTACTTGCATCGTCATTATTTTTTCTCGGCTGTACTTTTTTTCGATGCGCATTTTCAAATCTGATTTACTACGATTAAACCGCTTGTAATACATCAAAAGACTTAAATTCTATCTTTTTCAATTGCTTAAGGTCTTTTAGTTACTTTCGTGGCTTTAAATGATGTTAAATATCGAGAAAAGAACAAAAAAATTCGCTTTTCCAAGTTTTCAAAATTTGTCTCTTTTCTCCGATTTTAAGCCGATTTTCATGTAACTTTCGACCTTTTCCATGTCTTTTGATGTTCACAAGCCGATTTATGAGGTCATAC
>CVRI01000057.1:1288981-1424591 GCA_900005825.1 Clunio marinus
TCATAATGAACACTTGTAATGTTGAAACCTTTATTATGTTCAAAAGAATTCTGACATGGAAAATGGATATTTTAGAATGAATAATTTATTGCTTTTTTACGAAAGAGTCGTCGTTGAATTTTATCGTTTAAATTTTATTAGAAGGAAAGGATTGAAGTTTGAAGTTCCTGTGCGAAATTTTAAGCATAAAATATGTTTCGATATTTTTTCAAACGGGTTAATGATTTTGTGAACAATTTTCTCAATCATAGTGGAATTCATGGTTTTGTTTATCTTGGAAATACTTTTGTTCTACACATTTTTGAAAAGTTTTTTTGGTTGGGTTTAATATGTGGTGCACTCTACTTAACCATACATTTTAGTTTAGAAAGTTGGGATCGATATTTGCATAAAAATATTGTCGTTTCAATAGAACGTGACCATTATTATTGGAATACTTCTCTACCAAGTTTTACTGTATGTCCTATGGAAAGATTGAATAGAAATATTTATAATAAATACATTCAGTAAGTTCAACTGATAATAACATTTGAATGTAATAATCAAACAGATTAAACTTTTTTAATTAAGAATGCACGATTTGACGCATGACGAAAAAGAAGAACTTTTCGACTTCTTGGAATCACTTGCTAATTCAACTTACATCAACTTTCAAAATATTAAAAATACTTCAAATACTGATAATATCTTAAAGAAGCTTAACATTTCATCGTCTACTTATTTAAATCTTATTTATAATCTCACTGAAGATTTAACTATCAGAAAAATGAAATATTTGGAGAATAAAATGAAATATGAATATTTAAAAGTCACGCAAGTGCTAACAGAATATGGTTTGTGTTATGTCACAAATAATTTTCTTGCAAATAATCTTTCAACAAGCTTTCTATTAGAAAATAAAATTTCTGAGCTGCATTCTTCTTTTGATGGCAAGCTAGTTCATGATGTAGTGTCGGCTAACATTTTTGATGGTCGTACTTCTTTCAACCTCCTTGGATTTCCTTCTCCAATAACAGTTTTCATGCATAGTGCTTATGAAACCATGAATATCGCACGTACTTATGGGTATATAAATGAGACCTTTGAGTTTACTACGCATTCTTCAGAGATAATCACAACAGATACACTTAAAGAGGACACATCTATTTCACAACGCAATTGCCGTTTTCACAGTGAATCCAATTTGACACATTTTAAAGTTTATACAAAATATCTTTGCATGTCGGAATGTCGATTGAATATAGCACTAGATTTATGTGGTTGTATTCCATGGTTTTATTTCAATGAAGGTTTGTATAAATATTTTGAAAAGTTAGATATCCCAATTTATGTTTTTTAATCATTTTATTTCAGTATCAAATCCAAAACCTATCTGCTCATATCATCAACTCAAAACATGTTTTCCCAATAAGAAGGAGTTGTTTCTGGAGTTTAAAAATCCTCAGTCATCGAAAAAGGAAAGAAAATTTGAATGCTTTTGTCTACAAAACTGTATTAATTCATTCGTTGTCGTGGATGAAGCTAAACCAATGCTGCTAAGACAGTATTTAAATGGCATTGGTATTTTGAGTGCAACGGAGAAATATCCGCAACTTCGTTATATTCGCGAAGAGATTTTCACCTTAACAGATTTCTTCGGTATTTTAATATAATTTCATATGATGTTCGTTCTATTAAATTTATTGTAATATCATTTCAGTTTCTGTCGGTGCTACCGCTGGACTTTTTCTTGGCTTATCTGTGTTAGGGTTTATTGAAATATTTTACTACTTTTCCATAAGATTGTTCTTGTTCATCACTGAATGAAAACTTATATTTTAAATATTAAAATCTAGTGAAGAATTTTGAATTTAAGCAGTTATTTAATTGTTTAGAAATGAAAAATTTGCTTACAATAAAAGCTTTAAGCAAATTGCTTTTGCTAACTTCGCTTGAAAAAAAAATAATTAACGTGCATATTTTTAAGTTTTTAACAATTTTGACTACAAAATAGCTTAAGAAAATTAATAGAGGCAATAAGAAAATGTTGTAGTGAAAACTAAAACATGTAACTAAAAATTGTGACATTATTTGTATGTCTCACGTGATATCTCAATTTAATCATATGATTCACTTGCATGCAACCTCTCAAATTGTATACAAGTGAACCATCCAAGTAAGTTGATATATACAAGTGAGTCACACGAATAAGCTGACAGCATGAGTTAAACAACCAAGCTTACAGCAAAAATGTCAATAAGCTCAGCAAGCATGTTTACAGCAAGAAAAAATAAGTTGAAAGAGAGCAGATTGGATCTATGAGCTCAACGTTGCTATAGAAATGATATTTTTAAAAAGGGAAATCTTTTGAAGTCATAATGAAATTATAAATCAAAAACGACATTTATCGTTTTATTGTTAAAACTACATTTTATTAAAATTATTTCTCTAAAAATATAAATTTATGTTTATATAAACGTCCATCATCTATAAGAAATATATGATATATGTTATAATAAATTTTTGCTGAGTTCATCATATTTCTCATAATCGTTCCAAGCCTTTTCTCTTTCTCCAAGATTATAGAAAGCGAGACCCCTTTGGAAGTAGAAAAGTCTATTTATGTAATCATTTGTGTGATCAATTTCTAAAGCCTGATTTAAAATGTCTGCAACAGTTTCGTACTTTTTCTTTGTCATGTTGAAATGAGCAATATCAATCAGATCAATAAGTGATTGCGCTTTAACTTCCATTTCTTCAGCTTCTGCCATTTTTGGATCAAGTTCAGTTGCTTTCTCAAACATTTTTACAGATTTATCCAGAACTCCACTTATATAAAGTTCCATTCCCTTTTTAAAGAAGTCTTCAGCACTTTTCGGCACAAAAGACTTCGGAAGACATTCTGGAATGTCTGTAATTGAGGGGGGATTTTCAGTGTCAACTTGTTCGTTACAGCTTTCTTTCATTTCCACATCTTCTAAAGTGTTGTTTCCTTTATCGTTGTTCCAAACATTCTTAATGGAATCCATTTCTTTGTCTTTGAAACAGTTCACTTTCATTTTTTCTATATCATCTTCACCAAATTTACTATTTTCTCTAATATTTTTCAAATCAATGCAGTGATTTTTATTGAAATTTTTATTGAACGCGTCGATTATACTTTTCATACCAAATGGATCATGAGAATTTAGTGTCAAGCTTTTATCTTCTTCCATTTTTTTAACTTTTACCACGAGTTTTCTTTGATTCACGTCGATTCTCATCATCAGATTCCTGGCTTTATCCATATTTTCACTTGGATCTATTTCTATTGCCTTTTGAAGCATTTTAACACTCTGTTCATATTTATTTGACAAGTAAAATGCAAAGCCTTTTCCATAGTAGGCAGATGTGTTGAATGGTTCTTCCTTCAAGACTTCATCCAGAATCTCATGACTTTTATCTAAATCTTTGCCAAGCATGGTGTATGAGGCTGCCTGAAGAATTTTGTAGTGATTTTTATACTCATCGTTATTGTTATCTAAGATTTTTTCTATTAACTTGATACATTTTTCAAAATTATCCGCTCTGTAGGCTCTCAAAACAGCCGAATCAAAGATGGGAAGTTGAGATTCTTCATTGATTTCATTTAAATCATCATTTCTTTCATTTTGGTTTGAATATATATTTTTATTCACATAGATATATTGAAAACACTTTCCATGAAGCTCGTGGTATTTTGGATATTTGATTGCTACTCGCCGAATTCCGTTTCGTGATCCTTTTGGTCGACCCATTTTTTCACTGTTTAAAAAAAATATTTTCTATTAATATATTTTAAAATGAGCACTGTTCTTAACAAATTCAGTTTTAAAAGTGATATTAAAAATCAAAATTATTTTGGATTTTATATATAAAATTTGTTGAAAGTAGAGTGGTACCAACTTGTTATCTGAGTGGTGGAAATCGAAAAAGAATTTTTACCTAAATGCTTATGTATTTACCTGATATCTTGCCTGATATTATTATTGAATTTTTTCGAAGCAATATAATGAGGAGAAAACCCAGAAGAGGCTATTTCCCCAGCTTTCTTAATCACATAAGAGTATTGATCAGATGTTGAGATTATGAATAATTGGCAATAAATTCACTAATACATTTGTATTTATCCTTGTTTTTTGTTTTCTTACTGTGCGCTAATGATATTTTAATTACTGCAATATGGGATATTTTAATTACTTTGCTTTCCAAACATATGTTAATAAATAGATTTTTACAGATTTTGAAATGTCAGAATTCAGCATAAAATCTTTTCATTTATTGTTCAGATCTCAAGCAGTGAAGATCAGGCTAAAAGTTTAATATATTAAGATATTTAAATCATGGTATCTGATAAAAAGAAAACCAAACATTTCAAGCGCAGCGAAAGTCTTCGCATCAAATTGTTAAGGAAAACGATCAACAAAAAAGAATTCATCAAGTACAAAGAGCTTCAAAAATCTACAGAAGACATGAAGAAATTAATCCTGGAATTTGATAACGGAAGGGACCAGGATGTAGATAACTTAAGTTTTCTGAGAAGAGGTGGTTTATCACCATTATTCGCAAGAACTTATAGCACCAATCAGAGTTTTACTAATGTCAAGAAAAATTCATCCGGAACTAATCCATCCTCTTCTAAGGTTCACTTCCATAATAAATTTAGGAAAGAAGATAAATTAAAAAAGATAGCTACAGAGTTATCAGAGAAAATTGAAATTCATACGAAGAATTTGAATCAAATGAGAGCGCGTCTGGAAAAACATCAAAATCTGAAAGTGAATAAACATATAGAAATGAAAATGGATACGTACGATATTTAATAGCTTTGAACCAAATGATTTCTCTCTCAAAAATAATTAACTTTTTAATAATTGATGTTTCTTTAAAGTACTAAATAACAATTCAAAATTTGTATATTTATAAATAATAATAATATCTAATATAAATTAGTAATTATTTGCCTTATGTCAATTGCTAAAATGTTAAGTTAATAATAAAAGTAAAACTGAAAAAAACCAAAAATCTTTGTAACCACTTTGATTAAGCTTTCCTTTTTCAGACTTTCATGAACTTTTTTAAAGTCATATTTTCATTGATTTTAACAACCTGTTTGTATTTAAATAATGGAAAAACCACTTGTTAGAATGCTTTTTTTGTTATGCTTTACAGCGCTATACATACTGAAATAAAATTGCTTTTGAAACTTTTTTACATAACTCTAGTTTTTGTTTACGAACAGCTGATAATTTTTTTCGTCTTCAGACTCGAACATAAACAATGCATAAGACGAAATTTTTTGAAAATTTTTCCGAACGATGTTCAAAAAACATAAAAAGCTGACAAATAAATGTGGAACACATATAGATACGCGCTTATGTTTTGGCGCCAAAGTTTTAAAGTAGTTTAATTAACCAGTTTTAAAAAATTTTCATTAAAGTAGGTATCGATAATTTCAAAATTGATTCGATATGTCTTAATTTAAGAAGATTATGACGTCAACCTTTTAAATTTATTTAAAATTCGATATATTCTTCTCTGTTGAAGTTTTCCAAAAACATGACAGTCAGACAACAAATATTCAGACAATATAGTTTAAGTAACACGTAGGTTGAATGAAAAACATTAGAAAAAATAATCAATTTCTTTTTAAAATACTAATAGGTGGCTCAAACTGTTAACTTTCTTAATTAAAATATCAACAGATGTTCCATAAATTTGTGTCGTATTGGAAATTACTAAAATAAATTGTCTTAATGAAGGAAAAAAGAGGAAAAACCCAAAAACACATTTTTCCTGAGAGTGAATAAAATTTTTAACTATAATTCAGAATAACAGTGATTTTACCCATTTAATCAATTAGTGTTTTCAATGTATGTGCTTACATCCAAATTATCTTCTCATAATTATAAACATATTAGTGAAATAAATGAGATCTGAAGAATAATTTCAATTTTAACTCAGAAAAATGAATGGGAATCTAAGGCGTAATGAAGTGACATTTGAGAAAAAAATCGATGATAAAAGAATAACCATTTATTTCAACCTTAGCCATAAATAATTTTTAAAATGTGGTTACGAAATTTTGAATACTTAGATGAGAAATGGCTGAAATGCAATCTTAATGGGGCCTTGAAAGATCCTTACTTTACTAGATCTGCCATTTTTAATACCTTAATCAGTGACAATGAGCTATCAGACACAAAATACCAATCGATAGTCAACCCCATCGGAAGATTATCGTATTTAAGAAGCGATGGTAAATATTATTGTGGTGGAAAAGTTCTTAATTGTTCATGTTGTGAGGGTGTTTGTGGCCCGACATCTTCATGTGTATGTGATTACTGTCAATTAGTACCGGGATCATTAGAATTAAGTGAGGATGTACAGAATCATCAAGAAAAAGCCAATAACAATGCAACAACAAGTGAATCATATATTGAGTCTTGGATGTGGGGTCCCATTCCAGGTATAATTATAACTAATCTTTATGAAATCCACCCAAATACATACTATTAAATTTTCTCAAATTATTTACTCCAGATGATAATCAACTCAACACCTGCATTAAAAAACTTCTTGCAGAACAGCGAAAAATTTGTTTGCAAGCAAGTGACAATAGTCTTTCAAGTTTCTCATTAAAAATGATTTTAAAAATATATGAACGATATTTTGTGGCACTTGCGAGAACTAAATCAAAGAAAATTGCACCTGAAAACCGTGAAAGTTTCTTTATTGATGTTAATAATTTGAATTATGACTTTGAAATCAAAGAAACAAAGCTATCGAAAGGAGAGAAAGCAAAGGTTGAATTAGCAAAAATTGGCTCTCGAACGGCATTAAACTTCTTCTTTGCAAGTTTAAAAAAAGCATGGAAATCAGGTGACACTGAGTTATGCGGTGAACTTTTGAGTGATTCCCTCGAGACTATTCAGTTATCTCTCGAACCTGGAGCTCTGTTTGACACTTCAAATCTCTCACCATTATGGATGGAAGCAATTGAGAAATCGATAAAGTTTTTAAGACAAATCGTTCTGGCAAGTGAGAATGAATCAGGCGAAATTCAAAATCAAATTCCTAAAGCAGATAGAAATATTTCTCTTAATTTGTTACTTGAACTTGAGATGCAAAAAGGAACCTTAGCAGGTTCATTAGAAGGTGTTCTGCTTCTTTTAAGTGTGTCGGAAATAAATACAAATCAAGATAATCGTCAAACACCATTGGAAAGCAATGGAATTCCTTTAGTGAAAATACTCAAAAGATATGAAGAAATTAATAAAAATCTTGGCATTTTGCCATCGACTACTGACCAGCATCCATTTAGTCCAACAGAATCTTTCTTACGATTTCTTTCACTACCCGAAGATGATGAAGATGAAGAAGCTTTAATTGATGCTCAACAAGCAGCAGTAATAATTATAAGTCATCTTGATAGAATATGTCGTTCACACCTTCCCAGCAAAATGTGGACATCAAGAATCCAAAATTATCGAAATCAACAAATTATTTCACTTGGGTATAATGGATTATCGCCAGAATTTAACGTTTTCTCATCAGAATCAGAAGATAAATGGATGTATGAATACACACGAATGTCAAACTATGCTGCACCGACGATAGATTTTGGAGCTAATATAGTTGTCGATCAAATTGCTTGCGCTGAAAATGTCATTCACCTATTAAGCACATCTGGTGATGTTTATGAAGTTAAACTGCAGTCAGAGCAAACAAAAGCAATAAGAATTGATGGATTTGATTCAAATTCAATTATCAATAAAATAATTTCGCATTGTGAAGGTCGCCATTATTTGGCATTGACATTAGTCGGTGAAATTTACTCATGGGGTTTGGGAGAATTCGGACGTTTAGGGCATACTGAGGAATGTCTTTCGAAGGAACATCCAACGAAAATACAATATTTAGCGAACAAACAAATCATCAATGCATCATGTGGGACGACATATACTGCTGTAATTACAAATAATGGTGAACTTTACACTTTTGGTCAAGGAAGATTTGGTAAACTTGGCCATGGCAATTCTGACGATAAATTTATTCCAACATTAGTGACAGCTTTGAAATCTCATAAAATCATTGATGTATCATGTGGCGACTCGCATACACTTTGTGCAACTGATCAAGGCAAAGTATTTGTGTTCGGGGATGGTGATTTCGGTAAGCTTGGAATTGGACCGACAAATGGATCTCAAGTTCCAATCTTGATTGAAGGCCTTGCTAACATTAGCAACGTTTATTCTGGTCCACATTTTAGTATGGCAGTAACAACTGATGGAATGTCAATCTACACTTGGGGAAGATGTGGACGATTAGGACATGAAAATGTGAATGAAGATCTTTATATCCCAAAAAAATTGAAGGATTGAATGGAAAGGAAGTTGAAAAAGTATCAGTTGGTTCAGCACATTGTTTGTTATTGATGAGTAGTGGTGAATTGTATGGTTTTGGAAAGAATGATTTCTCACAAGTTTGTCCGCCATGTATCACCAAAGATTCAATTATTGCAAAGCCAATATTAACAACACCACCATTCCTTAAAATTAGTGGAATATCTTGTGGTTCTACTCAAAGTATCATTTGGTCTCATTCATCAATGATTTGTATTCCACCAAAAATTCCATTTGTTATAGATTTGTCTGAACAAACATTTAGATTATTGGATCAGTTGCTATATTGTGTGTGCGGAGGATTAAATTTAACAACAGCAACAACTTCATCTGCAAGTGAAACCGATCACCCCCCAAGTCAAGAAACAGAATGCATTGCAGTTGCATCTTTAAACCTAATGTGTCTACAATTTCATGCAATGATTTGTAACAACATATCTCCGAAGAAAGTTGGTCTTACAGGAGCACGATTGAAAAGTATAAAGTCAAGAGTTTTACAACTTTCAGGAGGAAATGCAGTTCTTAAGACTATTCAAGAAGCAGCGCAAAATGCGTTGCAGATTGGTTGGTCAATTTTATTACCAACACCATCTGAACGTGCACAAACGTTAACTTCTTTACTTCCTGATCCAACACAAGCATCTGCACATCGCTTCATGACAGATCTTCTTGTCGGTTCTATAATGGCTGAAGGTGGACTTGAGACTGCTTTGAATCAAATCATTAACTCAGAACGACAAGATTGTGATCAACTTCCATTGTTGGATCTTTTAAAACAGCTTTTACATAATAATTCAACATTAACCCAATCACGATTAAATCAACTTTTAATTGAAAGTTCATCAAAAGTAAATGATGTACATTCCTTCATTGATGAAACATCGTCTCCAAGTATTGATTTACTTCACAAATTTCAAAGACTTTTATTGTCTCACATTTGTTCAGCTAAGCATGAAGATTTGTCCGGTGCTGAATCACTTCTTGAATCTTATATAATCCTCATGTCATCACTTTGTGTGTCAACACTGACAAAAGCACAAGATGTGATCAATCAAAATAAAGAAGACGTGGCTCTCATCCTTCAAAGTGATATATCTGATTCTCTTCTTTACGAACTTCTCCTTGGAATGATTTTAGTTCAAAAATCACGACCAGGATTTTTGTCGTCTTTCAAATGGATGGAAAATTTTCTCCCACTTTTAAAAACATTAGATAATTTAAATCGTCTAATATATGATGTTGAAGTTAAGAATTCTGATCATATGGGATGGCCGGGAATAATTTGTCGTGATAGTGATAATGATAAACTTAACATTATATCAGATACAGAATTTATTAGAAAACATGATTTTGAAAATAGCTTATTGGATGGAAGTCGATGGATTATTATCAATGGATGTATTTATGATATTAAAGATTTTACAGCATCTGATACTGAATCTCAAACTTTCTTGGATAATAATATCGGAAAAGATCTAACAAATGAACTAAATAATTTGCAGTATCAAAAGATTTTCGATGATATCACAAGCAGCAACAGTTTTCTGGTTGGTAAATATGAGTGTGAAAGCTCAAGAAAAATCCATAAATTTACGAATCAGAACTATGAGAAACTTTCATATTTTGAATCTGAGAAAACGTTAGCTTGGATACTTGGCATGAGATCAAATATACTTCAAAATGCTTCATCATTTCAACCTGCTGAAGTTATGTGTAAGAAAATGTTAAATTCGATCATTCTCCGTGGTGGTTTACAAACAAATATAACAAATCCGTTTGATGAAGAGAAATTTGAAGCGAGAAGTAGTGGATCAACAGCTGGCAGTACGCCTACGACAGATGGTGTTAATCTCCTTGGTGAACCTGTTCAGATAACACAATTCCCCCCAATGCAAATAAGAATTCAATCTTTTATTTATGGACTAGCCGAGGGCCGAACTAATGACACAACCGTCAGGTGAGTTGATAATTAATACTTATTGTAATATGAAGTAAAAAAATATCTTTTTATGCAGCGCATGGATTTCATTGTCTGAGAAATTCTGTAAAGAGAATAATTTAATATGGCATCAAGAATATTCAACAGATCATCCGATCATTGATGTTGATAGACTTTTAACAGCAGTTTTAATTCGTCACCAAAGTTTAGGAACTTTAATACTGGCCGTTATCGATAGAGGTGAGTGAAATTGTTTACTTGTCCTGACAGAACAAATGTTATTAATTAAAACTTATTTTTATTTATGATCTTTTTTATCAGATATGACTGGGATTAATGGAAAAATTCCACAACCAATAATTGAAATTATTAAAATCGTTCATATGATGAAATGGAATTTAATTAAAATCCGTCAACAACTGAATCGAAGTTATAAAGAAGTGTGTACACCAATTCTTGAAAAATGTCGCTTTCTTCTTTATGAAGTTCGTCCAGCAATAAGTCCTGAACAAGCAGGTTTAAAAAGACTTTTCGAGCATTATAAAGAGCCGAGATTTCGAACAATTGTTCGACAAATTATTGAAGATAGTCGTGTTAATGGAAATAAAGACACTGATTCGGACAAAATTGATGATTTATTGAATGCTTCAATTCAAAGCACACACAACTCATCTTTGAGCAAAGTTGCACAGTTTGTTAGTGAACATTTTGAGCGACATTTATCATCAGAGAGCTTACACAAAGTTGACAGTACTGAAGCTATCACCAATCAAATCACATCAAAAGCTCCATCAAATGAAAATCTTTTAACGTCATCTGATCAACTAAATGAAGAAATAAATCTTCTTGAAGAGCCCTCAGAAAGCGAGTTTAAGCCTTCAGTAATGATGAATAATACAAATGATGAATTTGTCAACAATGTTATTCTGAAACTCAATGAACGTTACAATCAAAATGAAGATCACTTGTTTAAAAGTAATGTCAACAATCAAATTGTTGATTTTGTAATGCAAGAAAACTATGATGTTGAAACATTGAGACGTGCAATGTTCTGTCAAATACAACGTTACCAGACAAGAAAGGAAGGTCTGAAAATGTTCAAAGAACTCTTATCAATTGAAAATCTACTTGATGCTGCCAAGTATAACATCTACAATGGATTTTTAAATTCAGCTTATGCAGAAGAAAATAACGATAATAATGAAAATTACGACCATATTTTAGAAAATTTAAACTTGATCACAGCATATCAAAAAGCTGATATTTTGATTGCACATTCACATATTCTTGAATGGACTATTAAAGAATTTCAAAAGTACGTGAATCAAGAGCATTTTGTTGGTAAGCAAAAGTGGAGTCACGGCGACAAAGATCAAACAAATCTGGGAACTTATGTGTTTTTAAAGAAAGTTTCACGTGCTCGTTTTCTCTTAACAATCTTCGGATTATTGGCTAAAAATTACACTGGAAATGAGTTGAGCTTACTTATAAATTCGGGATTGTTAGGGTCAAGTCTTGGCTTGTTACATCAGACAGGAAACAATGATCTTCCATTGAGTAACAAGACTGATAAGGAGTTAAGTATCGTATACGAAGAAGACATAAAACTTCGTCACAACATTTCTAAAGATGGACTTCTCAGTGGACCAGAATTGGTAAAACAAATGAAGATTGGAACACGTGTTGCTCGCGGTAGCGATTGGAAATGGGGAGAACAAGATGGAAATGGCGAAGGAAGAATTATTAGTGAAGTTGGTGATGATGGTTGGGTCCGTGTTGAATGGGATACGGGAGCCACAAACTCTTATCGAATGGGGAAAGAAGGACAATATGATTTGAGATTGGCTGACAGTAGCTTCAAGACAATATCACCTGATAAGGAAAGTGACAAGAATAATGAAGAATTATTCGAATCAAAACTACAACAGAATGAAATTCATCCAACTAAACTACTTAAAAATGCTTGCATTAAATTATTACAAATGATTTCGACATCTGTTGGTGTTCATGGCGATAAAATGCAACATAATGCTGTCAGAGTTTTTGTGACAATGTTTTATTCAATTTTAACTCAACGTAATAATGTCTCAAACATGGGATTAGATGCTTGGCGAACTGTAGCATTTCTACGTGGAATTCTCAAATCACAAAGCATTTCAAAGTACATCACAAGCGATTTATGGATAAAATTATTTTTCGAAATGCTTCGAATACCGACTCTAAGCGAGAAAGATGTTTACAAAAAAGTTCAATGTATTCGACTACTTCAAACGACTTTAATTCAATGGTCTGATGATGACATTTATCGAATTGATGAAATCGTTAATCAATTATTTTTGTTACTTGGAAATATTTTAATGAATTGTCCACATGATATTTCATTAACACATTTACCAGTAGGAATAAAAACAAAAGTTCTTTCAAGCGCATCACATTCAGGAACAATTGCTGAAGAATTGATTTCATTACTTCGAAAACTACACACTTTACCATTGTGGAATGACGTCATCAACAGTTTCATATCGCAGAAGATGTGCGTAGCTGCTGATATGTTTATTGACACTGAACGTTGTGAGAATAATGTTTATAATGAGAACTTGAATGTTGCAGCTGCACTGAGTGTTATTGGAGGTTTTGATCCACGGCCAAGAATTGGAATTGATCTCGTCTATGATAGTATGAAATGTTCAATATTTAGAATGGCAAGAAGGGTCATTCTAAGTGTTCATGGATCAAATGAAACATTAAGTGTTTCATTTGCAAAGATAGAAAAGTCAATCGAACAAGGAATCTTCAGTTTATCGAAGCTTTCACTTAATGAAATGTTATTGAACTCGTTTGCTGTATTGATGTATGGAATGAATATTGAAACCGCCACTAATAGTCCAGACTCATGTGGGTTTGACTTGTCACTTCTCACCTATCAACAAATACATTTGGCTTCGTTGAAAGCCACCCAAGTTCTCTTCCGACATCAAAGTCTTTTGAAAACAATTCTTAGACAAAGATCGCCTGGCATTGCAAAGTATTCGTCTGATGACAGCATGTCAGACGATTCTAAGAATGCGAAATCTGATGAAAATGATGAAAAAAAATCGGAATTGATATCTAATGATCATCAAACAAAGCAGGAGTTACTTGTTCAAAGTATTCTCTCCCGTGCCATTCAATCGAGTCCATTGAAAGCTTGCTTTACACAATCAGAAATGGAAATTGCAGCATTAGCAATTTGTCAAACCTTAGCAGCTCATTTTAAGAATAATATTCCTCAAGTCAAGTTCCAGAATGTCAAATTAGCGACAATGATTCATGGCGTTGCTGTTTACAATGAAGTAATCCAAGATATCTCGACGAATAATTTCGCATGTAGCAGCACTTCAGAACCTTCAAGAGCAAATCCAGCTACGAAACTTGTCATTCAAATTATGGAAATGGGTTTTTCAAGAAAAACAGTAGAACTTGCACTTAAACAAATTACGAATCGTGTTGAGATTCTTCCAACAGCTGAGCAAGTTGTTCAATGGATAATTGATCACCCCGAATCAGTTATGGATGAAGATTCCAAAGGAACACTCAACAAAATCAATAGTTTTAATGTTGTCACAACAATTGACAGTGATAATGAGAGTACAAGTTCAGAGAACTTGAATTCATCTTCATTCAATCAACAACAAACGAGATTTGCAAGACGTGATGACTTTAAAAATGGTGACCAATATGCAATATATGTGCGAAGTCACATTTGTCCAGGTATGTTGGTTCGGTGTTGTCGTGATTTTGAAGAGATTCGTGCTGGGGATGTTGGAATTGTCCTGAAAGTTGAACCCGATGAATTACATGATTTGAATGTTCGAGTTGACTTTAAAACTCATGAACGACCATTTTGGATGTGTTTTGTTCATTTAGAGATGGTTGAGCCACCTTCAGATGATATCAAATCATCGAACATCACTTATGGCTCGCATGTTAAGATTAAATCTTCAAGTACAATTGCAAGAACCCAAGTTGTAAAGAATGTGGTAGGAATTGTCACTGCAGTCAATGGCTTAGAAGTTATTGTTGATTTTCCCCAGCAAAAATCGTGGTGTGGACAATTGGGTGACTTGGAACTTGTTCATCCAGCATCAACAGAAAATGAACTTTATGATATAATCGAAGATTGGTCCCAATGTCTGAAATCCCTCACAGTTTCATCCAATGAAGGATCAGCAAGAAATCTTCTCGAAAGATCGACAGCTTTCTGGCAAAGCTCAAACACTCAAGGACGACCATGGATTCGATTAGAGATGAGAGAAAATATTCTAATCCATGCAATGACGGTGAGAATTGAACCTAATGATTGTTCACATCAGCCAAGTACAATTATCATTCGAACTGGTGATAATCTTTCCAACTTAAAAGACTTTAATTGGGTTACGATAAGATCAAATGATACTCATGTAGTGTTGTTATCAAACGTTCGTCAATATTTCAATTGGATTGAAATTTACATAAAACAATGTCGTAATAATGGTATTCAATGTCGAATTCATGATTTATATGTCATTGGAAAACGAAAGCAGACTGATGTCGATGCGATGTTATCAAATGCAAACTTTCTAGCTAATGATTGTGATACTATTGAGCCAACTTATTCAACAACATACAATAATTATAACATCGACGACAAATCTATTTCTAGTCGAAGAGATAGTTTAGGAGGAAAGGATGAAAAAATGAGTCGAGTTTATGTTTGGGGCTTAAATGATAAAGAGCAACTTGCTGGTCTTAAAGGATCTAAAGTGAAGATTCCAATGTTTTCGTCAGTTTTGTCAAATCTCAAACCAATTCATATTGCTGGTGGTTCTAAATCATTATTTATTGTATCGCAAGATGGAAGTTTATATGCTTGTGGTGAAGGAACAAATGGAAGGCTTGGTTTAGGGCATAATAACAACGTATCAAGTCCACAACAGGTGCCAGTCATCAATCAATATATTGTGAAGAAAGTTGCCGTTCATTCTGGTGGCAAACATGCCATGGCAATAACACTCGATGGGAAAATCTTTAGTTGGGGTGAAGGTGAAGATGGAAAATTGGGTCATGGAAATCGAATAACCCTTGAAAAGCCAAAGCTCATTGAATCATTGAAAACTAAGAGAATTCGAGATATTGCTTGTGGAAGTGCTCATAGTGCCGCAATTACAAGTCAAGGAGAACTTTACACATGGGGCCTTGGTGAATATGGAAGACTTGGACATGGCGATAACAGTACTTTGTTGAAACCTAAATTGGTTCAAAAACTTGTCGGTCAACGCGTTGTTCAAGTTGCTTGCGGATCACGTGATGCACAAACACTTTGTTTAACTGAAGATGGAACTGTTTATTCATGGGGTGATGGAGACTTTGGGAAGCTTGGAAGAGGCGGAAGTGATGGTTGCAGTGTTCCACAACCAATCGATAGATTGAATAGCCTTGGGATTATTCAAATTGAATGTGGAGCACAATTTTCGCTCGCGTATGTTTTATTTTCATAAATTCAATTTATTTAAAATTATTAACCATATCATTTATAGATTAACAAGAACAGGTGAAGTGTGGACATGGGGTAAAGGTGATTATTATCGTCTTGGACATGGATCTGATCAACACGTTCGAAAGCCAACACCGATTCAATGTCTTCGTGGGAAGAAAATTATTCATGTTGCTGTTGGGGCATTACATTGTTTAGCTGTTGCTGACACAGGTAAGTTCACATTTAGCAATTCTTTTCTGAAATTGCCGCCCCGTAGTGGCGGGTTTCATTAATGAAATCAAACAAATTATGATTTATAATCTAACCTTAAGATTGTTGAATGTAACCATTTTTTTCTTACAAATAGGTCAAGTTTATGGTTGGGGTGATAATGATCATGGTCAACAAGGCTCAGGTAACACAAGTGTCAATAAAAAACCTACGTTAGTTATTGGACTTGACGGTGTCTTTGTCAATCGTGTTGCCTGTGGAAGTTCACATTCCATTGCATGGAGTTTGCCTGATTTTGAATCTGAATTAGACAAGAAAGAGGCTGTTCCGTTTACAGTTTCGAAAGATCCTTTAGGAGGCCATAGTTTAGGAATGTACTCACTTGACGACCAAACGACTTCATCACCAATTCTACACAAAATCAAACATCCTCGAAAATCTCTATCAGAAATTGTGTTATCATTGGAGTCAACATCGGCCTTGCAAATAGCTTTAAGTAACATTTTAAATGCTATTAAAATATTACAAGCACGTTCCTGTATTATTGCAGCATTGACAAGTCATGCTCAGATAAAAAATCATCAAACAATTTTTGAAACTGATAAAATAATGAAAGAAGCAAAGTCAGAAGACATAATTGAACTTGATAAGCAAGAAATGATGGCACAAGCTAATCAACGTGATCTTATCAATTCACAAATAGCTAATGGTGGTGGTGAAAGTTTAGCTGAAGAATGTGAAAATCCTTTTGAAGGAGAAATGTTAAATGATACAGAATATCCATCAAATCCGCTGCCAAATACATCTAACAGCTTGTATCGAAGTTTAACAAATTCAATGTCAATGTCAGCTGCTTCAAGTTGCAACAACGCTGTAAATGCTAGACATTCAAAGATGTCAACAAGTGCAATGTCAGTAATGGCTTGCATTATAAATCATCAGGAAGAAATGATCGCTGAAGTAGCGTCATCTAAATCGGGTCTGGATGATTTTCTCGTTTTGTTTGGTGATGCTGAGTCACGTAATCTTCTCGAGTTGTTGAAGCTTAGTGTTTGTGGTAGAATTCCTGGTATACAAACAAATGCTGAAACAATTGCGAATACTTTGATTGAACTTGGATTAAGTTCAGTAACAATTGGTAATATGATCATTGAAACGTGTATATCTGAGTTGGAGGATTTAACTTCAAGACATTGTCTGGAACGAACACCAAAACCAGTGACTCAAGAGAGCAGTCATCCATATGTTGATGATATTACCCTTGTTGGTCATGTGAAAATTCCTGGAGCTGAATTTCTTCGAATTGAATTTGATTCCCAATGTTCAACTGAGAAGCGAAATGATCCACTTATCATCATGGATTCTTCGGGTCGTGTGATTGCCACAAGATCTGGTCGAGAATTTGCGCAATGGGCCCAAGAAATCAGAATCCCTGGTGATGAAATGAGATGGAAGTTTACATCGGATAACAGTGTAAATGGATGGGGATTTCGATTTATGGTCCATGCGATTATGCCAGCATCATATTTACAAGAGCTTGGATCTGATAGAAAAATTCTCTCACAGCCATCGATTGATCTTGTCATGGTGCTTTTAGATTCAAAGCTTGCGCCACAAAATCCAAATGTTCTATTAAGATTAATTTCAGCACTTTCTCAATGTGCTCAAAAAGGAACTTTGTCGATTAATCAAAGAATTTGGTGTCTAAAAAAGATTCATTATTATCTGACAACTTCGAGATTTGCATCACACACATCAGACGCTTCTTTAATGGAGATTATTCAGCCATTAATTCCAATGATTCTTAAACAATATGAATATGAAGAAAGTCAAGTTAGAACTGGCCTTCATTTGATGCATTCTGAATACTTTCAATGTATGATCGCACTGGCTTGTGATTTGAATGTTGACAATCTTTTACCAACTAATGAAGCACACAAATGGTCTTGGTTCAAGAGATATTGTACTGCTGTAAGAGTCGCAAAAGCGATGATTCGACGAACTTCACTTCCAAAATCCTTTTGCTTTGAAGTTCGAAAGAAACTTGAGGCAACTACTGGTTCAGCTCCTGTCAACAATGCTCCAAATGAACTTTCTTCATCAATGACTTCATCATCATCTTATTATCAAAGTTCATCACTTCAAGCATCAATTCAAAATGAAAATGAACTCAGTGAAGCATATGAAAAGATGCCATTTGAAGATCACACCATCTTCACACTGAATCATGATTCGCAACTTCTTCAATGGTTCAATCGAAGACCTGAAGATTGGGCTTTTTCTTGGGGAGGTGGTGCAAGTACAATTTTCGGATGGGGCCATAATCATCGCGGTCAACTGGGTGGATTAGATGGCAGTCGAATTAAAATTCCAACACCATGTGAAGCTTTATCACTTCTTCGACCAATTCAGATTGTTGGTGGTGAACAAACACTTTATGCTGTAACGCATGATGGGAAGGTTTATGCGACTGGCTATGGTGCTGGTGGTCGTTTAGGAATTGGTGGAGCTGATTCCGTTGCTGTTCCAACTTTAATTGAGAGTTTACAACATGTCTTTATTAAGAAAGTTGCTGTTAATTCTGGTGGAAAGCATTGTCTTGCTTTATCATCTGATAATGAAGTCTTTTCATGGGGTGAAGGTGAAGACGGAAAACTTGGTCATGGAAATCGTGATAGCTATGACAGACCGAAACTGATTGAAAGTTTATCAGGTCTAGGAATTGTCGATATATCATGTGGAAGTGCACATAGCGCAGCAGTAAATTTTGCATTAAAACCAAGTTAGGATTATTTATTTATAAACTTTTTATTTATTTAGATAACAGCAGAGGGACATGTTTTAACGTGGGGAAAAGGAAGATATGGTAGACTTGGTCATGGAGATTCTGAAGATCAATTGAAGCCGAAAGTTGTTGAAATGCTCCTTGGATATCGAGCCATAGACATTGCATGTGGTTCTGGTGATGCTCAAACACTTTGCATAACTGATGATGGCAAGTTTAATTTTTAAACAAAACATTTCATATATTTAATCGTATAATGTGCATTATCTAATCCATAGACAATGTTTGGTCCTGGGGTGACGGAGATTACGGAAAACTTGGTCGTGGTGGGAGTGATGGTTGTAAAGTTCCTATGAAAATCGAAAGTTTAGCTGGTTTGGGTGTCATAAAAGTTGAATGTGGTTCGCAATTCTCCGTTGCACTTACAAGAAGTGGCTCAGTTTATACTTGGGGAAAAGGAGATTATCATCGCTTAGGCCATGGAAACAGTGAACATATTCGAAGACCAAAGAAAGTTGCAGCATTGCAAGGAAAGAAAATTGTTTCAATTGCAACTGGTTCACTCCACTGTATTGCTGTAAGTTTTTCTTTCTTTCTTTGCTTTTTTTAATGAATAATTATTTTAATCTTTTATGTTTAGTGTACAGACAATGGTGAAGTATTTACATGGGGTGATAATGATGAAGGCCAATTAGGAGATGGAACTGTGACTGCAATTCAAAGGCCAAGATTAGTGAATTCACTTCAAGGAAAACATATTGTTCAAGTAATTTGTGGTTCAGCTCATACACTCGCAATTTCTACATGTCCACATACATTGGCAGCAAGAACATTGCCATCACCGCCAATGGAATATGATTTAGTCAGAGATATTGAACCAGAAGTTCTTCAAAGTCGTCTCGTCTTATTGCATCATTTTTCTGAATTACTTTGCCCATGTTTGGCGATGTTCTCAATCGAAGGTGATTTGTCACTTGGCTCATTACGGGATCTTCTTGTTTATAGCATCAAGGAAGCAAGTTTAAGAAAAGTTATTCAGTGTACAATGGTTCGAGATAAGCCTCATGGACCTACAATTGAATTGAATCGAATTCAGGTGAAACGATCAAGAAATCGAACGGGAAATGGATTGGCCGGAATTGATGGAATGAAAAGTGTCTTTGGTCAAATGGTTCAAAAGCTTCCATTATTGACACAAGAATCACTTTTTCTTCCACATAGAATTTGGAAGGTAAAATTTGTTGGCGAAAGTGTTGACGATTGTGGTGGTGGATTTAGTGAAAGCATAGCAGAAATGTGTGATGAATTGCAAAATGGAAGTGTTCCTTTATTAATTCAAACACCAAATGGACGTGGCGAAGCTGGAGCCAATCGTGATTGCTTCTTGTTGGATCCAACATTAAACTCTGTTTTGCATATGAACATGTTCCGCTTTTTGGGTGTTTTGATTGGAATAGCAATAAGAACTGGATCGCCTTTAAGTCTTAATTGCTTAGCTGAACCATGTTGGCGTCAATTAGCTGGTGAAACACTTCGACCATCAGATTTAACAGAAGTTGATCGTGATTACGTAACTGGATTGCTTTGTATTCGCGACATGGATGATGATCCAAAAATCTTTCAAACAATGGAATTACCGTTCTCAACACCTTCAGCAAAAGGCCATGAAGTCTTCTTATCAACCAAATATACTCATATTACGCCTGAAAATCGTCAAGAATATGTGAAACTTGCACTTAATTATCGTTTGCATGAGTTCGATGAACAAATCAAAGCTGTTCGTGATGGAATGTCCAAAGTAATTCCAGTTCCATTGTTGTCATTATTCTCCGCCTCAGAATTACAAGAAATGGTTTGTGGATCTCCAGATATTCCTTTGGGCTTATTAAAAACTGTGGCAACGTATAAAGGCATCGATTCGACTTCACCACTTGTTCAATGGTATTTTTTTATTTTTTTAAACAATTATTATGTATTAATTCAATTATTTTAACAGGTTTTGGGAAGTAATGGAAGAGTTTACTAATCAAGAGCGATCACTTTTCTTAAGATTCGTTTGGGGTCGAACAAGATTACCTAGGAGTATCGCTGATTTTCGTGGAAGAGACTTCGTCTTGCAAGGTTAATCAAAAAATATTCACAAATTTTACTTAAACTGATTAATCAATTTCATTTTTATAGTTCTCGATAAATATAATCCACCTGATCATTTTCTGCCAGAAAGCTACACATGTTTCTTCCTCTTGAAGATGCCACGATATTCATGCAAAGTAAGATATGTTTGATTTAAGACTACAAAAATATGTGAACTAATTTAAAATATTTTGTTTTTCCCATACAATTTTTACTTAGGCTGTTTTAATGGAGAAACTTAAATACGCCATTCATTTCTGCAAGTCTATAGACACAGATGAATATGCTCGTGTTGCGATGGGTGACCCAACAAGTCATACAGCAAGCGAAGACAATAGTGATATAGAATCGGTAATTTATAATCCTCAGGATTCTTTAAACTTTTCTTAGATAGATCTTCTTCTTTCTCCTTTTTGAAACTATTTAGATATTATTTCTTTAGCCCAACTTGTAGATACATGAACATTTTAAATATTTATATTTCTAATGATTTCTCATTTCAGATCGCCTAAAATAGTTTCATAACATTCACAAGTCATTAGGGGACGCTTAAAATAGTCAAAAACAAATATTTATGCTAAATTGTTAAATAAATAAAAATCAGACATAGCTTGATACATATTTGACAAAAAATGTTTATTACATTAATTTTGGTTAATGTCGAAATGTTTTTAATTAGAGTTTAGAGATTTTTAGTGATTGAGAATTATATTTCAAATGGCAAAAATTCTGGATTTACCTAGTTGGATTACATTTATGTCGCAGATAAATCATTTCATATCACATTTTAACAAGGATTATTTATTATTTGTCTAATTTTAGAAACAAAAATAAGTTTATTTAGCTAGAGAAACTTTTAATGACGATTTTGATTAATTTTATTATAGAAATAATTCAATTTAGACAGTTTTCCTCTTTTAGCAACTGTCATTAATTAATGATCTGAAAACTAAGAAATAATTATTATCAACAAGACTTTTCAATTAGCACTCAACGATTGATTAAATTCTGTATTCTCTTGATTAGTTTCTAGTCATTATCAAGTCATTATAATTTATTTTAAGCATCGAAAAATTTTTAAATGTGAAAGCACTCTAAACATGAAAAAATATCTTTGTCACTTACATAAACTTACAATATGGAAACATCAATAAAATAAAAATATTTTATAGGTCACAAAGAATGTGTTTTAATTTTTTCAGCGAACTTCATTTTTTTTATGCCTATTAGAGAAAAATGATGAATCTAAATTAGGTATTCAGGATATTTACCCGGAATCAATAGAATCAGTTATAATCATCATAGCAACCTCTTTTTTTGTTAAATCGATGCTTTGTACACTAGAAATAAACTCTCGTGCAAAAAGTTTTATTTTATAAATTCGCTAAGCTTGATACCTAATTCTATTAATCTTCGAAATACTCATACTAAAACATGTCTTTAGAGAGAAAGAAAAGCGAATTGAATTCACGAGAAAATGTTAGTGGAAGTAATGATTGCTTGCTTCAGAAACGATCTTCTAAACATCGTGATTCTGGTGCAAAAAAAGGTGATCAAATGGTCCCAAGAATGTTCAGTGGAGAAGAAATAGAAATGCTTCGTTCGGAATTAGAAAATGAAACAAAAAATCGGTGAAATTATTTTCCAATTCTTTAAATGAAATGATAAATTTTATTTTTATTTCCTTAGCAATGAAGCTCAACGAAAATATTCAGAGCTTCATCATAAAATGGAAACTTTTATGCAGCAAGCAGATGAAGCTAAGAAAAATCCAGAATCAAAGTATGACAATTTGATTTATAAACAGAACTGTGTTAATGACACCGTGGCATCACAAGTAATAATTTGCAGTCATATAATTAAAAATATTTTTAACAAGAAACATGATTTCTAGTTACAAGAAGCTAAAGAAAAGTTGGCAGTTCTTACACATTCACTTAAGAGTATTCAAGTGTGTGGAAAAGGTAATTAATTTTGCTCAGGTTCAACTATCTAGAAAAAAATTATTTATAACAAGTAGAAATATTTGAAACTATGGCAATATTTCGTTTGATATCTTATAAATTTGTGTTACTTTCATAATCACGAAACATCGTCTCTAGATTGTCAATTGAACTCGAAGGATTTAATTCTTAATTATGATTGTATGACAAAAGTAAGGGTGATTTGAATTGTTTTTAGTTGTATTAGAATTCATATTTTGGATTTATGTTTAGAATGAAATTTTGAAGGAAATTAAGAGATTTGAGCGCATGCAGATTGATCTTAAAAGTAACTTAGACCGGTTGCAGTACAAAATTGATCACGAAGCTAAGGTAAATCCTTGAAGATAACAAAATTATATTCTTATTCTGTTTTAGATAAATAAATGCTTTTGAACATTTTTAAGGAATACTACAATTTAGCTGATCAGTTCCAAAAGTTGCAGATTGAATTATATCATCTCCAAAACTTAAACGATAAGCATTCAACAAAACCAGTGTGGTAAACCTTTTACAATACAATGTAAAGATTGTAATTGCAGACAAACGTAAATGTAGAAAAATCAATGAATCAAATAGTGAAGAATAAAATTTCGCATAAATATTCTTGAGCTTTTAAACGCTTTTGTTTTGAATTATTCTCAAAACTTTTTTTCTACTTAGGGTTTAATTTGGTCTGTCTGTCCTTTTGTTTTGAACCTAGTTGTGCATCCTTGAAATTTTTCTTTCTGAGCAGACCGAATTCATATTTTTTATTAATTTTTTGATTAAATGTCATCATTCAACCAGAAAAGTCACGAACTCTTTGAAAAAGCCGAACAGGCACAGTGGAGTTTAGAATGTGACGAAAAGCTTTTAGAATTAATGCAAAATATTGCTACAGTAAGTTTATAAAACATAATTTTGATCTTTTCTCTTTATTAAAGTTTGTTGACTTGTAATAGAAAGTTGAAAACCGTACCACATCAATCAAAAGCAATATAAATTCGATGAAACTTGGATTAGATGAAACAAAAATCAAACTCAGTAATTTAACAAGGATTAATTCTCTTAAAAATACAAATTATTGTGAAAGTTTGATAAGTGACGATCATTTCGAGGATTCAAAAACTGAAGAGACGAAACAGCAGCCAGTAAGTGTTAATTATACACAAGAAGATTCTTCGATTTCAATTTAATCGATTCATGTTTTCAACATTTGACATATTTTTAAGGTCAAGCTATCACCACAAATTGCTATCGATAATGGATTGAAACTTATGGATACTTGCTTCGAAAAACATCGAGTGAACCACAATCCAAGCGACAATCGTTCGGAAACGAGCATTGTTTATCGGCCAATAGATAAGTTTATGAATGTTCTTCCTCATCTCATTGGATCTGAGAAATGGAGCGAAAATTGGCATGTCGGTCTTTTAGACAACGATATACTTTCACATTCTGGTTCTGAACATTTTGTGGAATCAACTGACTCAATTAATGTACCTTCAGTGCCGCTTCAATCAAATATTGATGGGAATTCTTTTGCTCAGAATTCAAGTTTAATGGCTTCACAAGAGAGCCTAACGAAGTCATTAGGGACAATAAGTGATCAGATGGTTGTTAATCGTCCAACTGGAGGACTTTTTGATGACATTCAGGAAGAAAATAACAGATTTAATTTCACAACACCAAATGTACCATCAACTTCAAGTCACATTTTTCGTCCACAAGCCGAACAAAGAAAAATTGTTAATTTGTTTGACGACGAACCACCATATTTAGAATCGTCACCTTTAGTTAAGAAAAAAGCAGTGAATCTTTTTGACGATGATAATGAATCAGAAGAATCTTTTCCAACTGTTCCAATAAAAGATAATAATAGTATAAAACACCAACCACCTGTTGATATCTTTAACGATAATGAATTCGATGCCTTCATTAAGCACATTGAGACAAAAGAAGATGATCCTCACAGTGAAAATGAAATTATAAAAGGAAATGAACAAAAACCAAAAACAATTGAAAAGACGATAAAGCAAAATTTTATGAAGATAACGGAAGATGCAATTAAAAATGTTCATCTTAAAAAAGCTGATTCAATGACTAAAACATCGACAGAAATTGAGAAGGAAACTAATGAGGTGTCGCCAAATGATGAAACCAAAGCAGTTCCATTAAATCCATCTAAAGATGAATCTAAAATAAATTCACTCAGTAAAAGAATTACAAATCTCTTCGATGATGAGGAAGAATCTGACGACTTTTTCGAGGAAATTATGAAGAAAAAAGGCGTTAATAAAACAATTGAGCCGATTACAAATGTGAAAGAAGAGACTAAGAAGAATAAACTTTCAAATCTCTTTGATGATGAACAAGAAAATGTAAACAATTTTGATGACATCTTTAAAACAAAACAAAAAACTTTCGTGAAGAAATCAAGTTCTCTTTTTGATGATGATAATGATGATGATGAGGAAGTTTCCCCACCTATAATTCAAAAGGAAAAGTTAAAACCAATAAAAAAATCTACGAATTTATTCAATGATGGTGATGATGATGTATCCGATATCCTTGGAATGAAATTTGAAGTTCCTAAAACACAAGAGAATGTTGAAACAACAGAAATTCTCAGCACTAATTTAGAATCCACCAAACAAACAGAAATCCAGGGCAAAAATGAGAAAGTCAGTGAAAAGACTGAGACTAAGAATGCTGAGGTTGTTGAGAAAATAAATACTAATGAAATAAGAGATGAGCTACCAGAACAAATTAAAACACCAAAAAATGTCCAAAGTTCCCGAGATGAAGATAAGAATTTCATTTCTGAAATTTTAAAAAGAGACGAATTGAAAACCTACGAAGATTCGTTAAATCAAAATTCAATAGAATCATTTTCTTCAGAAATTCAGAAATACAATTTAGGAAATTCAGAAAAATCCGACGTAGTGCCAGCTAACATCATTAGTTCGACTCTTCCATTCTTAAGTGATATTCCACCCGATGATGATGATAATTGGGATATGGAAGACAATTATGATGATCTTGAAACAAAACCTGTCGATAGAAATATTTTTAATCAGGTTTCATCGAATTATTCATCAATTCCGCTATTTAGCGATATTCCACCAGATGATGATGATTTTATGATCACGAAACCACCGCCAATTCCTGAACCAAATTTTGAATCAGATGGAGAGGATATTCCTGATGATTCAACATCAAAACAATGTGAAGGGAAAATAAATGAAGTGGAAAAGTCTAAGGAAGATTTCGATGAGATCGATCGATCAGTAAAATCTGTCAACATCAAAGATAAACTGGAGATTTTTAATAAAAAAACTGAAGAATTTACTTCGCCTAAGAAGTTATTGCCTGGAAAACTGAACACCAATTTGAAGATTAATGTCGATGCTTTAATGCCAGGGGCACGCTTGCCAACGAAAAAATCAAATGAAATGTTAGAAGAAATTGAAAGCAATGAAGCACCAAAATCTTCTGAAATTCAAAAAGATTCTAACAATAATGCTAATTTATTAAACAATGATTTGACAAAATCTAGAGCTAGAATTCAAGTTAAAAGACGACCATCAACAAGACGAGGTCGGCAAGCAAACTACCAAAGAACTTTAACATATGCCACTCCAGAAGACAAAGCAATGATAAAACCTTTGGATTCTAAATCTTCTGTAGAAATATCAACAAAACAAACAACAAAGAATCTTTCTTCTTCCATTTTCGATGATGGTAATGATGAAAACAACAAAAGTCCAAAATGGGTTGAAAATTCTGAGAAAAAACTGAATCATCCTGTTAAGTCGTCCCAAAGTGTTATCACTACGAATAAAATTTCAGTTTTTTATGATGATGAAGAAGACACGAGAATGATGATGGAAGAAGAGAAGTTAAAAGCGAAGAACAAATTAGAAAATATAAGTAAAGCAGCTGGACTGTTTGACGACTTGAACAATGATTTCTTCGAAGACGTTTCAGCACCAGTTACCAAAATTAGTCATGTTACTACTTCTGCGGAACCAGATAGTGATGATGATTTATTTGGTGCCATGATAAAATCTGTAGAACCTAAAATGACAGACATTCCGAAAGAAAAATCTCCGAAAATTATCCAGAATCAAAAGAAGTCGCTTTTTGATGATGATGACGAATTATTTGGAAATTCAAGTAAAAAACTTTCTTCTGCGATGATCAAAAAATCGTCAAAACTTTTTGATAGTGACGATGATGATGAAGCAAGCGGGTCAATTATTTTTACTAAGCCTTCAAAAAATTCATTGTTTGGTGACGATAGTGATGATGATTTATTTAGCTCAAAGCCAAAATGTGAGTTTCTAAATTAAATTAACTATTGCTTACTTTATTTTACTGTCTTTTTAGCAAATACTTCGGCACCTGCAAATAAGTCGTCTTCATCTACAAAATCTACGTCAATAGTAAAGAAAAAAGCGAGTCATGTTATTGATGATCCACTCAAAGATTTATTAAACGACTAATTAGTGACCATACATTCCTCGTGTTTTTATAACAATATAACTTAAATTTATATCTTTTATTTACAATATTTATCAATACCTACGTGTGAAATCGAACAGCATTTCGTCAACATAATTAAAAAGGTTATTAAATCAAAAGTGCCTACTGTGAAATATGGTAACTCAATTTGTTAAAAGAAATCATAAAACATATTAGAAATAAAAAAAACGGAAATAGCATGAAAAACATTTCAATTTTTTTATTATTTAAAGAATCAGTTGAAATGTGGAAATTTATTTTTATTAGAATCAATATCAGCCTTGTAATAATCTTCTACAGTCACAAAATGAGGCCCACCGTACCAATCAAGAATACAAATTGATGAAATGTTGAGTTTACATAAGAAGAAGTTGTGGGTGTTAAGCCAGTTAACACTTGCTGGATGATGACTTATCATGGCATTTGTAGCGAATTCAAATTCTTTAGAATCTTTAGGAACACGTAAAGCTTCACCACTTATCATGCTGCGAGCACAAGTTGGTTCCATTGGATCGACGTTTTGTTTTGTACAGTAAAGATTCTGATCCATTGTTAATAAGGCAGTTAATTGATTTTTCTTTGATAAATCTTGTGCAGTGAAATCCAACATGGTGAGATAAAAATAAATGTTGCCTGTAGACTTTGCACCTTTTTCTGAGTCAGCAATTGCTATGACATTCACCATTGGAAATCCATTAATCGTCGGATAAGTTGAGATTGTTCCCATAGCTGTCCATTCTACATTATGTACTAACCAACGAGCCATTTTGGCATATTCAGTGTAAGGTGGAGGTTCTTCGCGATTTACTTCGTTGTTTTCGATCTCGTTAATATTTAAAATATAAACATTTGGATTAATCAGTGGAACCAACAACAACATAAGAATAATTGACTTTTTTAACATTTTTATGTTAATATATTTATCCTATGTAGACAAACGATGTAACTTTATTTTTGCTATCTCTCGCCAATCTCTCACGTACTTTATAACGCGGAATAAAATAAATCTTATTTATTTTGTGATAAGCTTTTGTTGATGAACTCAAAATCCAACAAAGAAATATATTTATATATATACAATTCTTAGTAATAAAAATGTGAACAATTGCATACGCACAGTGAATATGTTTTAAACCTGACGATACAACTTTTAAAGTGCGACTGTAATGAACTTTCGTTGAAAATGTATACACTGGTCTTAATTTTGTATGAAAGAGAATCAGAAAGAAAACCGATTGTAAAAAACAGGCCGACTACACATTCGAAAGAACTTTTCGTAACAACATTGTCTGAGATGATCACCAATCTGCCTAGCGGTAACAGAACAAAAACCAATTGTGAAAACATACGAATATGCAGCCTTCAAGAAGAGAAATTGAGTGGAATTTAGACACTGAAAAACCTGAAATCTCTCATCAAAATTACGTTTTCGTTGAATCTGATTGTTATTGAATTTTTTATTTCTTAATTTCCAAAAATATTTATAAACTGCATAGAGATATTTATAAACTTTAAACCTTAAAAAAATTAACAGTTGAAAGGAAAATAATTGTAGACAGGAGAAACTTCAAAAGTCCGAGATTCATTGAATAGGGAATCATCGTTGATTGACTACATTCCTTCTATAAGTTTTGAATGAACACCCATGAGACCCTAAATGTTTTAACGAAATCAAAATAGTTAAAAGTGTTAATTATTTTTTTTGAAAGTATTTTGGAAAATTTATACTCAAAACATCGAGCTTGATTTTAATTCAAAACTTTAAATTCTATCAATAAAAATTATCATGCTGGACTGATTGATTTGAATTATGCCTGAAAATAATTATGAGTTGTGGAATTATTCGTCGATCAATTTACTGTGAACGGCACTTAAAGCCTTCGTTCATGATTTGTTATTTGTAACATAAATAAATAAAGAAATAAATACATCGGCAACATTTCGCAGGAGTCATGTAAAAAAAAGAAACAAAAACAAAAATAAATTATTTTTTGGCGACAACACGAGCTTTGTCTCACCACCACCACAAAATATGTAATTATTATTGCTATGTCTGTGAAAAATGCTTATCCATTCAAATTTAAATAACTTAAATGTCAGGTAATTGGAAGAAAAATGAAATGAAGAATGAATGAAAAAATTAATGTGTAGGAATAAATCCAAAATATTTAACCATTCACCAATTATTAAAACACAAATAGAACATTTTCAATAATTACTAATAACATAAAACTTACCTTAAAATATTTGACAGTCTTGACACGCAATTCCAAAGTAGCGTCTTCGTCTGTTATAAATAAAGTTGCTGGATGGAGCTAAAATTCAAAAAAATCAAACAAAAGTTATAAATTGTAATTATTTATGATAACAAAATATGAAATTATACCTGGAAAGCACTAACAGTCCACATGTGATTAACTCCTTCTTCGATTGCTTTATACAAAGCAAAGCTTTTATGTGCTCCGGTAATTAAAATCATAACTTCCTTAGCATCCATAACAGTTCCAACTCCAACAGTTAATGCTTGTTTGGGCACTTTAGTGATATCGTTATTGAAAAATCTCGCATTCGCTTCAAGTGTATCTTGAGCCAATGTCTTGACACGTGTGCGTGACGTCAATGATGATCCAGGCTCATTGAAAGCAATGTGCCCATCAGGGCCAATTCCGCCAATGAAAAGTTCAACTCCTCCTGCTTCTTTAATCTTCCTTTCAAAGTTGTCGCACTCAACGACTAAATCTTCAGCATTTCCATCAAGAATATGCGCATTTTCGGGATCAATATCAATGTGTTTAAAGAATTCATTCCACATGTAATAATGATAACTTTCGGGATGATCTCGTGGCAAACCTGGAATTTGAAATATTTTTATTATCAGCTTGCTGTATTTTTTAAATTATTTAAAACAATAAAATGTAAGCTGAAACTAATTACTTACCAACGTATTCATCCATATTGAAAGTCTTGACATATTTGAAAGATACACGACCAGCTTTATGGAATTCAATTAGCTTCTTGTACATTGCCAAAGGCGTTGAACCAGTGGGTAGACCAAGAACAAAGTAACGATCTGGACCCGGCTTGAAGTCGTTAATCCTTTTCATCACATATTTTGCACTCCATTCTCCAACATTCGAACTCGTTGGCAAAATAACTAGACGCATTATTGCAGTTTTCTTTGAATGTTGAAAAATTTTGAAGGAAGAAAAACTTATCAAAACAGAATTGTGGAACCAAAAATTGTAAATAAAGAAAGTTCAATGACCGCTGATTGTGTCTGAACTTATCAAAAAGTTGCCAACAACGCTCAATTGCTTAAAGCGATATTTGATTCCTGTTATCTTATAAATAAATATAAACTTATTTTCCACATAAACTTATTGTGTTTGTTACCTGTTGAAACATAGTTTATTTAATATACTTACTTTGAAATATTTAGTTTCAGATGATTACAGAATATTAATTTAAGATTTTACGTTGATATAAAGTTATACTATTTTTAATAAAACAAGTAGAAATATGTTTTTATAATTTTAAGAAATTATTAATCTATAGCTCTTGCTTTGGCTTTGGAAGCCCTTATGAACTTGTGTATATTGATAGAAAAATTAAATTATCTTATTGAGAAAGTTTAATGTTTTACTGCTGCCGGTTTTTAGAGCCGGTTCTATAATAGCTTTTTCATTATTCGAAAAAAGCTTTCAAAGTTTCTGTTAAAACATATTGAAAAATGTGTTTATCTGTTGAAATAAAGTTTATTTATTTAAGAAACACAACAGAAATATTTTATTTGGGCGGTTTATAGAATATTAATTTATTAGGTAGGTATTTACGTTCCACATAAAGTTGTTATTTTCTTATGAGAACAAGTGAAAATGTTTATTTTGTAAAATTTTATGAAATCATAAAACAATTGCTTTGGCTTTAGAAGCCCTTATGAACTTGTGTATATTGATAATATCATTTTTACATTTTACAATATTAGGTAGGTATATTTTATAAAATGTAAGGTTATGAATTATATCTAAGTACATTTTACTTAATAGTATCCTACCTACCTATTTGTATTAAATTTTAATTATTTTTAAAATAAGAATTTGTGCAATATACCTAAATACAATTTACAATAAAGCTTTATTTAATAAATAATTTTCCTTACAAAATTTGAGCAGATGATTTTAATTTCTTGTTTTTTTTCCTAAATTAGAATTGGTATGAATGAAAAAATATATCATTTTTAGACAGTTCCGGCATGAACAGAATTTAATGGATAATTGACAGCATAATATGTGTCAGAAGTTCTTAGCTTGAAAATTAAGGCAATCAATGCTCAATTTGGATAGTTTTAAATACGATTTTGTGTAAATTTTCCCAATAGGCATATCTTTATTTTTAAAAGTGTACATACCCTGTTTTGATTTTTTAAAGACTGTTATGTATCAAGTCTCATAATTTTATTTTTCTTTTTTACTCTTTCAAGGTTTTTTTTACCTCAAGCTTCTCTTTTGTTTTCAATCAGAAGTTAAAAGGATGAGCAATAAACGTAAATAGATTTTTTGAAGAAAAATTTCAAGTTGATTAAAAATATGTATAATACAACTTCCATCGTCTTCAGAATTTTATTTCAAAAAACGAAAGTTAAAAATAAAATCAGCATTTTTGTTATAACCCCAAAGTTTAACTTAAAATATAAGATTTCGTTTCGGGTTTGCGGTGTTTTTCTTCCCGAATATTTTTTGCAATTGAGTATTATCTTATGAGAGAAATCGCATGGAGGAATAAAAGAAATTCATAAAAAGAACATAAATTGCATGTAAAAGAAGGAACTGAAAATCAAAATAATGTTAAGCGCAAAAGAAAAATACAAACAAACGCTTTGTTCTTTTGACCATCACATAATTTGTTTTCTTATCGAGATGACTTTTATAGCACAGTAAATTCGGGCCTTTTCGTGTTCAAATATATGTCCATAAACATGTTATTGCGATTTTTTTTACTTTTTGGCAAAACCTTTTCATAAGTGTTATGAGATGTTGATTGTTGAACTTCTGAAAGATTTATGAACAAGCTATTTGAATATTTATTTATAAGTCAAATCTTAGAAATATTCAAAGTATTTTCAAATTCTGATTTATTGATGATCAGTTTATGCTACATATATCTTTTTAATACATTATTATAAAAAAAATGATGAACTGCGATAGAAGAGATTTTAGAAAATTAAATTTCATTTTCATTTCATTTGATGTCTAAAAATAAAATCTGAACATCAACTCCAGACCAGACAATAAATTCCTTGCTTAAAACGTTTCCGATCGCAATTTTTTTCTTGAATTTTTTTATGAACATAAATTAAGCACTGGTAAAATTTAAACACTGCGACCATAAATTTATTGTCGTAATGGTAATATTTATTATCTTTTCAAACATTCAGTTATTTATTTATATATTCTCCTTGGGAGACACTAAGTAAGTCAATAAATAGATCGAACAAAAAACCTTGAAGAAGAAGTAAAACCTGTAAATCACCATCCAGTGAAACAATGCGGAACTTGAGAACGAAATGAAAGTTCGACAAAGGTCTTCCAAAACGCTATTGCATGTTTGGTACGAAATCAATATATTTGATGACATGCATACGAATCTGAACTTTCTGATGCATTTCTGCTTTTTTTGCACATGCAACTTGAAATAATCGTAAGACTGCTGAACTCTGTACAAAACAGAAAATTTCTGATTTAAATGTGTTTTTTTACTGTTCTCGAAATGATTGTTAATTATGGAACACGTTAAAGCCGTCTGTGAAACATCATCCCGAGGCGGGTTTGAATGTGCTTCTTTTTCATTTCGGCTCCACAACAGACAGAAGAAAGAAAAAAAACAATTTTATGTTCAACTTGATTATCATTTGTTGTATTTTTGAGCCACCACACAGGAGAACAATTTCATACATAAAAATTATTTCATTTCCTTAAATAAAATTTCTTGAGACAGAAATTGTTTTGTAAATTTTAAATATAATTATCTGAAAGAATATATTAAAGCATCTTTTTGAGATTTGAATAAGAAAAGTAGATAAACTTTTAAAGAACCTATAAATACATATATATCTATATACCTAATTTTTATTTTATCGTCACCACACGTATTTTTTTTAAGTCACCATAATATCTATGTATGAAACCTTTACAATTTTTAAAAGGACAAATATTAAAACTGGAATCTAAGATATTTGGGAAAATAAAAAAAAAAAGAGAATTAGATACAAGAATTGTATAAGGCTTACAAGAAATACAACATCAAATAAGATTGTAACAAAAGCAGAAAGATCAAACCTATAAATGAACTATAAAATAATGTTTTAAATTAAAATCGTTTGACATTTTTAAATTTTTAAAGATAACAATCGAAAAGTTTATTTATGTCAATCGATTAAGTATTCTATATTTCATTATTAAATTTGAAAAACTATGCCAACAATTTTGAAATCAAAAGAAAATAAGAATGAATCGTGTTGAAAGAATACGTAAAATTTTAAAACTTCCACAATTCAATGATGGTAGGATAATATTAATAAATTGTTAAAACATCGTGTGTCCATGATCAAATTGCCATAATAAAAAAAAACTAAATTAAAAAATCATAACTTGTTTTATTATATCTGGAAACTGAAGAAAGTTAATAAACACTAATTGATAAAATAATCTTATGAAATTCATTTCAAATTGAATTGAGTCAGTGAAGATCATCTACCTACGCTTTTAAGTGCTGCTAATAATATGAAATTGCTTTGTGAAAAATCTGTGAATGATCTGTGTGGGTGATTTAAAAAGAAGCTTGAAGTTTCTATTAATTTTATCACAGAAGTTGAAAGCTGTCCGCTTATCTTCCATTTCGTTTAACTAAGATATTTATGAGCATAAGGCTGAAAGTCATTTGAATATTTGTAGCCTGCTTTTCTCAACATAAATTGTATTAAAACAGAAGTGTGAAAACTTCGTGTTTAGAAGCGCCTTCCTAGTTGGTTCAGTACCTTCAGGCATTAAGTTTTATTTTCAATGGGTAGTTTTCAATGTATGTACGTATCATTAATAAGATTTTTGATTTCAATTTTAAATTATTTTGATACAAAAGCCTTTTAATACCTCAAGTGACTGTCAGTTATGAACTAGGGAATCCCAATTACATTAAACATTATTAATAAAATAATAAAAAAAAATCTTCTCAATATTCAATTTCAAAGTTCACCGAAATGATCAATCACTAAATATTTAAGATTTTTGTTATTATTTGCACCTTGTTTGTTCTTAGTTGTTTTAAATGAGTAGATACTTGAGAAAATTTGTAATAGGATATTTTTGTGTGAATTTAAAGAACGAAAAGAATATGTTTGGCAATTCTTTTGACATCTAAGTTTAATTCTTATGAAAATACTTACATTTTATTGAATATCAATCCACAATATGCAAAATCAAGTAATTAATCATGATTAACGATTGTGTTCGAAAGTGTGCAATTATGTAATTTGAAGTTATTTAACAGCAGCTCGCAATGGCCAATCTGAAGACTCAATTATGTTTTAACAACGTGTTATGATAAATCTCTTCTCTTCTTCAATTCCAAGTTGCAATTGATACTTCTAGTAGTGGTTGCTGTCATTTAATTGAAGTATTTAAATTTCAAATATTTGATCAGCGATCATACTTAACGAAAAAATTTTAAAATGAATTTATCTCTTTAAATAAGTCTCTTAGTGTTAATAGTTCTTCTTACTTCTACATCAAAGTGTAAAACTGTTTAAAAANTAAAATTTCTCATAGTCTTCTCAAGTGTCGATGGTTGAAGCAAGATTTGTTGAATGAGAAACAAACAAGAGCATTAAATTATAGGCTGCATCGAATTATAAACATAATAAATTGCGTGTAACTATGTGTATAATCAACATACTTAGATTGCAATAAATATTAGTTAAACGTTTTGCGTGCTATTGCATAGAGCTTGGAATAGACCAGGATAAAAACAAGCCTTCTAAACAGGTATGGAATAAAATGTATGAAATTTCATAAAACTTATAGGTATATTCTGTAACGAAATTCGAAATTTCATGCAAATCTTATATTGAATGAATGAGTTTTTTTAGTTCGGGGAGAAATTTGATATCTTCGTATGTATGCATAAAACCACAACACAAGGTTGGTGTTAAGAAAATGACAAGTGATTCTTGAAAAGTCTGGTTATGTGTGGGAAATTTGATGCCAGATTTGTTAGTTGATTGCTTTGTGATCTAATAAACTGTTGACAGGTAATTTTTGAAATATAACACGATGAACTAAATTTCAGGAGAAATTATTCTTTCACTTTATTTCAACTTCAACGCGTTTTTTATAAATTTGGACCTCCCGCACTTATCAATAATGCTAATGATCAATTATTATAGAATTACAAGCTACTTTACAGTGGAATTTTAAAATTAAAACAATAATCTGAAGGTTAACGGAATTCAATGAAACTCATTTGGTTATTTATAAGCACGATATTGTCTGTGATTTGAATATATTTTCATGTAATCTTTAAATTGTTAAAAGAAAAAAACGGAGACTATGTTTGAATATCTCTGAAAAATGCTATAAGTTAATGCAAAAAAGAACACAAGCTTTGTAATTTTTTTAAGCCATTCTGTACGAAGAAAGCTGAAAAATGCAATTGAATTGCCTCATTATTCATTCCTTTTGACTGTTCATTTACATGTGAAACATCAACGAAAGTGATGAAGAATGTGTGAATGAAGTTTTACATAATAATAAAGATATTTCCAGTCGTCTTACTGCGTGTAGACTGATGATCGATGATGCGTTATTACAAACTGCAAGAATTCAATAACCAAACTAAAATGAAATCAGAGATAGGAGATCTCCTAATGGATTTTCCTTGTGATTTTTCTAACTTTCATTTGTAATTATTTTGCTTTGAATGAAAAATGATTTCAAAAAGCTGCAACTCAGTGCGGTCAAACGAGGCTTTATCGTTAAAAGCCTTTTATTGGTCTCCTTTGTGCTGAACTATCAATTGCCTGCACTATAAGTTATATGCCTTCGGCATTAAACTTTCATTTCTATTTTATTTCTTAGTAATCTTAATTTGTTTGCAAAAGAAAATAAATACAGCCAGTCATTAGGTTTTAAAAACGTTCAAAGAAAAATCAGAAAGATTCTTAAAACTGCGATTTTCTAATCGTTTTGAATTTGAGATAACTAAAAGGTCTTAAAACGCTTTCAATTCAGACTTGACAACGTGGTTTTTCAATATTTTCTTCTTTAAAACTGACTGACGAAAATGCTGAATTTATAAATAAAACAGTTCAGAAATAAACTTTACAACAGACGATTCGCGTACTTTCTTCTTCTTTTCCTTAATAATATCCACAAAGAGCTAGAAAAAGTTACTTACTTAAAACATCGAATAAGAAATGTTTCAAATGCTTTCATGCTATTTGCACCTGCTCACAGTTGTCATCATTGCAATGTGTAAATGCAATTTAACGAATTTAAAGAACAAAAATATGTTTGGCAATTCTATTGACATCTAAGTTTAATTAATATTAAAATACTCAGATGTTATTGAATATCAATTCACAATATGCAAAATCAAGTAATTAATCATGATTAACGATTGTGTTCGAAAGTGTGCAATTATGTAATTTGAAGTTATTTAACAGCAGCTCGCAATGGCCAATCTGAAGACTCAATTATGTTTTAACAACGTGTTATGATAAATCTCTTCTCTTCTTCATTTCCAAGTTGCAATTGATACTTCTAGTAGTGGTTGCTGTCATTTAATTGAAGTATTTAAATTTCAAATATTTGATCAGCGATCATACATAACGAAAAAATTTTAAAATGAATTTATCTCTTTAAATAAGTCTCTTAGTGTTAATACCTAGTTCTTCTTACTTCTACATCAAAGTGTAAAACTGTTTAAAAATGCAATGCCTAAGCAATTACTGCAGATTGCGGCAAAAGACTAAGAAGAAAAAGGAAAAGTGAACATCGGTTGCCTCAACTTCATGTTTCACTGCACAGAAAGCAACATTTTATTGGGAATGACATATTGAACATGTCGTTGATAAATGCAGCGGTAGGTCGATCTAACAACGAGGAATCATAAGTTGTGATAAATTGTCTCAAAAAAGGCAACGACATAAATTTCAGTTCATAAACATAGCTTTTATTGCATGTTTTGAGTTGCTTTGATTTTTTGAAAGTATGTTTCTTATGCTAGTTATATTGAAGCTCTTTTTGCCAATGTCTACAATATTGATGAAATAACTATACAAAAAAAATTAAGCAGCTTGAAACTGCCATTTCACCGGTAAACTTTATAAAACAATCCCTTTGAAAAAATCGCATGACTCAACTATAAATCGAAAAATCGAATAAATTTTTGCAAATTGTTCATGTTCATAGACATTGAACTTATAAAAATGTCGAGAATTGATATGAAAAATGAGAGAACTATGAAAGCTTATCTCTGTGTATAAATATACAATCAAAGTAATAAATCAGCAAAACTCAATTTTAAATTCAAATATTTCCAATTAATGTTACTCCATGCAATTTGTTTGAATATGACACGGTCAGCAAAATAATTGGATTTAAAGTAACTTAACCAGAATGCACCGAAGCTTCTCGTGAACTTAATTTTGAATTTGTTGAATAAGTAATAAAAAAACACATCCAAGCTTGTAAATGTATGCAAATAAATTAGTGGTATATGTTAAAATCTCTTGCTTCATTTAAAAAATAAATTAAAGTTGATTTAAAGTTAAATTCCCAGTTGTTCAGCAGCAGTTGTAGAAAAACAAGCGATTAAGTCAGGTTGACAAGAAGATTACTACAAAATATCAACATCTTAAAATCATAGCACGTGATGAAACAATGAAAGTATACTCAACAGCAATTTCACGTCACTCGAATGCATCACGTATAAGATGCGGCATAATGGAAGTACTTACATAGAAATTTTTATTTATGATACAACGCAAAGACGAAGCGAAGAAAGGCGAATAACTTTTGATATGTAAATCACTTTCAGTGAAATCACTTGAGATCTGAATCTGATAAACATTTTTATTGTGCTATTCAAATGCACTTCACTTTACTTACTCTCACCTCAATGTGTTACAAGCAGTTTATCTGCTTTAGGCTCTATAAAAGCTCCATAAATATCAAACAATTAACAATTTCATGCTTATCTCATATATTTAATCTCCCTGGATAAGTTAAGATTTCATTTTTATGGAATGCATTTTCTAAATGCTACATCATGTCAAATAGTTTATAAAATAAATGTAATTAGGTAAAATGTATATTCAAATATCTATGTAGATATTTAAAGCAAAATTGTTTTGAAAACTGACAAAAAATTATTTCAATTATGATACATTTTATTAACGATCTTTTCATACCAAATGTGATCACCAATTAAAACAGATGTTGAAAATACCTATAATAGATAAAATATTTTCAAGTTGCAACTGTCAAGACGCGTTCACAATCGATATTTAATTAACAGCTTGAAAGCTTTTATATCTCAATACTAATATTTAATGCAAATGTTGAAACTTTCGATTAGATTACATATCCCAAATGCTTTTAATAATTAAATGTAATTGATTATGATTCTGCTTATTGGTGAAATATGCTTTAACATCAATTTTCTATTACTTTAACTATGCAGTAAAAGCGATTGCAGACTGAGATAAATAACAATTTAAGAAGAAAAGCGTCTAACCACGGGATTCTATTTAATTTGATCAATTATTCATGTGCAATCGGCTAACAAGACAAGAAACGTAAACAAAACTTTCAAGTTCATCAGATTGCTCGAAGCATATTATCTTCTACTCTTCAATTTTTTTTGTTCTGTTGTTGAAAGAAATCCGACTCTCGTTGATTTTTCAAAAGCCAACTCTCTTGATTTTTTTTATCGGTTGCTCAGTTTTAGCTAACGAAATTTAAAAAAATTAACAAAAGTTATAAGTCTCGTACGTTGATGATTATTGAACTAATGGATAAAAAGACAGCAGTAATTTCGTGAAATTGAAAAATAATACTTTTGGCTCTTCTTAACGTATGAGCATGTTCATTGAATCGTGTGCAAAGTGCATTAAATTAACAACAGTTTAGTCACGATAATCGTGGAAAATTGTCTATGTATTAACTGTAAACATAAAAGCATAAAAGTAAGTGTTTTATTAACCATTTATGTAATCAAGCATAAATATAATCAAGTGAAAAAGTTGTCAATGAACAAGAACTTCAAACATTTAACAATACATAGCGAATAAAAAACGTGACAAAAATCTTGTAATTAGGTGAATCCAAAACAATGAAAAATGAATATTTTTCTCTTTTGTTCAAACATTTCTCAATACGAAGATGTTTAATCTTATTGAAAGTGAAGAAATTAAATCAATCAAAGTCAACTGTCTTATTCTGAGTATTTAATCTTAAAATTTTATTACACAAAGCGTTGAAATGAGATGACAAGTGAATTTTTTGAAACGTACATAAATGTCATGTATCTTTGCGTTTTAAGTATCTATTCTGCAATTCGGAGGAATCACAAGATCATGTATATATATTTGACAGAAGATTTATATTAGATATACATGTCGAAAGAAATATTTTAAACATTGAATGACGTTGGCCATAAAACGACGCCACTTCAAACAGTTTTACTTGAATTGGGTTAAAAAGACATGAAATAGAGATTTTTTAATAAATATTTGGATCTAAATTAACAATTAATCAATCTTTTGTCTACGAAAAAATAATCAGGATCATCAATAATTCAAATAATCCTATAAACATGAATTGTTAGCATGTTGAAATAAAGTTTAGCTAATGTTTATGCAATATTTTCAATTGTTAAGTAACATCGATGTGACACAATTAAAAATTTACAAGCTGTAATAATTGTGATTAATTACAGAGCGGTGATTTCTTTTTAAAAATAGTTTTAAAAATAGCTGAAGTAATAAATACATCTGGCTATCACTTTTTACAGATTAGCTATTCCTAATTTCTTCTTAATTAGATAACAAAATATTTAGCCGCATATTAATGTTATCTTACTCCATTTGTTATTTTCTACGTTTTTGCCACAGTTCTTACAATATTGTTTAAAGGTTGAGTGAAATTGATCGAAACCATAATAGTTTTGTTTAACTTTAAAACTTCCCACACTTTTATTCTCTTACATTGATAAAACGAAATAGGTATGACTTAGGTTTAGCTGCTTTTGCTCCAATTAAACAACTGATTGAAATCTAATGTTTACAAAAAAAAATCTGGGATATATTTTCATTTGTACTTATGTATTTTAAGTAAGTTAATTATTCTTCAATTCGATACAAATTTCAATAGTAAAGGAACATAAAGTCGTGATTTACTTGCTTTCGTCAAATATCATCTCAAATGTATGTCAACCTGCGATACCGAATTATAAGAATAAAACAAAAGAATAATCAAATTTATAATTGAAGTAAATAGATGATTAACAAATATTTCTTATTATAATTAAATGTATTTCCGACTGAAGAATATTTCAAAAGACGACCTGATTGTTAATCAAATGTTTATTCGATAAATTACGTTTGAGCTTAAGTAATGACTACTTATAATAAATTTCTTAAAAAAGATATGAATTCCATTCAAATGACCCTTTTTATTTCATTAAGAAGATTTGTGAAACAGTATGCCTGCAAAAGTTCGTAAAAGTTCATTTGAAAAGTGGGTCTGTCGGCATGAAAACTTATTTTGCATATGACGATTCATTATTCTCACATACATTCCCAAAGATTTTTGCTTAAAATGAAATAAAAAAGATCCGAATGAAGTTTCTCATACAAAATCAAAGTACCAACGTTACTGATTTATGTTAAGGCGATTACATCGAGAGGCAATCGAAGTTGATACTTAATTGAAACGAGATTAATACAAAAATATATTGAACCAAACCATTTCATGTGAACTTGAAATTTTTTTAGGTGAAATAAGTTAAATCATAAAGTTGTAACGCAGAAATTGATGTTCAAAGTAAAAACGAATATTTTTAGGAATGCATGCATGTAAATTAATTAAATATTTGTTTCGATTAAACAAATATGCTTCATTTCTATTATTTAGTTATAAAAACACTTTACATTCATAAAGGTATTCCAGTTTCAAAAAAATTGATCTTTTTATTTGATAATTCAACAAACAATTTTGTATTATTTGAAAAGCATAATATGGTCTAATTTTTTGATTTGATCGATTTCTTTTGTACATTAATTTCACGATGAAAATATCAAACAAACGAAAGTTATAAATGACATGATTGAAACAAGCCCTTTAAGTACTGTTTGATTCAAATTGAAGCCTGTGAAGAATTTTTATTTTTTAAGCAATTTGATGCAATGACTCAACTTTTTCAAGCTCTTAGCATATTGAAATGATCAATTTATTAAAAAACGACATAATGAATTATGCTTTGATAGTCAATTATTTCTAAAATTAAATATGTCTTATCATCTAACTTTAAACATGATTGATCATCAACAGTGTAACAATAATGTTAATTGAAAATGAAATTGATATGCGACTAGGAAAGACTGCAGATATATTACAAGCCAAGAAGTAAAACATTAAGCCACGGGGTCCAAATTAATTTTTTTTGATTCATTTCTTCATCGACTCACGAGACAAGAAAAGTAAACAAAATATTCCATTAGCCGGCATTTCAAGTTCATTAAATGTTTTTGTTGGTTTTAGTGCAACAGTTTCATTTTCTCTCTTTCATGTGTTACTCTCTTTTAAGTTGCTCAGTTTTTTATTTTAAGCAATTGCAAACGATCGTTCATTCAGTTGGTGCTGATTCTTCGACAAGGTTAAACCGATTTGCAATTATTCTGCGATTAATATTAAAGTATTCATCAATTTAGTTCTTGCTTCGTATGATAATCTCACATTAAATCATTTTTAATTTGACACATTACATGAAGAAGAAGAAGAAGATCAAGTCAAGAGATCGCATCGTAAAAGAAAGTAAAATAAAATCCAATTTATAGCAAACAAATAAAGTTGGAGTGAAAAAGGAAAAAAAGAGTTAAATTAATAGCATCAGATCAGTGTTAACAACATAAACAATCTTTCGACATTTATGTGGTTTGTAGCATGCAATTACATTGAGCTTATCAGTGAATCTTAATTAATTTAATAAAAAGTGCAACAAGGTCTTGAACCATTCATTCCATACCTAAAATTTCTCATAGTCTTCTCAAGTGTCGATGGTTGAAGCAAGATTTGTTGAATGAGAAACAAACAAGAGCATTAAATTATAGGCTGCATCGAATTATAAACATAATAAATTGCGTGTAACTATGTGTATAATCAACATACTTAGATTGCAATAAATATTAGTTAAACGTTTTGCGTGCTATTGCATAGAGCTTGGAATAGACCAGGATAAAAACAAGCCTTCTAAACAGGTATGGAATAAAATGTATGAAATTTCATAAAACTTATAGGTATATTCTGTAACGAAATTCGAAATTTCATGCAAATCTTATATTGAATGAATGAGTTTTTTTAGTTCGGGGAGAAATTTGATATCTTCGTATGTATGCATAAAACCACAACACAAGGTTGGTGTTAAGAAAATGACAAGTGATTCTTGAAAAGTCTGGTTATGTGTGGGAAATTTGATGCCAGATTTGTTAGTTGATTGCTTTGTGATCTAATAAACTGTTGACAGGTAATTTTTGAAATATAACACGATGAACTAAATTTCAGGAGAAATTATTCTTTCACTTTATTTCAACTTCAACGCGTTTTTTATAAATTTGGACCTCCCGCACTTATCAATAATGCTAATGATCAATTATTATAGAATTACAAGCTACTTTACAGTGGAATTTTAAAATTAAAACAATAATCTGAAGGTTAACGGAATTCAATGAAACTCATTTGGTTATTTATAAGCACGATATTGTCTGTGATTTGAATATATTTTCATGTAATCTTTAAATTGTTAAAAGAAAAAAACGGAGACTATGTTTGAATATCTCTGAAAAATGCTATAAGTTAATGCAAAAAAGAACACAAGCTTTGTAATTTTTTTAAGCCATTCTGTACGAAGAAAGCTGAAAAATGCAATTGAATTGCCTCATTATTCATTCCTTTTGACTGTTCATTTAACTGAGAAGATTTATGTGAAACATCAACGAAAGTGATGAAGAATGTGTGAATGAAGTTTTACATAATAATAAAGATATTTCCAGTCGTCTTACTGCGTGTAGACTGATGATCGATGATGCGTTATTACAAACTGCAAGAATTCAATAACCAAACTAAAATGAAATCAGAGATAGGAGATCTCCTAATGGATTTTCCTTGTGATTTTTCTAACTTTCATTTGTAATTATTTTGCTTTGAATGAAAAATGATTTCAAAAAGCTGCAACTCAGTGCGGTCAAACGAGGCTTTATCGTTAAAAGCCTTTTATTGGTCTCCTTTGTGCTGAACTATCAATTGCCTGCACTATAAGTTATATGCCTTCGGCATTAAACTTTCATTTCTATTTTATTTCTTAGTAATCTTAATTTGTTTGCAAAAGAAAATAAATACAGCCAGTCATTAGGTTTTAAAAACGTTCAAAGAAAAATCAGAAAGATTCTTAAAACTGCGATTTTCTAATCGTTTTGAATTTGAGATAACTAAAAGGTCTTAAAACGCTTTCAATTCAGACTTGACAACGTGGTTTTTCAATATTTTCTTCTTTAAAACTGACTGACGAAAATGCTGAATTTATAAATAAAACAGTTCAGAAATAAACTTTACAACAGACGATTCGCGTACTTTCTTCTTCTTTTCCTTAATAATATCCACAAAGAGCTAGAAAAAGTTACTTACTTAAAACATCGAATAAGAAATGTTTCAAATGCTTTCATGCTATTTGCACCTGCTCACAGTTGTCATCATTGCAATGTGTAAATGCAATTTAACGAATTTAAAGAACAAAAATATGTTTGGCAATTCTATTGACATCTAAGTTTAATTAATATTAAAATACTCAGATGTTATTGAATATCAATTCACAATATGCAAAATCAAGTAATTAATCATGATTAACGATTGTGTTCGAAAGTGTGCAATTATGTAATTTGAAGTTATTTAACAGCAGCTCGCAATGGCCAATCTGAAGACTCAATTATGTTTTAACAACGTGTTATGATAAATCTCTTCTCTTCTTCATTTCCAAGTTGCAATTGATACTTCTAGTAGTGGTTGCTGTCATTTAATTGAAGTATTTAAATTTCAAATATTTGATCAGCGATCATACATAACGAAAAAATTTTAAAATGAATTTATCTCTTTAAATAAGTCTCTTAGTGTTAATACCTAGTTCTTCTTACTTCTACATCAAAGTGTAAAACTGTTTAAAAATGCAATGCCTAAGCAATTACTGCAGATTGCGGCAAAAGACTAAGAAGAAAAAGGAAAAGTGAACATCGGTTGCCTCAACTTTATGTTTCACTGCACAGAAAGCAAAATTTTATTGGGAATGACATATTGAACATGCCGTTAATAAATACAGCGGTAGGTCGATCTAACAACGAGGAATTATAAGTTGTGATAAATTGTCTCATAAAAAGGCAACGACATAAATTTCAGTTCATAAACTTAGTTTTTATTATATGTTTGAAATTGAGGCAACCTCAATGTTACTTTGATTTTTTGTTTGTTTATTATGCTAGCTACATTGAAGCTCTTCCCCCGAAGAGATTCAATTATGAAATCAATTCTCTTACAAGATTATTAACATTATTAAATAGAGAAGGAAAAAATACAAAAGTTTAGCTGCCTTGAACTCAATAAAAAGTGCAAACTTTATAATCTATAAATAATATTAGAATGTATGAAGAAAATGCAAACTAATCTGATTTAAAGAAATAGCAAATAAACATTTATGTATTTTAAGAAGTCATTTAAAATTTTTTCATGTGAACGATTTCATATTTCATTTTCTTCTTTTGTTATTAGACATTGTAATGTTGAAATCGTGAAAATTCAACTCGTTATGATTCAATAGAGTAGATAAATGAAAATTCTTTTTCCAAATGTATTCTGTCTATGAAAGGAACTTTAAATGGATTTTTCATTTGTAGTTGGTAAAATATATTTCATGAAGACTATTTCTCATCATTCATTGCATTCATTCACAGGAAAAAAAATACAATTTACAGACTATTGAAAAGATTTTGATTGAAGAGTCACAAACTTTACTTAGTCATAAGCACTAAAGTAGACAATTTGACTCGTGAGTCAAGAAACGCGTATCATAAATAAACAAAAATAACTTTCGTAGAAGCGTAAGCCAAAAGTCCAATTGAAAGGAAACATTGAAATCAGATGTTGTGATCATGATTTATTTCACTTATTTCCGTACGTTGGTGTTTCAGTTGATGCTGATAAAAATTGCTTTCGATTTATGAAAATTTTGTTTAAAAGGAAAATTGGAATTCATAAAATATCAGATAAAAAAATAAACAAGCAAAAAATTGCTTTTAACACGCGAGAATCACGAATGAAGTCTTAAATTGAACAAGAAATGATTTTTTGTTTTCTTTCTTTTATTAATGTGCTGTATGCGATAGATATCAAGTTCGATTAATACATTAAAACGTTTATGTGATGAAGTTTCTAAAATAACATAATATGTATGCCACTAGAGAATATAAATTGAATTTTATAGTAGTTTGTCACTTAGATAAAAAATTGAATTCGCTTAATTCTTTTGTTTATTTTGAGGTTTACATTTCTAAGAAAACGATCGTTGTCTTCAAGTTTTGTGTCGACAGAAACAATGATATTAAATTATTCATAACTATAAATCTTCATCAATCAGTTAAGGCTTGATATTTACTATAGTTTCATAGAGAAGCTATGAAAAAGAAAAGTATGCAAAATTTACTTTCCGATTGATTTATTGACAAAAATTTATACTTAAATTTGGAAGCATAAATTCCTTTCAAGTCTTATAGATTTTAGAGTTACTTAATATTAAAATATTTTCTAACCAATCAAATCGATATCCAAGATTTCCTTTAAAATTCAAAGGAGTTTTGGAAACGTGTTGAAAGCCGCACAATAGAATCAGAAAACAAGGAAAAGTAATAAAATATCAAATCGTGTGTCATGAACTTTTCTTTTCTTATTGCACTTGAGGCGAATTTTTGATTAGTTTCCTTTTCTTCCGTGTGTTCAAAAATTCTACACAACTTCAAAAGTTTAAATATTTAATTTTTTGAAAATCAAGCAATAAACAAAGATTCTGCGTTTAAATTTTTTTTAACAATATTTGCATTATTATCATAATGAAAACTCTGCTTTCAACAATTTATGAAATTCATAATAATAAAAACTTAAAAGCTCATCATGTTACGCATTGTGAAACACATCTAAAATATATCAAGTGACAAAGAAAGGTCAAATTTTTTTTAATATTCTTTTATAAGTACCTATTAGAATCAAGAAAATTAGAATCTATTATTTAATGGCTAGGATCTTTTACAGATAGACTACAATTTATGTGTAGCTTGATAAAACCTTGGCCAAATGTGATGAACATACTAAAAACTAAAATGAAATTTCCAATGATTCGATGATAAAATAATTATGTCAAACAGTGAACAATATGGGGAAAAAGCTACAGTTCGAGAATGGAAAAGGTTTGTAAATGAAAATGTAACCGAATTTTTTTTGCAATAAATTCACATAAATACAACCGAAATATTTTAAATTTAAAGCGTTGCGCCGATTTTCTCAATTTGAATATCTAGTACGCACGAGTTGTAGCCGTTAATTTCTTGCGAGTGAAAGTTTTATTTTTGTTTTGTTTTGCTATTTCGTTTTAACAGAGCAATCCCCCAAGCCGGATATATTAAGTTGGGGGCGCTTCGCTATGGAATTCGAATATCAAATCTCAACCTCTCGGATTATTCATCATCAAATAAACCGCAAATGCTATCATCATCTACTCAACGATCATTAATTATGTCACCATCAACGGAAACTATTAGTGCCAAAGCGATTTGCAATGATGGATGTTGTTGCTGTCTCAGCTCAAAAAGTTCACAAACTAAACTTTCATTGTCTCAATCAGGTGAGATCGTAAGGATTTTCCTTCAAAAGTTGCGCATTTTAAAATTGCTTTAAATCACTTGAGATTTCGTTCTCGCACTGTTAAAAATGTGAACTTTCAACTAGATAATGTAAAGTGGAAACACTAAATTAGTTTTCTTTTTAAAATGTTTTGTTCATAAAAATTCTCCTCGTGCGTTAGTACATAAATAAGGAAACGTTTTATTTTGTTTTCTTCTTTCGGAAAATATTTACATACATCGACCGACATCTACTTTCACGAATAAAAAAATTCTCTTTCTCTCGAATTTTATTTTATATTTTGTAGCTTCTAAAGGTTTCATTATACGTTTGATCATATAAGTAATATTTTGGAAAAAGAAAAGCTTCTTTATTGCAAGAAGAAAAACATTAAATCTAAAAAAACATTCACACTTTGAAAAAGATTTCAAAAAAAAAAAATCAAATACAAAATAAATTTCCCAACACAACGTCGACTTCATTTTCATCGTTTTCAAATTTTGTTTCTTTCTCATTTCAATCTTTTTCCACAGCTAAGAATAGAACATCGTCTCCCTCATCAACATCTTCACAGCAACCGACGAACATCGTCAATAAAAATTCAGTATCATCGTCAAGCTTTAAACGAGAAGCATCGCCGACTGTCTGCTGTTATAATACTAACGGTCGATCTCAAACATTTCGGAAAAGTGATAAAAAGGAAGGAAATTTCGATACGTTTATAAGTACCAGACATGAAGAGAAAATTGTAGCATCCAATGTACCAAACCAGAGTTCAAATTTAGTAAATCTTTACCAAAAAAGATCACACAATCAGCAAATATCATTAGTCACGAATCGTGTCCCAATAGAAAATTATGAAAATGTCAATACGAAGACATTCAGTTATTTGAAAGATAAAATCAAAAAGCTTGAAAATTCTCCTAATAATATTCATGAAAATATTATAAATAGATCAACAACATCAATAACAATAAGAGCCGAAGAGACGACAGTAGACGTTGATCCAGTCATAAGTGTTAGTGAGAATGATCAGAGAATATATGATGATAAAAATAGTCGTTTCGGCAGTACACGGCTCATAAATCGCGATGAAAGCCAATCAAAAAAGCAATGCAATTTAGGAGTTCAGAGTGATGGTAACAATAATCAAGTGAATGAATCGAGGATACGCAGTGAAAATAGTGTTAATAAAGTTGAAGAGAATCTAAAGAGTTCCTTAATTACTCGACAGCTGCGTGATATAAATACACATTGTCATCTTGGTGTTAATGGTGATGATATCAAAGTTACTAAAGTTGTAATAAAACATCTCACTTCCGATGTGAGAAAGAATCCACCAATTGAAGATTCGCACATGAAAAACAGTTTGGATGATAATGATTTTAGTTATATTGATTCATCATCGCGGTCGGTTTCGCGTTCCTCTAGTACGTCTTTCGCAAGTGACGATCTTGATGAGAAAATAAATCAGAGAAAAAATAGAATATCGAAAATCGGTAAATTTAATAATAATAATTATAGCAAAGAGTGTTTTAATACTAAAAGTTCTGCTAATCATAATAAGAAATTGGAAAATTACCTAAGTGTCAATGATTGGGACACAGCATGTCACCGTTTGAAGGAGAATTTAGAGAAATCCAACATAAAACAGCATTTTCAAGTTTCAGAAAATAGCTTTTCTTCTTTGAATATCAATCAATCATCGGTTCCAGAGCAATCGGTGAGTTTTCCTTCATTTTTATTTTCCTTTTCGATGAAACGAATTCTTTTATTTTTATTATTCAAAAAAGTTTTCTTGAGAAGAACAGATTCATCATGCTATGCACATAGATAAATTCGTATTCCAATAATTTTAAACAAAAATCAGCAGGAATGTACCTAATCATCTAAATTTTACCATCCACGTTAAATCTTTGATAGTGTTATCAATAAACATCGCTGATCGAATATTTTCATGATCAACATTTTTATTTTTTAGTTTTAATTTAAGAGAAAAAAGAACAGAAAGAAATGAATAAATATCATCAGCTCAAGATAGAAAAAAGTAGCAACAACATGAAAATATTTTCAACCTTATAAATTTCATTTTCTCAATTTCCAATATCTACTCGCATTTAAATACGTACACACACAAACACACGTCTTGTTCGAAGTAAAATCTAAAAGAATTTCAAAATAAACATTTACAGCCGCGATGAAAAATTAATTTTCATGAGTTCAACAGTGTTCTTCTGTTACTTATTTTGATTCACGAAATTGAGAGTGAATAAGAAATAGTTATGTACATAAAGTGTGCGAACGGTTAGGACATAAATAATTTCAAAGTAGCGCAGGATGATGATATACGACTAGTGTAACTTAAGTAAATATTCAAACTATTTTCTTTTTTCAACAACCAAAGTGCATTTATTTAAGACTACATTTTTCATTTCTCTATGTTTACTCGTGCATTCTTTTTGCATAATATTTTACCTTCAATTTTCCGCCAAGATCGTTGAAAAACTTTTCTTAGCATTAATTATTTAAAGAGAGCAACTCACTTCTCGCGCAGTGTGAATCATTCAATGTCATCAAAAAATACCTAATAAATTGTATGAAAATTTTTGTTTTGGGGGCCGATCATGGCTTTTACTTTATTATTTTACTTAAAATATTATTTTAATTTAATATTGCAGCCAACTATGGATAAAACAAGTCGAAATAATACATTAAAGAGATTTGGATTTGGAAGAAAATCATCACCAACTACTTCAAGTTCACCTGATAGAAAAGTTACTAGCAGTAAAACGGAGCGACTGAAAGAATTGACTGAGAAACTGAAAGGTCATAAAACTGGGTCGTTTAAATTGAATTCTTCAAGATCAGTATCTCCACCAGTACCACCGCCACTTCCATCTCCACCGATTCCACCTCCAAGGAAACTTAAAAGAAATAGCCAAGATAATAGTGCAGCATCGTCTCTCGATAATTTACTTAGTGGAGGCTCGTCTCCAAGTGATGCCTCTACCGCCAACAATCAAAACTTACATCAGATTGGAAAATCAAAATCTGTAGAACCTTCAAGTATTTTCAGTCGTCAGCTTAAAAGTATTCAAGAACGCTTTCTGCGACCAAATATAAGCGCATCCAATTTAGAAGCACTCAACAGTCATAAAGAATATTTAAAGGAAGATAAAAAAATCAATTCAGAATCGTTGAAAGATGATTTCTTTACAAAACTCTCACGACCAGAGTCACGTACAATTGTTGGTTCGTACACACAAAAAAGTATTCCATTTCGTAGTGCTTCATTTTCACAAGCTGATGTGGTGTCTGGAAAATATATTAAATCTGACATCGCATCATTGAGAGCGTCAATAGCTCACAGCAAAAGTAAAAATTCAGATCGAAGTCCTAGTCCGAAAAAGAAACCGTTAAATGAAAATAAGAACAAAAAGTATACCTTGACAGATGATGCTAACATTACAAACGAGTCAGAAGAGAATTTAAGGGTCGATACATCAAATAGAAATTCAGAAATTGACACAATCACTGAAGATCCAATGGCGGAAATACTCGCTGAAGAACAAATTAAAAATAAAGTTGGAGAAATTAATGTTGTTCAAGCAAATGAAATGGTTCTTGAAACATTAATTGAAGAAGAATCACCTGCTATGCATGTACTACCAAAGATACAAACAAGTGAGCTACAACAAGCAATGACATGTATTATTCCAATTCCCGTTTTTGAATGTGTTGAGAAAGAGTGGAGTCTATTGCCTGAACATGGTGGAGAAGAATTCTGCCATCCCATCTCTGAAGACGTTTTGCCTCAAGCAAAAGTTATTGAAAATTTCATTGAAGTTCGATTGAACAAAGAACTTGAAGGTGAAAGTTTAGATAAACATGATCAGAATTCATTTAATTATATGAAAGAAAGCGATCTCTTGCCTCGTCTTGATTTAAATGAAAATGTTATTCAAGATGAGAATAATAAAGTTAAGCTTTCTATTTCCCCAACAATACCCGAGGTGGAAATAAACAGTGTTGCACTTCAGCTAGATGAAATCACTGAAAAATTGAAAGAAATTATTCCACCGCAAAGCGAAGTTTGCAATGTTGTTAAAACTCAAATCCCGCAAGATAAGAGTGAGTTTATAGCACAAAAGAGTATTGACAGTTCTGAAGAAATACAGATATCACCAGAAATTCAAGAAGTGTTGGAAACTGTCGCTGAAACATTAAATGAAGAACACAAATTCCTTAAAAATGTTCTAGGTAATAATAACATTAACATTGTATCGCTAATCTGTCCAGAACAAGAACAATTAACATCGAATGAAAAAGAAGCGATGAGTGAAACCAAATTTGACTCACTTAAAGCCACTGATTCTTCGCCCGAGCCAGGAAGTTTCGATAAAAGTGACAGTGAATTCACTGAAACTGTCAGGAAACGTCACAGTAATGATACAAATTCGGGAAGTGAGAAATCTTCACCAAATATTTCGTCACCGAACATCAACAATGACGATAAACGTAAGATTGATAAATCACGACGTCGAAAAGGAATTTACATTCAATGGCCTGCTATTGAAGGATCACAAGATGTTGAATCGTTTGATAGTTCAACCGTAGAAGACATTGCTGAAAATGAGAGACAAGATACAAATAAATCGAGCAGTGCACCATTAAAATCAAATGAAAAGAAATTAAGTCGAAGTCACAATCTTGACTTTTGCTTTTCGGAGCCGATAATGCCTCGACAATCTGAGTCATTATGTTCGTTAGAACCTTACACACCTGACTCGGATTATAACAGTAATAAACCTTTGCAATGGCCACAAGGTCACCGACGACAGAGTTTAACTTACCAAAGCTCTGATGAGCGTGATGATCCAAGTTCAGCAAGCCTCCATCCAATAAAATGTTTTCGTAATATCTTCATTCGTTCTGATTCAATATCTGACAATGAAAGTGATAGGGGATCATCAAGAGATCGTGGAACTTCTTCTCCAGCTTCTGCAAATGAACAAGACTTGAAACGATATTCAAAACGTCCTTTACGTGGACCTTACGGCCAAATGTTAGAAGCAGAGATGAAAAAACCAACGAAAGTTCATTACGATGGAATTTTGGAAGAGCTTTCTCGAAATGACAGGTGAGAAAATAAATCAGGAAGAAATAAACAAAATTCAAATTAAAATATTGTTTATTTCCAGCATGAAGAAGTCAAATTGTTCCCTTGATTCGATAACTTCTCGTAGTAGTGGATTCTTCAATCGCGTATCAAAATCAAGAAAAAATGCAGGTGGATCTCTTCCCGTTCCTATGCATCAAAGAACAGCGTCAAGTCCAGTTCCACTTATCGAAACGACATCTCCCGATGCTTTACCAATGATCAATCACAAGCGATATCCGAGCAGCGTCGATCAACGTGTTACTGATACGTCAGACCGACTTTCATTTAAAAATGATAACAAAAAGTTTTCTTTTGACAGCAGTCTCTTGTCAGTTGAGAAATTGTCGCCAAAGAGAACTTCATCTGACACCACAAGTGAAAAACACTCAAAGAAGAGTTTTAACAATGATAAGCTTAAAGCAAAAAAAAATTTGGACGAAATTCGAATACCAACAACACCTTTGGATAAAGCATTAATCTTAAACACGCCTGAGACTCCTAAAAGCGTCGCAGCTACACCAGAACTTTTAGCAGAACTTTTGAAAGGGTCAAGTGAAAAATTGCTCAACGAACAGAATCATAGCAAAAAACATCAAAGCAGAAATAACATCAGCAGTAGTGGAATGTCACTTCCAACCGCAGTATTAAACAGTCTCAACAGTTTGGTGAGTTTAATTGTTTTCTTTTCCTCTCCTTTTTGTATCTTGAGCACGTTTGATGGCGATTCAAACTCGAAAAAAAAGCATCAAAACTTTTACATTTATCTATAAAATAAATTCCGCAAGATGTTCAAACACTTCAAGGCGCTTTCCCAGACGTTTTCCTTTCATTCATTGCGAATTGCGATTTAATTCTACTACAAACAAAACGAAATTCATAAAAGAAAATTAAGTTCTCATCTTGAATGATAGAAATATAAATTTTTAATATTTTTTTTCTCTTTTTTCTTTACGAGTGTTTATTACTTTAATTTTAGTAACAACTTTCCTCTGACTTTTAAATTTTTACAATGTGAATATTTACACATAAATACAAAATTTCAAAAAATCGAGAAGAAATGTTGAGAAACTCTTCAAATCAATTTATTTATAAGCAGCTTTTGGATAGAAAATTAAATTATTACACCTTTGAACGTAAAAGGATGTTTCACGAAGTCGTAGAAGCAAAAACCCTTTGAGATGCTTCATTACCGATAAAGATTTTTTCTTCGAATTTCTGAACACTTACGTAGGTAGCTTTAGAATTAAAATCTTGAGATTTTTTTTGGAAAGTTTCGCTTAATTTTTATGAATTATTTCAAAGTTTCTTTAAAAGGAGTAGGTACCTAACATCAGAATCTCATTTTCCTTATTATTGATTTTATTTTATAAATTTCCAGTGTAGGTAAACATTTGTTGTAAATAAAAATTCTTTCTATCATTATCATCAAAAGCTTCACAACTGTTGATAACGATTTATTCCATATACTCATGACTGTCAACTTTCTTCTAAATGAAACAATTTAATCGAATCGAACTTTAACATTCAGAAATTTGACGTCAATCGTAAAAAGTCATCTATTGAAATAAAAAAGCTTTTACATTTTAATAACTAAGGAAAAATTCGCAACAAATAGTTTTACGTATTTTGAGGCTGAATTCATGCATAAGAAGCTTTTTTATTTTATAATATTTATTTAAAGTTTTCTTTTGAACTAAAAATTGATAAGGACACAATGATATCAAAATACTTATTTTAAATATTTTCTTCTTGAGAAAAGTCATGTAAAACTTTGTTTTTTCTAAGCATTAAGTCACCAAAGTTTAATGGTTTTTGAAATAATTCCTATGAAAATTCTACATACATGAAGTTATTACATAAATCACACTATGGAAGGAAAATTTATGCAACAGTCACGTGTAACGTGTTACTTTGTTGACTTTTCGCCATTCCTCTCTCATTTATAAAGAGCTTCTTAAATACTTTCATCAAGCAATTTCAAAATTTAAGAGAATATTTTTATGTCATATCGTAGCTTTGGCATGACAACAACAGATCATGCGCATCATCTCTTTTAAGCTCGTGAGAACAAGATGACTTGAAAACCATGGGGTAGTTCATCGTAGTGCTTTTGCCGGCTTGCTCTAAATGATGCTTTGGAAAGCACTAGTGTTTTTCATAAAAATTACCATTTTCCAAGAATTTGCTTAGTTTTTCTTGGAATTTGTTTAGAGCTATTTTTCTCAATGGTGCTTCTGCCGGCCAATTTTATTACGATGAATTACCCCTTATCGAAATCGTACATAAGAGAAAAAGTGATGAAATAAACAAAGTATAATTTCTTTTCTAATGCTAAATTCTCATGAACAGAAAATTTCGCTCTCTGCAGAGAAAGACGACCGAAGTTTATGTGCTTTGAATTCGATTCAATTGAGCCTTTATGTGATAGTTGATGAATCGTCGTCGTAAAATCGAGTCGGAAAATGAAGCTTTCCACAAGTGTTACAATAATATTTCAATAGATATTTTTCATCGCCATCATCTGTTAGTAAATGCGATTCGGTTTGTATATGAAACGGTTCCGTAATCACTGGTGTCGTGTTTGTTAAAGATTTAATGTGCCAAATAATATTAAATTTATGATTATTTGTAAATTCAAATCATAAAGGAAGAAGCTATTTTCTTCTTTTTTATCGGGTGTGAAAAATACACTAAACTCCATAGCTTCATAAGAAAAAATAACGAGAAAGAAAGAGAGAAATACGGAAAAATGTAGAAAACAGAAAGTGATGGAGAAAATGAATTAAATGTTTTTGTGCTAAATGTGCTGAAATTAAATTTTTCCATTTACCGCAATCTCTAATAACTTCTTGTGAATAGCCTTTTGGCGACGTTTATGTAATAAATAATTTCGTCTGCAATTTTAATTATGGCTAGTTGATTGTAATTGTGATAAATGAAATGAAAAGCAAATTGAAAATTAAGTTTTGTTTTTCCACAACGTTTCTTGCCGGTTGAAAACACTTACTGAAATATTTATTTTGTAAATATTCATTCATTCGAAAGCGTTATAAAATATCTTTTAGTCACTGCATTGGTGACACAGCATGATGAAATGAAAAACCTTCGTACTTAAATAGAATGAAATTTCTTAAAAATAATTAAACTTTAATAATATTGTTGATGGTTAATATCCTTGAGAAGAAAACTCTAAACATATGTATGTAGTTAGTTTTCATTCCATAAAGTTTACTCAAAGTATATTTTTTCTTTTTCCTGATTTGTTTTCAAGAAAAATCAACGATATGGAGAGCGAGAAAAACATTCATGATTGTTTTCTTCTTACTCTATTTTGTCACTGAAGTAAGTTTTCTGCTCTTGAAGGAAAAAAAATGAGCGCGAATTTAGATACGAATTTCATGCCACATTCTCGCTCAAAAAGAAAAAAAAATTAAAATCGTTACTGTTCTCAACCGTTTTACAAAAAATCCCTATAGACATTTAGTTTCCATGGTCTGAGATTTAAATTCCAACTTCGCATTCTTCACCTTGAGGGGCAGTCGTTCGGTCAGAGTGAAAATTTTATGCCGCATCTCATCGTATACTTAGTTACATATTATATCGTCTTTCCACTCAGAAAAAGACGAATTATTGTGAAAAAATTTAGCGGAAATTAAATTCTTCGAAACTTGTTTGAACTTAATTGACCGCGAGTGAAAATGTTGGTCGGTTGTGCTAGGTAATGATTGATTCAATTTTCACAGAAAATGTGTGAGGTAACAAGTGCTGCTTATTTTTCGTCGAAGGAAATCGTTAATATAAATTTAAATTTCAACCAAAACATTATCAATTTTCTAAATTACTAAGTCAATCAACAAGAAAATTCTAAGTCTGACTAGAAGTGTAGATATTCATAATATCAAAGTCTGAAAAGTAAACTCAAAAATAAAAAAAGAAAATTCTATAATTTTTCTACCTTCCAAGAAAACATAAAGATCAAAAAATTGAGGCATGAAAAACAGTCGTAAGTCAGTGTGAAGTGAAATATACAAAGCATGTAGTTGAGTAGAAGCAAATGAAATGCTTAATGCTGAACTATTAGTTTCCGTTAAAAACAATTTGTGGAAAATTTTGTGTTGATACAAGTGGAAAATGTGACGTTAATTTGTTGATGACGATACTAAAACCTTTTTCGTTCATTCACCCAAAAATGATTTAGCTTCGTGACTAAATATTTTAGACAAAGTAAAATCGATTCACCATGCCTTTAAGCTTTTCGGATTCCGAAGAGGACGAACGACCGCGTTCTGCGAAGACCAGCATTGATCTCTCAGCATTACCATGGCCAAACAATATCGTCAATTTAGAAGACGTAAGTTGATTGTGAAATGAAATGAAAAAAAAAATAAATATTAGAGGCGCCTTTAATTGTCCCATGAAAGAATACGACGGAAGATTGGAATTTTTTTTATGATTTCACAAATTGCCTCGTCTCGTGTTTGACTCGCGACACTAGAATTTGAAACTTCACACATTTGAAACAAGTGGAGGCTCTTGAAGATTTCACACAAAGATTTACGGCTACACTGATTCGTTTCAAGCGGCATAAGAAAATATCTTTTCATCCCAACCACACAACAATAGAATGAAAAATATTTTCCCAGATCGTGAAATGAAAGAAAAATACATTTTTGACCTTCCTGTCATCGTGTTTAAATAAGTTGAGGGAGTCAGTCGAATGAAAAATAATATTTTATCTTTACTACCTAGAAAACAGTCATTAAGAAAACACTCGGAAAATTTGTTTTCTTCTCGATAATATGTGTCCTTGTACATAAATACTTATAATATCCGAAATGTTTACATAAATGATACAAAATCATGAAATCACGATGTTTGAACAACATTCTCTAGTTGTTTATTGGTGGTTAGTGATGCTCAACTTATGACGACTTTTCTACGGAAATCTTCTTGTATGTAAACATTGACCTTACTGCCTGACAAAGTATTAAACAAGAACGAGAGAACAAACTGAATTTATATTTTCTCTTCTTTTTCTTTCACATAATAATAACAATAAAAAATTCTATGTGGCAAAGTTACTTGGACCTTAAGTATATGTTCGATGCCTTAGAGTAGAATTGATTCACAAATAAATTTATTTTTACTTACATGTGTCCTTATGAAGCAAAAATTTGTCAATAGCATCCCTTTTGACAGCTCACAAGTGCTATTATAAACATGTAGACAAGGCTTCAGTTTATTCATGCGGCTAATTGTGACATTTAACTACCTACCAACCAATTCTGTTGGCTTTCATAAAGCAATATTTTTTCTCCCGTCTCTTTTTCTCTGATGCTATATCGTAAATTTTAAAGACGTAAATAAATTGATGGATCTTAAAAAACTATGTCAGTAGTGGTTAAATAAAAGCTTAACTTTATTGTAAATAATAATAGATCGATATTATCAGAAGCAATAAACTGGGACATTCATATTTAGTCAATTGAATAAAGAAAAGCTACAATTGTTGATGGAAGTTGAAGTAAATTCGATATGCGATAATAAAGAGTTTTATGTCAAGCACACGTGCGCCATGAATGACGCTTGATAACAGAAAACATTCTTAAGTCTCTTTTCTATTGTCTCGTAAAATTCAATGGTTGGGTATTGTTTACGGAAGTTGAAAGAGTTTAATCGTGGTAGAAAAGGCTACGAAAACGCTCTAGGAAAGGAAGGAAAATCATATTGAGGGCTCCATAACATGAAACTTTCACGATAATTTTAATTGATGTATAAAAAGTTTATAATTCAATTATCTACCCTCCACTTTGGATTCACTGCTGCGAGGGTTTCATCATCATCATCGTTTCCATCATTAAGGATTTTTAAACATTATTTGAATGTAAGCAAGAATAAAGTTTGTTTAACTTTTTTACATTTATGTATATTTTTAAGTTCAAAGCTTCACTCAGTGATTATTGATATGATTCCTATTAAAACGTGATTCTATGCTAAACCTCTACATAATGCCAGGAGAAAATGGCTTACACATGTAGGAACATGTAGAAATTTGATTGTGTCTCATGTTGTTAATCAAAAATTACGAAAAACAAGTTAGATGAATAAGCAACAACATCTTCTACTAAATCTTCTACTAAAAGATATGTTTCCGTAAACAAAATTATGATTCAGCAAGAAAAATTTCCATAGCGTCAATTTAAAACCTTTTATTCCTCATTTTGTGTTAACATTTTGGGCAAAACAATTTATTTGCCAACTTCCACAGTGAAAAGTTACAACGAAGTCGCAAAACTGTCCTTTTTGTATTCATAGCAAGACTCTCAATGTTAGGAAATTCATCGTAGCTCCAATCCTCTCGCAAAAAATTTTGTCGCCGCCGTTTCTTATTGGGGGAAAAACCGTGCGACGTAATTTCTATTCACAATAAATTTCTATAAATTCATGAATGGAAGTCGCTGTCGTAAGATACAAAACAAAGAATATTTAATCTACATAAAAGTGTCAATTTTATACATATATTGAAGCATTTTTTTGCTTCAATCTTATCGTGTTTACTAAAAAATTCGAGATTTCTATATCGAGACTTGAAACATTGTTTTCTTTTTATTACGGCACAAAGAAATGGTTGAATGAAAGGATGTAAAGAATGATAGAAAAAATGATTCATCGAGTCTCACTTGTTTGTTGTTATTAAAAGCTTGAAGCGAATACGAAATTATTCCCTTAGCCTCATTATAATAAATTACAATCTGTCATAACTCGAATCACAGCGGAAATTTCCTTTTTTTTCTTATAATTTATCTCAATTGATAATAATATAACCTTTTCGATAATTCCCATGATATCTAATCTGATTATCATGAACTCCTTAAGTTTAATGGCATTTCGTAGAAACATGCCCGAGAAACCAAAATTTGCATGTGAATGCCATTTAGATGGCACTTGCTCAATTACATATTGAGGGGGACGAGAAAGTTGTCACATGAATGATTTAAAACGCACATGGAAACTTTGGTTTCTCGGGATGTTGACAATTACTTCAGTGTACTGTTGACAAAAATTTTCTTTATTTTTGATGATTTTCATTAAAGCGTCATAGCCTTAAGTGAATAAGAACGTCAATTTAATTGAAAATGTTAAAATAGCTCTCTCATTCCTTAGTTTTAATCGTATTCGATACTTTTTAATTGCATCACACTTGTAATTGATATCTAGAATCAAATTAAAAGTATTCTTCTTATTGAACTAACATACTCTTCTTAGAAAAAAAAAAACATTCAAAGACACGATCAGGTTTACACTTGGTAGTCTAAACATTCTGTGTACGGCGATTTATCACATTGAACTTTAAATTCAACCTGATTTCTACTGTTTATGTTCTCAAACAATTTTCAGTAAAAAGGGAAATGAAAATTTACTTACAGCGATGATTCGATCTAAAATTTGTTCAATTTTTTTGATTATTTGTTTTCACTATGTCTCTCTTTATCTAAATGTAAATTTTCTATTTTCAGGATACACGGACACATGTTGTTGTTGAGTTATTCAACACTGAAAAAAACTATGTTGAGTCATTACAAACCATTGTGACTGTGAGTTTAAGAAGAAATTGACTTATTAACGTTTCAATTCATCATTTTTCAATTGAATTATTTTAGAAATATCTGAATCCATTAAAATTGCCTGAAAACTCAGCAATTGTAGATCTTCAAACAGTAGATGAAATCTTTTTTATGGTCCCTTCGATTCTCAATATCCACGAGAAATTTCTAGAAGAATTGAAGAAACGATTGGACTCATGGGATGCATTACAACGTGTTGGTGATGCTTATTGCGATGTTGTAAGTTTTTATGCTTCGTTTTCTATTTAAATCACAAAATCTTCTATTTGAATGTACTATTCGAACTTTTCAATTTCAGTTTACGAAACCGATAGTATTAGAAACGTATACGTCGTTTGTAAATAATTGGAATAAAGCAGAAGATGCTATTCGAACGACCAAAACGGCGAGGCCAGCGTTTGCCAAATTTCTTGAAACAACGGCTCGTGAACACAAAGGAAAACTGTCCTTGGACAATTTGCTGATAAAAATCATTCAAAAATTCCCCAAGTGAGTGCACTGTAAAGTACTTTATCCGTTTTAAAACTGCTCTGTTATAACTCCATTTCTGTTTATCCATAAATTTGATCTTGATTTTAATCTTTTTATGTTTTCTCCCATCTTAGTTACGAATTAATGTTCCAAAGACTGACAAAGCATACAGAACCTGATCATCCCGACTACACGGGATGCTCGGAAGCTCTTAAACTTGTCCACGATATCCTCGTACATCTGAATTGTAAGAAGCGTGAAGCAACTGCAAATGGTCAGCGAGAAGCAACACTTCGTGAACTTGAAAATGTGATTGAAGGAATCAGTGATTTAGTTTCAACCGATAGAACATTCTTGTCATTTGAAATAATTTCAATGCCTTCGGGTCAAGCTGGAAGGAAGGAAAGAGGCTTGTTTCTCTTTAGTGACTTATTAGTTCTCACTGGAATAAAGAAGCGAAGTGGAACGATAAGAAAACCAAACAGGTGAGTTCACTGATATTCAGTAGATTTGAAAGGAGAGAAAGGAAACAAATATTTTTCCTTTTAGCATATCGGGAAGCTTTGCCTTAACACTAGACACAAACAAGTACAAATTTCTTACGAGACTTCAACTCGATGATATCGAGATTGTAAAATGTGAGTAAAAGTAAAAAAAAATTGATTCAATAAAAAAATTTCTATGTGTCAAAGCGTTGCTTCTTCATGAAAGCTAAATAATTAACTGTTAATGCACGATAAAATTCTTTACTTTTCCTCATAGAAATTGTAATTCAGATAATTCACATGACATTTAATTAGTGAACTGATTAGATAAAACAAAGAAATGATGATGGATGTCGATTAACCACTAAAACTAATGGTGGCAGTTTATTTTAATGTTTTACTTTTAACATTAAACCTTTCCGGAGAAACGACTTTTAATTCCACCGATACGTCCATCATTGCTTGCACAGTCAAGTGTTCCAATAACATCGAATCGCTTTAATTGTCCAATGATGAAATCTTTGTTTTGAATTAAAACTTCCTTTCCATTTTTCTTCAACTGTTGTAAATATTCATCCTTGTAAAGTGATGGTTGAACAGCAGTGACAATTCTGGGCTCGAATGATCTTAAATATGGCGCAAGAGTCAATCCGAAATACATTTCCATACTGCTTCGTTTTAAAAACTCAACTTGAATGTCATTTAATGATGGAATGTATCCTTGATACCCCAAACTTTCAAGTAAGGTTGACAGAGCTTCATGATAAGCATAAACTAATTCATCTCGTGATGTTGCGAGAACACTGACAGCAACAGATGATGTCAAGAAGTAGAATAAATCAATCAAAGGTGTTCCTATGACAGCATTTTGAAAGTCAACAAACAAGACATCGACGAGCTCATTTCCCTTGTATTTGAAGAAAATGTTACGCGTGTAAAAGTCACCGTGATTGAGAACCTTGAAGCCTTTAATGGCACTGGTGTAATCTTCAATAACTTTGGGAATTGAACGTGTTGAGAACCTGATATGGAAATGATTTTAAATTATAAAAACACTTTTTGAATAAATAAATCTCGCACTCACTCTTTCAACTTTTGTTGTATTGTGTTGTCAATTCCCAACCCGTTTGCATTGTCAATCACCAAACGATAAGCTTCAGTAAAATACTCCAATTTGTTTTTCCAATCGTTGTGAAAGGTTCCTTTTGAGAAACGATCCAAATCCAATGACGTCTTTTCAATATGATACAATTAAAAATAGATATTATATTTGGCATGAAAAACTTTAAGAATTTTCTTACATTTTCCATCAACATTGCACTCGCAGCATGGAAGCATGCGAGCTTCTGCAACGCCAACACACTTTGTTCGAAATTCAATCCAGTTTTCTCGAATTGAATGTGATATCCACGATTGGTGACTTCTTCGAAGACTATTCCATCAGTTGGTATATTGAATGTCGAAATGACACTGAAAATTATCGATAAGGTATCACTTACATAATAACCACTTAAAACAAAAATTTTTTACTTCGGAGTAAATTCTATTTTTTCACCAATTTTCTTCAAGGTTGTGCTTATGGCTGGCAAAACGTTTCTATAAACCTGTACTTCCTTCATAAAATCCCCGCTGACTTTGAATTCATCTGAGAGTTCACCTTTCGTTGGCTTTATTTTCATAACAAAGCTTAGAACTTCTTCTGATTTCGTAGCAGATGAAAATTTAACAAAGATTCTCGAAATAGCTGCTCTAGTGTAAACGTTTCCATTTTCACTAGGCTGTTCTGCAGTATAAGTTTTGATCTTTACATCTTTTTGTCCAAATTGGTTTTCCAATAAGTTCTTCAAGAACAATGAATTGATAAATTTTGTGTTCTCGTTCGTCATATCAACTCTACTTTTATCAAAACTCTGCACACTTCCAAATTGCTTCCCACTTAGCTATACACTGAATATTTTTTTTATGTGTTTCTAGTTTGAGTGAAATAATCATTTGAAAATCAGCTCCGTAATATCAAAAATTGTTTGATAAAAATTAAAGCAAAAAACTCACAGTAAATTCTCGATAATTTGGAGAGTATAAATATTGTCATGAAAATTTCGTAATGGAAATCTTTAGCAGATTTAACTGTTCACTCTTTTTATAATGTTTTTTTTGTGATAATAATTGTTATATGTATCTGCGATAATAAATAAATGAAAATGAAGTTGTCGAACTCTAATGAAAAAATTCATATCAGAATGCTACTAAACATGCTTAATAATTTTGTCTTATCATAGCTTTTAATCTATTTAGCTAATTCTGTATCGCTAACGATTAATAACACTTCTTATATCGTCTATATCTTGAATTGTGTTGAGTACGAATGAGAGCAATATACCATATGCCGCTTATATTTATTAATATCTAATTTCTTTGATGTCATTTTCCTAACCAAACTGACTTATTTGTTCTTAGAAAACGTGAAAGATATTTTATCATTAAATAAGGTTTTACATTTTCATATACAACAGCGAGAGATGAAAATGTTCGACGAATTATGAAGGAAATCGAGCATTTAACAGAAGACAGCAACAAACTTCAACAGATTTTCGATCTCACAACAAGTCTTCGATGTCCACATCAAACACTTGAAGAATCGATTCGTGATTTACAAGCGAATGTTCAACGTCAACTCGCTGAAAGACAAGCAAATGACTCGCCAATAAATATTTTGGAATTGTCATTCAATGGAGGGTGAGTGAATATCCCCACATAAAATATTTTTCCATCATTTAACTTTTTGTTTATATGAAATGATTTTCAGAACACAAAATCTCACATTAGTATTTTCAAAGCCTGATAAGCGAGCACAATGGGAAGAAATATTCACAGAAGCTAAGCAAAAGCTTGTAGCATCAGCTGAACGTTTACAAGTCCCAGAATTTATTTCATCAGTTCCTATAAGGAAAACTCGTGCTGGGTTACAATTTACTTGTGCTGCACCAACTCTTGGGACACAGAAAGATGTTTGGGTGTGCAATAGTGATGGCTATGTAGGACAAGTTTGTGTGTTAAGTTTGAATCAACCTGAACCGACAGTTACAAGTTGCAATGGAGTTTGTAATGCGCGAATACTTTGCGTCACATCAGTGCCGGGTTACTCAGAATCTTTAAATGTCACAAATAATCTCAATTCCAGTATTAATTCATCAATCGATGATAATCGTTCATCAACAGTTAGTATCTCGAATACATCAACAATCAGCAACAAAACTTCGGGTATCGAATCAACTCAAAGTGAAACGAACAGCCAGCACGATTCAGTGAGCTCAAGTGACTCTGAACCTGATACAACGGTTGATCGTTCAGTGTCACCATCAACTGTTTCGAAGAACTGCACTCAAAATCCAATTTGTGACGAGACTGAAAGTCAAATGTGGCTTGGAACTGAAGATGGTTTTATTCACGTTTACAATTGCACCGATAACATTCGCATTAAGAAAAACAAAATTAAAATTCAACATTCGAGTGCTGTTTGTTCAATTTTGTATTTAGACAATCGTGTGTTTGTAGCATTGGCGAACGGCGATATTTGTGTCTATTCTCGTGAAAGCTCACCGTCATGGAACATTCATTCACCGATCGTTCTCTCATTAGGATCTATGACTTGTCCCGTAACAAAGCTTCTTAATGTTTATGGAAAACTTTGGTGTTCAATTCAAGGGGTCATTAAAGTCCTCAACAGTGCTACACTTCAAGTAGAAAACAATGTTGAAATATCGAACGATTCCAAACCAATTTCAAACATGACGTTGCTCAATAATTATGTATGGATTTCTATGCAAAACTCTGCAACAATTTTATGCTGTAATGTTAACAAGTATGTTGATTATTTTTTGAATTATTTTTTTTAATAATATTTGACACTTTTTCTATATTGAAGTTTAAAAATAATCTGTGAGGTGAATTTGGCACCGGCTGTCAATAAAATGCTTAGTAATTGTGATAATATTATTCAACAACACAAAGCGGCATGTTTGAGAGTGACATCATTATTAGCGTGTAAAGATATCATTTGGATAGGCACAAGTGCTGGCGTTTTGTTGACAATCCTTGTTCAGAATATCGGCAAAAGCACGCCGATTGTGACAGGTTGGTAAACGTAAAATTTTTAATTTCTCCTATAAATTGATTCATAAATAAATAAGTAAAAGAAATATTCCTTTATTGAAATTTATTTATTTTTATGTCATGCAGGTATCACCCAAGGTCATACTGGCCACGTACGTTTCTTGACATTAGTAGAAATCAATGATGTTGCATCAATTAAGAGAATTTTAAAGAATTGTGAAACACCAAATGAAGACACCAATTTCGCTTTAATCATTTCTGGTGGCGATGGATATGAAGATTTCCGTACATCAGGTACAAGTACAATGAACGAAGTTGCAGGACGTGAAGATAGCACCAATCATTTACTCATGTGGCAACAAGTCATGTAAACAACAACTTAAGCATAAATAGATACATACATATAACAACATAGATGCGAAGCAAAACCCCAAATACTTATTTAATGTGTTCGATTAAGAATGAATCTTCTTTCCAAGAGATTTCGATGATAGCCATTTTAGGGTTTGATATAATCAATTGGATTGGATGTTTCAATTGTTATGTATTACGCTGTGTCGTCTCGTGTTGTAAATTACACAAGTTATCGAATGTAACAAGAGAAGTGAAGATCATTTTATACTTGATTAAAAATATTTAAAAGAATATATTTGAAATAGATATCTTAAAAGATGAAACATAATTAAATTAATTTAGATCAATTTGATGGCTTTAATAAGTAAAAGTTAATGGTAATTTTTACCTAAGAAAAGAGATGATGAAGAAGAGAAAATTATTTATTGTAATGATGGAAGGTCACGTTTTTTACAAAAAGTTGTTAATTAAAAACAGAATCAAAAGTTTATTTTAACTGTTAAATGGCAGGAATTGTCACCATAAATGATGTTTGATGTATGTATAACTGACTTAACTTATATTTATCTTTAATTTAATTTGATTCTCTAACAAATGCTGGTCATAGTATGATTTCATTTAATGACTTTGTATTTAAAAATTTTCTTATTTTTTCTCACTCTCTCTCCCTCTCCATCATTCTGAAATCAAACTTTTGTCTTTTGTGCATTTGGAAGAAGCTTTGAAATACATTTTCACGACTTTGTTACTTAAAAGCTTATTCAAAGCTTAATTTTTTTTCATTTGTGATAATAAAATTTTGTCAATGCTTGATGCATTTTGATTTTTCTTGTGAGCAAAGAAGCTCAAATTACCTACGTCTATATATTTAATTATTTTCTCTTGAAATACTTTTTGTGCCATTATAAAAAAAAATAAACTTTTTAAAAGCTCCGTAAAGCTTACATAACTATCTACTTTTGTTGACAAAAAATTCCACTTTTTTAATTTTGGGAAATGTAAGGAAATATTTAAATGTTCTTTAAATTCCGTATCTAAAAATTTATCTATCGATAAGTAAATATTCATTCTTTGGTAATCTGTACAATTTCATTAAAACAAGGAAAATAAAATGATGAAAAAAATTGAACCGAAATCAATTTAACAAGCTAGATTACTTTTAATATCTTTATTTTTTATTTTCGAAGTAGCTAATTGAGCAAGGAATTGACTGTGAAGTTTATAAAAAGGTGGATTCTCATGCACTTTATTTTTTCTGAAACCCATAAACTTTTGATTCATTCAGGCTTCAAACATTAAATACCTAGTAGAGCAAGCAAGAAGGTAGAGGCCGGTGAGAATTGCGAAATCGATCTTACACGTAATGCTTTGTATTTCTATTCGCAACTGGCGACACAACAAATGTTGGAATTCCCCAAAGGTTAAAGTATTTTTCTTTTTGCTGCTTTTCAATTAATCTTCAAGGCTCTTATCGTGGTTTAAAATATTGAAGTTTACGTGGGCCGCCGTACCTGTAAATGTAAGTAAAAGTGCTCAAAATTTCTTCTTTCTATCTGTTGAAGCTACTGAACTGTAATGATTTCAATGATGAAATTTTCAAGTATTGCACATAGTTATGTGACACTTGATTATAAATGAAAGTAAAAAATTTTTATCATAAGATGATTGACCTAAAATTGTGTGTATTGGAAACGGAAGATCTCTCGTAATAAATAAGAACTCAAGCTATAAATGAATCCAATGATTTTTAATTACTTAACATCTGATTGCTAATTACTAATTTCTGTTTTCGTCTACAAATAAACACCTAATTATACGTTTCAAGTCTTTCTTTACCTCTATTGAGCCTCAAGTCATTGAGAAAATAATTTCGCACTAAAAACAAAACAGAAACCAAAATACTTTTCAAGATCAACAGTGGTTTGCTGGAGATCTTGCGTCGTTTTCTTACTGACTCCACGTTTTTTATTATCTCTTCCGTTTCATGAATCACATTTTCACTGTCGAGGTTGACGTTCGCATGGTGTAAAGATATTTTTATTTACTTTACCAAGAATTGTCCGCGGATGGCTGAAAAGAAGAGATGAGAATTAAAGTTATGCAAGCTTCCGACTACCTTTGAGGTTTTTCCACTTGATGTTGCATTGTTCGCGAATCTAATTACTTTTTGCAAACAGCAACTCTCAGCGCAACATTTGTCATTGCTTTTAGAACTGAATTTGTTGAACGAAAAAAATGATGTGAAGAATGTATGAAGTGGGATCATCGCTTGTTGTTTATACTGCAAGTCATGCGAGACCATCGTTGCACTTTGTGGCTTTGTTCATTGTTGAGTAAAAAAACGATTTGTATTTGACGACTAAATACTTACTACGAGTCAAGGTTAATAAAAATCATATCGGAAAGCAAGCATTCAGTTGGAGATAATGTGGAGTAAATTTACCGGCAAAATATTATTTCGGACGAAAAGTTATAGCCAACTGTGACTCATCGAAAGTTGTTGTTAGCTGTTAAGCAAAGTAATCCAACCAGTTTCAATAAATATTTATTTGTTGGTTTAAGCAAATCGTAAATCGATTCGTAATGAAATTAACTTCAAATTACGATTATTCGAGGTCTTTAGCATTGATGACATTCTTGTTGAGTTAATTTCTGAGGATTCTTTCGACACTTCTCAATTCTACTTACAACTTCATATAAGACCTTGAAACTTACATTTTTCATCTACACGAGACATCATAAATACCTAGTTGAAACAATTAAACAGCATTCAAAATTTCTCAAAAAAAAATGTTTATTGTTGTAAGTAAGGATTGTAAACGTCCGAGAGTTGAGCGCGAAAATGAATGAGATGCTAATATGTTCCAAGCCACTCCATAAAACGCCACGCCGCTCCGATTATGATAATAACATGCGTGATGTGATGAATCCACGATGCCTGAAATTATCATGAGGTTTAAAAATTTGTACGAAGACGATTTTTGGGTGTCGCGTTGCTAATTTTCGCAACACAGCATTTTCAACAGTCATCAAACATTGTTTTTTGTGCCTCGATAGCTTCGACAAATTTTTCTGCGTTCCACTTTACGAATCGTCTTAGCCAATTATTTTTCTTCCCTTTATTAATTTTTTCATTTGAAGTCAGTGATTTTTTTCATTAATAGGTTAATGAACTAATTTATGTTCAGAACTCTTTTAAAAAGAGTAGTTATCATAGCCCCTATCTTAATATTTATTCACATTTGAGCTTCTCAGTTCAATCTTTTTCTCCTTATGAAGCCTTGAATTTTCGACCAGGTCTCATATAAGAAGGTTCATTGTCTCCATGCTAGACGCAGAGTGAGAAATAAGAAGACAATAAGAAGAAATTCATATTCAATTGTGCATGTATCACACATGTATACACAATTCATTTTCAATGAATAATTTAATTTTCCTTTGCTTCTCGTACGTATTTAAGGCACTAGTGCTACGCATATGAACCACAAAGACTTGCAAAGAAATTTTTTTCAAGATCACAGTATCGTGTACATTTGGTTGCTATTCTGAATCTTTGTCTAGTCTCTCTCTGTTACAACACAACGCGTGGTGCTCAGAGTTTTTCATATATAAACTAGACACAACACGAAGATCAAACAGTTTCATAGATCGAGTGGTTGCTTGCGTTTGCTGTTGCTTAAAGTTTAAAGATTTGTTTAAAAACAATTTTTAAAAGGATACAAACTAATAAAAAAATAATTAAAATGCGATCATTTGTAAGTGTAATAAAAAGAGAACAAAAAATGGAAAGAACAAAATTATGATAATAATGAGGAAATAAAATATATTTTCTCACAGATTACTGTTGCATTCTTGATAATGTTTGTTGCATCAACGTCGGCACTTGGATTTGGCCTTCTTGGTGGATACGGCGGTTATCCAGGTAAGAAAAAGTGTTGAAAGTAAATGAAAAAGAAAAGGCAAACAAGTTGTATTTCTAAAACTAGTTTAAAGTGAGAGAATTGTGAAACAACGACTTAATTTAAAGTTATGTAAATGAAAATCGCAAGAAAAATTAATTTCCTCATTTGTGACGATTTTATTTTAAATGCCTAAATTAGGAAAGTTACACATGACTGTCTTGAAATATCTATAAATTTACAAGAAAATTTGTTTTCGTCAAAATATTTTTCAATGTCACAATAAAAAGTAAAAGATCATCTACATCAACAATAATAAAAGCAAGTGTCAAAATAATTCATTTTTCTATTTACTTCAAAGGTGGATATGGCGGCTATGGAGGCTATGGAGGAAGTAAGTTCAATTTGCTTTCACTCTAACGCAAAAATTAGTCATGACAAATTTAACACTTTTAAAGAAGACATTTGTCTTACATGACTCATTTTATTCTTTTAGGCTATCCCTATAATCCCTACTATGGTAATGATGCAATCTTTCTTATTTACGAGATGGAAGGAGTCGTAAAAATTTGTTGACAAATTGCACTACAATGATTTCAAAATTTTTCCTTTTCCTCTTCTCTTATCGATCAAATTTATTGTAATAAAATAATTCTCATTATAGGCGGTGGATACGGCGGAGGTTATGGTGGTAAGTTTAATTTCAATTGAATTTTTGAATTAAATTTAAAGTTAGTCATGAGTTTGAAAACTCTTTTTAAAACATGACAAATTTTATTTTTTTGTTGTAGGCTATCCTTATTATGGTACGCATCAGTAATGAGCACTTCAATTCCTTTGAGAATCCTATTCTTCCCAAGGATGTTTTTAATTTAAAAAACTTACATACCTATTTCTTGTTAAAGCAAAAATCTAATGAAAATATTTTTTGAAAATTTTGTTAACAAATTGCACTATGTATTATGATTTCAAAATGTTTCCTTTTCCTCTTTCCCTTATCGATCAAATTTAATACTATCAAATAATTTCACATTATAGGCAGTGGACACGGCGGAGGTTATGGTGGTAAGTTTCACTTCAATTGAATTTTTGAATTAAATTTAAAGTTAGTCATGAGTTTGAAAACTCTTTTTAAAACATGACAAATTTTATTTTTTGTTGTAGGCTATCCTTATTATGGTACGCATCAGTAATGATCGATTCAATTCCTATGAGAATCCTATTCTTCCCAAGGATGTTTTTAATTTAAAAAAACTTACATCTCCTTGATAAATAAAATTAAAATCTAATGAAAATATCTTTTCAGGCGGTTATGGAAATTATGGTGGTTATAGACCAGGTAAGTTATAATTCAGATATAAACTTTTAGTAGTTTTATTATTTACTTAATACTTAAAGTGACATAGTTATTAGTTCAATAAACATTAAATTTTCTTATGCCACTTTTTTGGAATGTTTGAAAATATTATTACAACATTAAGAAAAAAATTATGATCATGTGGTATCGTCAAATCCTTTGACTTACTTGTTTCTTTCGAAAGATTTTCAATTGATTAAAGCCCTACTTGAAATTTGTTGGTGAATTTGTGTCATCTTTCAAATTTATTTATTTCAAACTTTTTTTCTTCAGGTTATGGCGGAATCAGCTCCGGTTATGGAGGGAAGATTAAAGTTTATTTATCAGCAGAGAAGTGAACATTTTAATTTTTATGGAAAATTCATCCTCTAAGGCTATGGCGGTTATAGACCAGGTGAGTTTAAGCACATAAAGTTGTGAAATTCTCAAATATCTTATTCTTACATTTTGAAAAAGTTATGCAATTGATAAATATTGGAAACTTTTCAAATGAATAAAGCCCACCATTTAGTTTTTAAATGAATTCGCGTGATCTTTCAAATGTAATAAAATATTGGGTTCATTTTAAATATGGCATTACCAGCAGTCCATTAACTAAATTTCGAAAACTTTACCTACTTTTTGATATTTAATTGGATTTTTTTTCCATCAGGCTATGGTGGAATCAGCTCAGGATATGGAGGTAATCTTAATATACATTATTTTATTAAAGATCGACAATCTTTAATAATCTAATATGAAGCATGTGCAATCTTAATTCGCACCTCCCTCAAAAACGTTGTAAATAAGATCCACTGAATTTACGAACTCGCTTCTTAACAAAATTCGAGCATTTTAAGACTGAAAGGAGATAATATAATTTTCTAACTTAATTATCTCATTCCTTACAGGTTATCCAGGCGGATATGGTGGATATGGAGGATTAGGTGGACTCGGTTATGGAGGTAAGGCACAAATACTTTAAAATGTGGATATAAGTGAAAATTAATAATAAAATAATTTAGGTTACCGTCCAAATATTGGCTACGGCTCTTATGGCGGCTACGGAGGTGGATATTACAAGAAATAAGTTAATTATCTCCAACCAATCTCTTTTCGATGGTGACTTCACCTGATATTTCAGGTGGTTTAGGTGGATTCGGAGGGGGAATAATCTCTAGAAGTAATGATAATGACTTAAAGAACTAACAAAAATCTCATTGTTCGAATCAAGCCAAATTGTTGTCTGTTACATTTAAATTTTAACATATCAGTGCTAACCTGTGACCATCAACACATCGTTCCATCTAAATGTGATAAAACGCTATGATTATCCTTTTTAAAAAAATCAAAAACACAAATTTAAGCTTTAACAGATTATAAAAATCTGCATTTAAATTCTGAAATTTCCTTAAATGTTTTCATACATCAACTTCTTTTCATGTCAATAATTTTAAGATGATACCATTTTTTATGATGACAGAATGTTAAACTTTGTATTTCTCATCAAAATATTGTCACTCGATCATAAAAACGAATACGAAATAAGCTTTTTTTAAATTCTACGAAAACGAAATGTAGACAATAAAGATTCATTATTTTTGTGTTTATTCAAAAGTTTCTGAAGTATTATTATTTATTCAAAAGCTGATTTACTTAATTTATGTGCTTCTGTTCATAAAGTACATGACTAAGTGAGAAACCAATTACGTGAATGAGAAGCAGCAAGGTCGAGATATTTGAGTCGAAGGGAAATGTTTTGACGGAAAATTAACTTATCATTAAATTAAAATTTCTTCTTCCGCTAACTATTCAAGATTAAATTTACAACACAACAAAGTTGATGGCATGACGATTGTTTATCAACCTCATTCTAGTAAAAGAAAAAGGCTTGAATCGTTGATCTCGCAAGTTAAACAACATCTTTATGAAGATTGCCATATCCGAAAGATATAAACCGTGTCACTGTCCAGATTTGGTTTGTTATCTGAGACGACTTGTGGGTGGCTTTCGCTTCGCAATTTTATTTTCGCATCAAGATGAATGTCAAATTGAGTATTTTAACTTTCAATTTCATTTTAAAGACAAAAGTTACGCGCTTACATATTACGAGACAACTGATGAATCTTGAAAAGGTTTTTGTGCTGAGATTGGGTCATTGTCAAGAAGTTGCATTTTTTATAATAAATTAATAAGCGATAAATAATCCTGAACCTCATTTCGAGTAGGTTTATGATATAATTTTCGGTGGTAAATCAATTGTAAGTAAGTATTTAATATCAATACAATTAATTGTTTAGCTCTCATGACTCAGCTTTATTTACATTTATAAAATTGTAGAACTGCAAAATTTAATGGAATAAATTACAAAATCAAATGATGAAATTGTTAATAACTTCATTCATTTTCGCTGAATACTATTTTATTAACATGTATCTAATTGCGACAAACTCACAATTATTTGTGGGTGTCTAAATGTTGCTTGTTCATAAAATGAGCAAAAAGTGATTTTATTAAATGTTCATTTCTTCTTTTTATTTATCAAGAAACACTTTCGTAATTTTGTCAATTCCATATTAATTATGAAATTAAATTGGATTAAATGAATTATGCTGATGACAGAAAAAATTTCATAATTAATGCGAACAAACAATGCTAAAATTTCTAATGCTTTTCTTTTCAGTTGGTTGCCTCGTGACAAAAAGCGGAAAATTGTGGGATTATTTTTGATAAATTTCGTCTAACATATTTCTATTTATATTAATTTTGCTGATTCATGAAATCACAACAAAATGATTCATCTTCAAAATTTAGGAAACTCTTCAATTAAATTCATTTTCTTCCTCCTTTTGATTTCTTTTTTTTAGCCAATTCAGCTTTCTTTGCTTCGTTTTCTTTTTCCTTGTCGATAATCGCTTGCTCACGTTGCATTGTTCTTTGTAGTTCGCTTGTGTATGGATCGGTTTTACGCATAAACTTCATGAAATTTTCTTTCATCTATATTTATGTGTAAAAAGTATCAAAATGAGATATCTAAAATATAATATTAAAAATATTAATAAAAACCTTATCATCAAGCGGAATCTTTGATTGCAAGAATTCATCAAGTAGCTCTTTTGATGTTAAAGGCTTCACTTTCAAGCTAAAAATATTTTCAAATTATAAATTAGCTGAAATTTTGATACTATTTTTACACACTTCATCCGTCTTGTTAAGTTAAGAAAATGTTCAATAAAGTCTAAAATATCTCCAACAGTAAAATCTTGTGTCACTTTTGCCAATGGAGAAACATCTAAATTATAAACTTTTTTTGATCGTAATCCTTTGTTCCATGCCATCAAAGCTGTACCATAATCAAGTTGAGGTGGAAATGTTATAAACTTTTCGAAACATTGTTTCATAGCAGCATAAGAGCAGTTCCATGGTTGATTTGTAGTTCCTATCATCATTACTGCGTCTTCAGATTTGATATTCATGTAAACGTATTTCTTCAAAAATTTTCCAAGTTTTTTTGGATCTTCCTTAACTTCTTCAGGAGGAATTTTAGTTATGAAAGGCTTATGTGCGCCATCAATAAAAATTACTGATGGCTGAAGTTTTTGTGCCATCTGCATGACAAAGGTCAGAAAAGCAGGAACATCATCAATAGAAGTTATGTTAGATGCACTTAAATCAAAAATAACTGCATCCATTTCTGTACACAAGGCTTCAGTAATTAATTTCTTCCCACATTTCGGCGGACCAACAATACAAATTGATTTTGATCTAGGTTGCTCAAGTGGTCCCATTCCAATCACCATAGTTCGAAGAATATTTTTATAGTCACCATAATGTGGCAACGGATTTTTGTTTGCTTTTCTCAACTCGTACGCTGCGTAGTTTTCGTCGCCAATGAAATCATCCAAGGACCGTTTTGTATACTTTCGAATAATCTTTAATATTGAGAAATTGAAATCAGGTTAATTTAGTAAATGTTATTGAAATCTCACATTAAAAGATTTTAATTCTTCATAACAATCTTTAAGGCTTCGCCCTTCAGTAACGTCAATAGACATTTTTTTTTGTTCTTCTTTTTGTTCTTTTCTTTTTTCCGCTTTGGAGGAACGTACTTTGTCTCATTATCGATCGCTAAAGCCACACGCAAAAGTTCCAACTCGATACGCATGAAATCATCGACAATAAGTCGAAGCTCTTTATGAACATCAGCATAAGCGTCAATAGTAACCCAGTCCCAAATCGGGACCTCGTGTCTATTTTTTATTTCATTAATAAACTTCCATTCATGCTCATAAACGTTGAAAGACTCCTGAAGATCCTCTAAATAAAAAGAAATTTAATAAAATATTTATTAATTAGAATTTAAGCATAGTTAGTAACCAAAATTTTTCGATTGTTTTTTCTTTTCAGAAAAATCCCACGTAGGCCCTTGTTTAATTTCAAGTTTCTTCTTTATTTCTTCTAACTTCTTCTCATTGTCAGCTTGTTTCTTTTTAAAATTTTTTTCTTCCTTTTTCTGTTTCTTCTTATCCGCACGTTCTTTGGCTTTTTCAGCTGGTGTTTTATTTTTCTCAATTATGAATTCTTCGACAGTTTTTGTTTCCCCGCGCATAACCATAATTGTCCCTTCTTCAAACTCTTCCGGATAAGTGTGAAAATCTTGCGCACCGTCGTAGAACTCTCGAAACCATTGACGAATATCTTCAGTTATGTCTTCCATGATCAAATGTGATTTGAGTTTCAATATACGAGCTTTTTCATCTTCAAGCGCTTTAATGAATTTTTCATCAAATTCTTTCTTACGGTCACGTCTTTTTTTACGCAGTTCTTCTTGAATAACCTTCCAATCTGGCTTATCAGGATCAACTGGTATCTCAACTAAATTACAAAGTGCTAAGCGATCATATTCTTGTTTTTTCAAAATTTTATTTCTTTGATATCGTCTGAAAGCTCGTTGAATGATAGAAGCAGCATTGTACTGACTTCGCAGTAGCTTGGATTCTTCTTCAGCTTTCATTTGAGCGTATTTTTCAATCATGTTAGCATTAGATATTTCTTCTGAATCTTCGCGATGCTCTTCATGTGATTCTAAGTTAAACGCCGAACTTTTTCTTGTATCAATGACTTTTTGTCCAAGACGATTTATACGATAAATTGGAGGCTCATAAAACTTGAACTTGGTGTAATCGATCTTAGGAAGATAGAAATTGATATGATACTTTGTGCGTTTTATTTTATGTAACGGAATTTGATCCGGCTTATGCGTAAATGTATAAGGAAATGATTCTGGTTCACGTGGTAATATTTTGTAAGTTTCAGGAAACAGCTTTAAGTTTAAGAATCTTATCCGATCTTGTCTTGCTTTTTCATGAGTAATAATCAAATTTGTTGCATCTCGTAATGTTTTTTTACGACGTTCGCTAGCAATTTCTTCTTGAGTTAATATCTTTCTGAATTTTGATGGTCCTTTCAGTTCTTCGAAGATTTCTTCTTCAATAGGAATTTCATCTACAACTTGTTGAATTTCAATATTTCTTTTTCGTGGAAAGTAAAATGGACGGAGAAACTCAATATTTTGAGTTGTCCACTTCAACTCCACCAAAGCATCGTCTATATACGTAAAGTTACTCATCTCAATTTTTTGCATTTCTTTTTGAAGTTCCAGTAGACGTTTTGTTGATGACATCAAAAGTTTTTCAATCACTGGTCGTTTTTGAACTTGTAAAGTTTGATCATAAATTGCTGATAAATTATTGACAAGAATTATGTAGCGAGAAAAAAGATTTCCAATTGTGCTATGAACAATGTTTCGATCTTGTGTTGGTTTTATCAATGACAGAACTTTTTCACGCAATATGACGTTCCTCAGATCATTTTTAGTGGTAATCCACATTTTTCCATATAATGGATAACTCATAATTCACTCAGGGATTTTAAGTGTTTCACAATCTCCTTATTTGACGATTAAAAACATTTATTGACGTATGAAGTTGAAAAATATGTCATTCGAAACAAGTTATCTATAAGTATGTCACGAGAATTATTCCACCGAAAACTGAGATTGCACAAAATTTTATTTGTTTTCATGCTGTTGTTTTTTATTTGTAGAGAAGTTCAAGAAACTTCACTTACATATCAATAAACCCTTTATTGGAAACTGAAACTATTTAATTACAGCAATTTTATTTCTATTGTAAATTTTCAAGTTAAATAAATAGCGTTGATAATCATGAATGTCTCAAAAGTTTTCTGCGAAAAAAAGACAATAATTACGACTCATGCGAAATGAACAAAAGATGATCAAGAGATGGCAAAAAAGAGTTTTTTTTTCGCATAACGTTATGCAATCTCCAGATGATCCCTGGCGAAGCGTTGAAACATTTGAAGCATAAAAATGTAATTACAATTTTCATTCAATTTTAGGTTGTTCATTTATTATGTTGAAGACTTTCAATTATCTTTTTTCCAACTTCTATGAAAGTGATTTGAAAAGAATATTCAGTAAGTAAGACAAGGAGAACACCCACATCTATTTGATGTCCATGGCAAAACGATGTGACATTTTTTACAGTTTATTGTTACATAATGTCATCTTTTGTCGGTCATTTAGCGATGTGTTGCTTATTCGCGAGATTTTAAATTAAAAGCAAATCCCATGATGCCTATTTCAGCTGTTTGTTTGTTGCCTTCTCTCCCACATTTTTTTCTTTCTTTCTTTTATTTTAGATGATGAAGTCACACTTTTTCGTTTTCACTTTCATTTCAACAAACCAACTTGAACGACGTTGATTTGTTGTTTCTTTCTTGCGTGAAGGTAATCTCACTAAGAAATGAGAAAATACTCTCGTCGTCTTAGAATCACCGTTGGTTGGAGAAAGAGGCACCGTTACGAACGCGAGCGAAACAAGAAGCATTCGCACGGTTTCGATTTACTCAGATTTCACGAAAAGGCTGGAAATGTTTTGCTTTTCAATTCAGTCAGTTGGTGAAATTTATCTCGGAAGGTTTGAAAAAAGCTTTAAAAAAGCTCTGAGAGTTACATATTTTGTGATCTCAAATTTGAATAATTATTCAATAATTTCGTAAACCAAAAAAAATTTTTTTTAAGAATAAAGTGAGATATAAAATCAGAATGGGAACATTGAAAAACTCTATGCAATAGATAAGACAATAACTATGAAAAGTGTATCATTAGTAACATTGATGTTGTGCACTAGTTCAGTGATACTTGCACCAATAACAGTTCCAGTTGACAATCATGTAACACCATCATACAGCTCAGCACAAACTGCTTATGACGATATCAACGTGTCAGCTCGTCGACCAAATTCCTTCTTTAATCGTCTTCCGCCATATGCTAATAAAATAGAAGTTGATGACATTGTCGCTAACAACGATAATGATTATGATGATCAACAAACCGACAAGCCTGTGATTAGCAACAGTAATCAACAGCATTACACTAACTACAACGATTTCCTAAATAATTATTTGTTAAACGAAAACAGAGTGAAGAAGAAAAAGAAGCGTGTTCGTCGTCCCTGTGTTCCTATTCAGTCAGCTGGATCGCCACTTTATACAAATCGCTTGAAGCGCGACATTAATTCAAATGCGGAAGGTGGAAAAACTTTTGATTTCTTTGGCTTGGGTTACTACGCGCCTGGTTATTATGGGCCTGGCTACACATCATATCAAGGAGAACTTTCAGACAATGTAAAGCCTCAATATGATAAGCCATCATCTTCACAAAATTATGGGCAAAATGTTCAGTATCAACCTTATGGTGGATATCCATGCATTCCAATAAGCTATGGACATCGACCTGGTCATAGACCCGGCTTAGGTGGCGGTAGTCTGTTAGATGAAGATGGTATTTTTGGGGGCGGTGGAGGTTTATTAGGCAATAACGGATTATTTGGAAGTGGTGGGCTCGGCCTTTTTGGACAAGGTGGATTATTAGATTTTGGTGTTCCAGCACCACTTGCACCAGCAGGTGTCTATCAAGGAACTGGAAATTATCCACAAACAGTGATAATAAATCGTCCACCGTTATTCGCTAATCCACCAAATTTTAACCGTCCAATTTACTCCAACAATCCAAGTTATAACCGTCCAACTTACTCCAACAATCCGAATTACAATCGACCTGGTTATCAAGACAATTTTGGTATAAATCAACCTGGTTTTTGGGGAACTGTCGTCAACAAACTTCAGGATTTTGTAATTATTGCAGAAAATTTGCGAGTGTAACAGAAAACATTAACATTTTTTTTGTTTTATAATATTTTTTCTAGGTCAACGCTGTGAACCCACAACAAGTGTTTACGTCAATTGGTGGAACATTACAGAATGTTGCACAATTTATTGAGAATGTTGCTCCTGTTCAATCAGCAACAAGTTCGATCCGTCAGGGATATAGAGAATTTTCCAGCTTAATTTTCCGATGACAACGATCAAATAATTTAAAAATTTAAGTTCATAAAACGAAACGAAAATTAAAGTTTTGCTACAAAATTGGCGATAATTTATTTTTAAAAAAATACAAAAAAACTTACTTCAATAAAATTGATAATAATGAAAAGAGAAAAGTTAGAAAAATCCAAAAGAAAAAAATGAATTTTGAGCTTATTTATGTGATTATGCGATCATCATTATTTAATATTAAGTTTCTGAACCATTTCAAGGTTGGGTAAGAATTCAAAATAAATATCTTCGATTGGTCCCATGATTCTTCCCATGAATGCATTCTTATCCCACTGCTTTTCTGAGTGAACACCAAAGTAAGGTTTCATAAGCCGTTCTCTAAGATTTTTTTGAGGTGAAGCTGTTTGAAATGATGGAAGATTGATTTCTGGTGCTGGTGGAAGTAATTTTATCGCATTTCTGATCTCTTCTATATCACTTTTCGGAGCTCCTACAATATCTTCATAATCGTTTATATGTGTTGCTACAATCCCATCACCACTGTAAAGAAAGGAAAAGTCTATTAATTCATTGAAAATATATTAGATAAGAAAATTTTCTCTTCTACAAAAATTTTTTATTGAATAAAACTATACTATCCAATCTATGTGATAATTTATTACAAGTTTCTAAAGTTTAGCTTTGGGTTTAAGATCTCCTAAAAATTTCTGAAAATTAAATCTAGTCCATGGATTTTGATTTCCTACGCTAACAGGCTCAACAGATGGATCGGGAGCTGCCACAACTGGTTCTGGTGGCACAAAATTACGAACATATTCTGTTAGTTGACTTCCAACTCTTTCATTACTGTTGTCTCCATTGACATCATCATCATCGTCATCTTTTAGATCGAAAGAACTACTCAACACAGTACCAGAATTTGTGTTGACATTACGCATCATTTTAATAAAATCTGTGTAACTTAAAAATTGATTTTTGTAGCCTCCATTTTTATTAACATCGACACCTGGTGGGTCATAATATCCTGAAGAAGGATTAATTAGCGACTCATCAAAAGCTTCATGACATTTTTTTGACAGAATTGGATCAGCATTCACTACATTTTTGTCATAACATTCCGTCTCTACATTAAAATTAGAATGTGATGATGAACTCGAAGAATCTTTAATTATCGTATTTGTATCTAAAGGTAATTTATTTGAAGATCCGCAATTTGCTTGAGATTTGAAAGTATCAAACAATTGCAACATTCCATCATGGAACTGCGAATAACTTGAATGCATGTGGCTTAGAAGTTCTTCGAATTGTTCGGAATCACAACGACAATTTAAAGTAGTATCGTGAACATCTTTGGTGTCATGTAATGAGGTTTGTGTATTGCTTTCTGAAAGAAATCTTTCGTTATCAACAGGTTGAAGATTTGAAGGCAATTGATGATCGTAAAATGGAGTTGATTTAAAAGCAGTTGGTCCATGAAAAGTGATATCGGAATTGTCATGAAAACTTTTATCCTTCGGCGCTACATCAACTATTTGTTGTTGATCCATAGTCGATTGTTTGGGAAAATACTCGTAAGATGGAAGATAATCATGTGGTTCGAATTCAGCGACATCTTTGATAGGAACAATCGGCTGTACCACAGGAGGTAATCTAAAGCTTTCATAATATGAATCACTTGACTGTTTCGCTTTGTTCTCATCACTTTCAACACTGTTTGGGATATTACCATGGAATAAATTTTCAGTTTTTGAAGCAGAAGATATTTTTGAAAATAAATTAAAATGTTTTTTTCCATCATTTAACGCTATTCCCGGAAAATCATTTTTCACTTTTACAGAATGACAAAATGTTCCTTCAGCTATATTATCATCATAATCACCCACACTCGATTGGATATTCGAAGATGGACTATTTGGGACATGTTCATACCTTTCGTTATCTAGTGAAGGTACAGGAGCTCCGAGAATTGCATTGGGAAATGGTGCACTGAATAATGGTCGATGACTAAATAAATCTTTAATACAACGTTTTCCTCCTAATGGCGTTAAATTTTTCAAACTTCTACGAATTCGACTAAATGATTTTGGTGTAACTGTCGTTGTTGATGTTGTTGCTGGCGTTGTTGTTGTTGTTGATTGTACGCTTGTTGTAGATGGTGTTGTCGACGTTGTTGATGTTGCTAAGTCTTTCTTTACATGATGATAAGCTCCAAGTTTAGAATTTTCATTGGATTTTTCTAACTCACATGGCATTGGTTGGGGTTTGGATGGAAACGCTGTATCTGATTTTATTGCTTTTTGACCTTGAGTTAAAAAAATATATATGCAGAAAATATAAATTGGAAATATTTTTGAAAATAATTTTGCCCTTACCTACCTCAACTTTTGATAAGGTTGCAATTTCTGTCACTGGATTTTCTCGATAACTGTTGAAAAAAAATTCATAAGATATTAGATATGTAGAAATTGTTATCAAACAATTACCCCTGATAAATGTTCTGGTAAAACACCTTTGCGGGACTTGAAAGAAGATATACTTACATACATCAACAATGTTGATAGATGAAAATAATTTAGTTTGACTTACCCACTGTAGGACCCACCACCATAAGAGTTATAACTATAATATATGAAAAAATACGACGATTTTAAAAAGTATTACAGAAAATAGTTAAGACTCACCCGCCACCATATGAATTGCCCTTTCCACTGCTTCCATACCCACTGCCATATCCTTTTCCACCACTTCCATACTCACTGCCATATCCTTTTCCATAATCATTTCCTCCACTTCCATATCCTTTTCCATAATCATTTCCACCGCCTCCATAACCACCGCCATATCCTTTTCCGTAATCATTTCCACCGCCTCCGTAACCACCGCCATAACCTTTGCCGTAATCATTTCCACCACCTCCATAACCACCACCGTATCCTTTTCCACCACTTCCGTATCCTTTCCCGTAATCATTTCCGCTGCCTCCATAACCACCACCGTATCCTTTTCCGTAATCATTTCCGCCGCTTCCATAACCACCACCATATCCTTTTCCGTAATCATCATGGCCATATCCTTTTCCGTAATCATCATGGCCATATCCTTTTCCGTAATCATTTCCGCCGCCTCCATAACCACCACCGTATCCCTTTCCGTAATCATCATGGCCATATCCTTTTCCGTAACCACCTCCATATCTAAGTGAAGTAAAAATTAAGAAATGTTTCTGAATAAAGAAATAATAGGTTTTTATGAAAGTAAAATTAGAAAAGCTAACCCTTTGTCGTGCCCGTAACCTTTGCCATATCCCTTTCCTTTATCATATCTGAAAATGAAAAAATGAATCGTCTACTAAATAAGTAAATAAAAATATAAATAACAATTACCCCTTGTCATAGCCCCCCTTGTCATAACCCTTGTCGTAACCTTTATTATATCCTTTGCCTTTATCATATCTAAAAATGAAAAAAAAAAATGTCTACTATGTAAGTAAATAATATTTTAAAGAAAACTTACCCTTTGTCATAGCCGTAATCGTCGTCACCTTTGGAATATCCTTTATACCATTTTCCCCAAGTTCTTTCATGTTGTGTATGCATATCTTCGGGATGAGGAATTGGCATAGCATCCATGCGCATTGGTGGACCAATAGGTTGCATTTGTTGGGGAATAGTATCCATCATTTGTTGGGGAATAATATCCATCATTTGTTGAGGAATAATATCCATAATTTGTTGTGGTTCCATTTGTGGGATAATAAATTCCATAGGTTCTTGTGGCATCATTTGAGGCATTTGATCAGCTCTCATTTGCATTGGATTGTGCTGGATGGGTTGTTGATGCATTTGAGGTGGTGGAAAATTCATTGGCATTTGATCAGCTTGCATCATGTGTTGTGGAATTGGCGCTCCGACCATTTGTTCTGCTTCGTTTATGAACAAAGGTAAGAAACCATGTTCTTGTTGGGGAGCTGCGAGGTGAGGTTCAACTTGATGATATTGCTCCAGTCCCATTTCAGCCTCTGATTCATCAGCAAATGGATTAGCAGCTCCTAGCAAATGATGCCCATAATGAAGTTTTCCGATTCGACCAAGACTTAAATGACTTGCTCGAGCTCCAGGAATAGGAAGAATATTAAGTGGATTTAATGGGTTCAATGCATGAAGCTTTAGCATTCCTAAGCCTAATCCAAGTGGTGATCCAACGATGGGCTCGTGTTCTTGTTGCATTTGATGCATTTCTTGATTCATTGGAGGCATTTGTCCCTGATTGTGAGCTTCCATAAAATTTTGCATGTCCATTGGCATTTCCATTTGCGAATTTACCTTGGAAATCAAGGCAATCACAAGAATAGAAAGCATAACTTTCACCATCTGAAAATTATTTTTTAATCACTTAAGTTTAGGAATTGCTGGTATCTTTTTTTATACCTTCTTTCTGTTTTTTCTAATTAAAACTATCACCAACTTAATTTATTTGAATGGAAGAAATGTTCACTGATCAACAACTAAAATAGAACTGCCTTTAATTTGTCACTTAAATGATTTAAAGTTGAGTTAAATAATGCTGACAAGTTGGTATGTTCAAGAGTGCTAATGCTTATGGTTTTTTAAAACAGTTGAATGTGACGAGCTAGACATTTTCGTATATACAATGTATTAAAATGCTGCAATAGCACATATGCTGACTAATTTTCAAAGACTTTTCCTGGTTTGTTCATGTTTTTATATAGAATACAAATTTATTTATGATTTTATGCATTAAAAGCATTAAAAGCTTTTCAATACTTTTAGACATTTGAAAGCTTTTGCATAAAAGCTTCTTAAATAAATGAAAATATTTTAAAATACTTCTAGTATTTTACAATAGTTAAATCTTTCTTTACTTAAACAATAAAAATGCTTTTGAACACCTTAATACCTACTTATATAATATACCTATTAAAGTAAGATTAAATTTCTTTGATTTTTTGTCAAGTCGATTTGACGGTTACAGAAGTCTGTAATCTCCAGAATGCTGTAAAATTTGAAAATCTCTACAACACAAAAATGAAGTCTCCGCCACATTGCTGCAACATAATATGGAAAAATCTCTCCACTTTTGTTGACGTTTTTTGGGCGAATTTTCAAGTAAGTTTTATTTTCTAAAATTTTATGAAACGAAATTAATTAAGGAAATATAATTGTAGTGAATATATAGATTGTTAAGTTGTGTTAAATCAAATACAAACATTAATAAGAAATCATCATTTTCCGGTCGCCACGTCAGAATTTATCTCAACAGACATGAGATTACTTTTTCTTCATCCAGATCTTGGAATCGGTGGTGCTGAGCGTTTGGTTGTCGATGCTGCTATTGCCCTTCAAAATCGTGGCCACACAGTTAGCTTCCTGACAAATCACCATGATCCCACTCATTGTTTCGAAGAAACTCGCAATGGAAGTTTGCGGGTAAGAGTTGTCGGTGATTGGCTTCCAAGAAGTATTTTTGGAAAGTTTTACGCTTTCTGTGCTTACTTTCGAATGGTTTATGCTGCATTCTATGTCGTGTTGTTCCAATCCAAAGAAGAACCGGTTGATGTCATTTTCTGTGATCTCATTTCTCTAGGAATTCCAATCCTAAAGTTAACTCATCGCTCGCCAAAAATATTGTTTTATTGTCACTTCCCTGATCAGTTGTTAACCAAGCCTGGGGGCATTTTAAAGACGATATACCGAATGCCATTAAACTACTTAGAAGAGAAAACTACAGGAGCCGCTGATGGAGTTCTTGTAAACAGCAAATTCACCAGTCGCGTCTTTAGTGAAACTTTCAAAAGTCTCAACGTTACACCAGACGTCTTATACCCATCATTGGTTACAAAATCATTCGATAACACTGAAGTACTTTCAAATGATATTCATGATAATGCAATTGTTTTGTTATCAATTAATCGTTACGAACGAAAAAAGAATCTCCCCTTGGCTTTGAAATCTTTCAAGTTATTAGAGCGGATTGTGACTAAACATGAATGGGATCGACTTCATCTTGTTATTGCGGGTGGGTATGATTCATTAAATACTGAAAATCGTGAGCATTACGAAGAGTTATTGGTCATCATGGAAAATCTTGGTTTGAAGGATAAAGTAACGTTTGAACGTTCGCCATCTGATGAAGTCAAAGTGAAGCTTTTACATCAATGTAAACTCTTATATTACACTCCAACAAATGAACACTTTGGAATTGTCCCTCTAGAAGCAATGTATATGAAACGTCCTGTCATTGCTGTAAGTAGTGGTGGCCCAACGGAGACTATCGTTGACGAACAAACTGGCTTCCTTTGTGAAGCTGAACCGGAAGATTTTGCTAATGCCGCTGCAAGAATCATTAAAAACCCGAAGCTTGGAGAAAAAATGGGTGAAATGGGTCGAAAGAGAGTCGAACAACGCTTTTCATTTGAAGCATTCACAGAAAAATTAGATCAAATTGTTCAAAGCTTGGTTGATAAAAAATCAAAATAAAATACGTTTCAATCTTTTATTGTTGCCAACAACAGCAGTAAAATATAACAAAACTTAATCTGATTGTGTTTATTTATCGATGGAAAAATATTCTTCTTGGAAATTTTGTGGTTTTTCTTTTCTTCCTTCAATCACACGAAGTTGAAGATTGAATTGTTGATCGAAGCCAATCTGACAATCAGATATGAAGTAAATTGTGTAGATGACATTGCCGAGCTTTGTGGGGGCAGAAAATGTGAGCGGATGAGAACTTCGATTGTTCTTGTAAGAAACACGTTTCAATGCCAGCAATTCTCCATTATTTTGTTCACCTAAAGTTAAGAACCAACCTTCATTCTTCGGCTTAGGAAAACGACAATAAATGTGATTTGAAGTTTTAAGGCCAAGTCGATGAAGATTCACTATCAAAGTATATTCTTCACCAGCATGAACTTCATGCCATGTCTTGTAATCAGATGGTTGACGAATCACTCGATCAACCTCACATTCATCTCGTAAAGATCCACGAAGTTTTATTTCAATATTTATTGTTGGAAACTCTTTGATGACTTTGAAGATTTGCTCGATCTCTGGTTCATTAAATTCCTTTCTTAAAGGTCTAGCAAGACTTTCATAATTCTTCAGACATTTTTCTTTCAATAAAGGCAACGTCAACACGTGATAACTAATAAAGATTAAATAAATTTTGAAATTTCTTTTAAACAAACGCATTAAATTCTTACTCGACTTTTATGTCATTAAAGACATAATAATTGTTTTTATCAACATAAGGCAAACACATCGCAATTGGATCATCTTGCCATCTTGCTTGCATGACACTCTGCATCAACAATTGAATCCTTAAAGTCGTTGCGAGCCATCCATTCTCAGCTGTTATATCAATCATTGCTTGAAGAACACGAATCGATTGATCAAGCACGGATTTTGTGTCTGTTCCAAAATCAGTATTTGGCAATGGAAGATGTGAGAAGTGAGCTTGCATCAAAAGAAACGTTTTCGTGTGTGGATTGTCAAAGGTCAAAGGATCGACTTTTAAACGGCATATTTTTGAAAGTTCTCTGATAAAAGAATTTAAAATTAATTTCATATGATTTGTTTCTTAATCCTAACTTACTCATTATATTTGTCTTCGTTGTGACGAACTGGCTGTTCAGCGAACTCATAAGCATCACACATAATTCTTAGCACATCTTCACTGCTTGACGAATAACTCAAAGTATCAGCAAAATGTCTCATGCTTTGATGACTTAGATAATAATATGAAGAGATTCTTCCCATGCTGTTTGTTTTGTAATTAAAAAATATGTTAAAATAAAATAGAACTTTACCATTTTTGATCAAATGAATGAAATGTTGAGACATTCAACATCAAATTTATTAATAATTCACCTCGTTGCGTAAATTGTTCTCTCATCATCATCCATTTGAACACATCCAGCAGCTTGAAGTGTATCGAGGACATTTTGAATGAGTTGTGATAAAAATCGATTGATGTCATCAGTTTCAACACTTTCCATGTTGTAATAACTCGGATTTCTTAAAAGTCTTCGGAAAAAGTAAGTCCAGGTGAGATAATCAAGAATTCCTTGTTTTGTAGTGACAGTTCCAGCAACAATTTCCGCATTGATGTGATCAGGAAGAACAGCCAAAAGACTTGATTCAACAGGAAATGGATCATAAAGAAATTTTTTATAGAAATTCTTTTTCACATCATGCACAAACACGCACGCAATTCCTTCATTACCAAATTGAGGTCGTCCCGCTCTTCCCATCATTTGAAGCACATCAGTTATCGGCATGTCAACATAACGATTAATCTTCTTATCATAAAACTCAGTTCCCTTTATTATCACAAGATGAGCTGGAAGATTAACGCCCCAAGCAAGTGTCGACGTAGCAATTAAAATTTGAATCTTTCGATTTAAAAAAAGTTCTTCACAAACTTTACGATCCTTCTCTTGTAATCCAGCATGATGAAGTCCAATTCCAAATGCAAGTGTTAGCTTCAGATTATTGTCTTTGATTCCCATAAGAATTTGATCAAGTTCGTCTTCAGGTAGATTAAGAAATTGTTTTGGATTATCTTCACCAGCAAGGAAAGCAATCAAATCCAAGGCTGTTATTCTTGTTTGTCTTCTCGAGGACACAAAAATCAATGCTGGTGTGCATGGTGAATACTGTCTAATAGCTTGAAATGCTGGCCGATTCATTGTAGCCATACGAGGACAATAATGTTTGCCTGGAAATCCACTAATATGGACAGACAATGGAACTGGCCTTACCGAAGGTTTAAAATTATACAATCCCATTTGTCCAATCTCCAACCAATTTGCTAGATCTTTTGCATTCGCTAAAGCAGTCGATAATCCAACAATTCGAATCTTTCTTGTCGTATGCGAACTTATAAAATTTGTTCTTGACACAATGACTTCCAATACTGGTCCACGATCTTCCCCAAGTAAATGAATCTCATCAATTACAATCAAAGCAACATCACGAACATATTCACGTGTTTGCCATGATCTTGAAATGCCATCCCATTTTTCAGGAGTGGTCACAATAACTTGCGAATTTCTTATTGCATTTGCATCTGGTGTCACATCTCCTGTTAATTCAACGACAACTTTTCCAAGCTTTTCTTCAAATCTCAACTTCCAATCTGTCATTCTCTCCTTCACTAAAGCTTTTAATGGTGCTATGTAAACAATTTTGCCACGAGGAAAATGATTGAAGACTCTGAACATTGCAATTTCGGCAGCAATTGTCTTACCAGATCCTGTCGGTGCACCGAGAAGGACATTTGTGTCTGTGTAATACAAGCAATGGAATATTTGTGTCTGAATTGGATTGAAATGTGTAAAGTTGTAAAGTGACTCATATTTAGGATCACCTAATACTTTCAATGGCAATGGCTGAAGTGGAAGAAGTTCTGTATGTGGTGGATGCATTTCAGGTAGAATTAAATGTTTGAAACTTAAAGCTTCACAATTACTTGATCCAAGCCATGTGTCACTAATTGCACGAATATAATATTGCGGTGGTAATGGATCTTTCAATGGTATTGTCATCACAAGTTCCTGTGATTCACGCGTCAATGCTTGTTTTCTCGACAATTGAAAGTATTCCGAATGATAAATGAAATTATTTTCAGGATCTTCAATCCAAATCCAAAATGATTCCGAAGTTTTTCCATGAACTCGATCATTCCATTTGAAATCAGCTGTTATTGAAATGCGGATTCTTAGCACTGTTCTTGTAATTGGCTGTAATGTTGCTTCCATATTTAAAAGTGGAAATTCTTGTGCAAATCTTTTCACCATGTCACCATATTTATGATTGCGAACCATATCAGAAATTTCTCTTGAACTCATTTCACGCAGTGCATGAACACTCAAACCACGATTTTCAATCTTTTCAATCACATCAAATGGAATCATTGTAAATTGTCGCATTGGAGTCATCCAATCCCACATTTGACGTTCAAACATCTTTGACATTGTGAGAAGACGACCAGCAAGAATTGGATTGTTATTGCGTAAAATGATTTGAAATAAGGCACGCGCAATTCTTACAGCATTCTGGTTAATGTAACTCATGTCACTAACAAGTGAGAAAGATTTCACAAAGCCACGTGATAGATATGTTTGCATAAGAATATTAACTTTTCCATGAAGATTCTCACTTCCACCTTTTACTGGAACTTCACATGCATCACGATTAAGATCATCAAGTTCGTCCATTTCTTCATCGCGCACTTTAAGTTGTTGAAATTCGTGAGCATTCGCCATCATGTTGAGAACTTCTGATTCATTCATTATCGGTTTTATCATTTCATTAAAGATTTCAACAGTATCATATTTAATATAGAAGTGACTTGCAGTTCGTCCCAAATCTGTGATGTTCAAATCTCCTGTTCTCTCATTATACCGAATCATTCTCGCTTTATCAAGTGCCATTGCTGCTGTGTGAATAAGCTGACGTCGTTTCGCTTCCAATGATGGATCTTCTTCCACATCCGTATAATTTAAACCATAAACTTGTGGATTTAATCTCATTCGAACATAGAGATAAGTATAACTCAACCATTCAATAGCTTCTTGTACGTTCGATATCGTTCCAAGTGCAATTTCTGCGTTTAAATTATCAGCAAGACATTGAATAAAATTCGATTCGATTGGAAATTGATTGGTAAGAAGTGACAAATAATGATTTAATTTATCATGTGTTGTTATAATGATTCCTAAGCCACTTTTATCGAACTGTGGTCTTCCAGCACGTCCAAAGATCTGCAAAACATCCAAAATTCCCAAGTCAACAAACGATCCATGTTTGGAGTCATAAATTTCTGTTCCTTTAATAACAACTGCATGAGCAGGAAGATTAACGCCCCAAGCAAGTGTTGCTGTACAGACAAGAACTTTAATAAGTCCATCAGCAAACATTTTCTCGACAAGTGTTCGATCTTGGCGTAGCATTCCAGCATGATGAAAGCCAAATCCACTTTGAAAGAGATCATAGAGTTGCTTGTTTTTACTTTTCGACATAATGCGAGACGCATTCGTGTATTCCATGCTTTTCTCGCAACTGAATATCAACGTATGGCCCTTTTGTTGTGCCATTTCTCTTAAAACCATTGCAGTTCGTGTTGTAGCATTTCTTGCATGAACAAACACCATGACTTGCTTTCCGTTTCTCAATTGTTCAATGCATTTGTCATAGCAAATTGTATTCATGTCACTTAATGCTTGCATTGTCTTTAATGATTTGACACCAATGAATTGTTGCGACAGTGGAATTGGACGGAAACGAGAATCGAAAAAGAAAAGACCAATTGCTGGATTGACACGAAGAAACATTGCAACGTCGATATAGTTTGGTAATGTCGCTGATAATCCGACAATTCTTATCATTGATTGTGATGATTCAACAAGTCGTAATGTACGAGCGACAAGCGCTTCAACAACTGGTCCTCGTTCACCGTGCAACAAATGAACCTCATCGATTATTAGAAGTTTTACTAAGCTTATCATTGATGCATCGCCAGCGCCTTTTCTTGTCACAACATCCCATTTCTCAGGTGTTGTTACAAGCATTTGTGTAGCTAACATTTCAGTTTTTGTCAACTGCATGTCGCCAGTCAACTCGCGAACTAAAATTCCCAAAGGTTTCAACTTTCGTCCAAAGTTTTCTGTCATTTCAGCGGCAAGAGCTTTCATTGGCGCTACATAAACAATCTTAAACTGGTCCCTATGAATAACGCCTTGATCAGTGTGAGCTCTGATAGTGTTAATGATTGCCAACATGGCAACATTTGTTTTTCCAGCCCCTGTTGGTGCACAAATTAAAAGGTTTTCATTCGTGTGATAAGCTGTTGGATAAACAATTGTTTGAATTCGGTTGAGTTCTTTCGTTCCTTTGAAAGCAATTTGTCCTATGTCATCAAGTGATTCGATTTGAATTCGTTTGTTGCCAACTGCGAGATCACTTGGAGCTTCTTTTGCTGGTATTGTCACTTCTTCAAACATTTGATTGTCTTTTCTTGCTGTGTCTGCTGGGAGAAGAATTTTCGTCGATGAAATGAAGCCAATATGAGCTTTCGCATCTTTATTGGAATCAAAGACAAAAGGATAATTTGGAGTTGCTCGTGCAGCGACTTTATAAATCCAATTCGTACTTTTCTCTACGATAACTGGCGCTCTTTGAGCCACTTGAAGAAATGAATTCGTTTGACTTAATCGAAGCTTTGCAATGGTGAATTCTTCATCATCTTCATCTAAATCATTTGCTTTCAGATTTTTCAATTTCTTTTCATCTTTTCTTGCTAATTTTTCAAGTTCTTTCTCTTTTTCTGAATGCACAAGAACTGGCATAAGAAAATTTGGAGCTGGCTTTGTGATTTCTTCTTTTTGTACTTTTACTAAATGTTCTTTTACTTGTTCCTTCCTTTCATTCGACTCGAAATTCTTTTGTAAGCTTTTACGATTCACGAGAATTTCTTGAATAATTTCAATATTGTCAAATCCAAGCAATTCAAATAGTTCGTTTTGTAGTTCATCATTAGATCGATTTGATTTTAATGTCACAATGAGTGGCTCTAACACATCAGAATTTACTCTTGTAACAAGCCAGGAACGGTCAAAGTTCTGATGAATAATTTCGGGTTCTTTCTTTTCTTCATATTTCATTGAAAAAGCGTCAATGATAGAATTGGAAGCAATCGATTTTGCAGGTCCTAAATCATGAAGAAAGAAAGTTTCCTGGCAATAATCTGACAATAAATTGAACTTGATGGAATCACCGAAAATTTTTTTCTTCTCGTCTTCAAACATTTCAGAATCTTCTGAAATAAACTTTTGTAATTTTTCAAGTACATCCTCATTTAATGTACTCGTTATGGCAGTGACAATATCCAAAATATGATTTGCTTGCTTTTTTGACACATCACCAAAAAAAGTCTTCAACTGTGCCGTATGCTTGACCAAAACATGTTTCTGATTCAAAAACAAACGAAGAAGGAAGATTGACAAGTCATCAATAAGATCTGAAGATTCTTCGTTATTTGTGAGTTCCTTAGTTTCAAGCCATAATTCGTGAAGGCACTTTTCAATAAATTGTACTTGTTTCCTATCTTCCACGTTTTTTAAGATAAATTTCTTTACGTCAGGCCATGTTGATCTGAAATATAATTCGGCATTGAAATGTATTGTGAAATAATTTCAATTTGATCATACCTTTCAATTTTCACTGAATGTGAGGATTTTAGCTTGCTAAAGTTTCTTTTGGTATCTAGGTCAGTCGAAGCTCTTGCAGCTCTTGATAATTTAGGGAGTAAATTATTCATTTCTTAAAACAACGACAACGGCAGTAATAAATTGTTTTTTAAGTTTCGTTTTTGTTGAAACACTTAAGATTATGCAGAATTAAATGAACGGATATTGAATCTATTTCTAATATTGATTTGAATTACTTAATATTAGGTATTTCCTATATTTTTTCGTGATAATTGATCAAGTATTGAATTCTCTTGCTGTTTCAGGATTATCTATCCTGCATAGTTTACATCCCCTCGAAGCCTTGTTGTTTGGCCGCGGTATAAAAAGTCTCCAAAACATTATTTCACAATTTACTGAAAACACCGATTCGTTCTACATATTTATCTTACGTAATTAAAACAAATATTTGTTATTGATAACAATTGACAACTATGGCTGAAGGATACACAGTTAATCAATCTTTTGATTCTGATGATGAAGATAATACGCATTTCCAATCTTCTGGTCGAGATGCATGCATTATTGTAATCGATTGCTCATCATCAATGTTTACAGAATTTGAAAGAGACGAGAAAACTTTAAGCTCATTCACAATATGTTTAAATGTATTCGAAAGATTGATGCTTAATAAAATCATTAATAATAACAAGGATCTGGTGAGTGACAATGGCTCTTAATTTTATAATTTTAAGTTAATTTTTTTTCTTTTCGTTAGATCGGTGCCATTTTATACAACACTAAAAATTCTCCAGATCCTGGTGACAATATGCATAATGACAATTCATTAGTTGTACCAAAAAACTGTGCAGTGTTAATGCCACTCAATCAAATTGAACCAGAAAATATCCGTTTTATTAAAAATTTATTGGCTTCTGATGATTTTCTTGATTTCGACAATAAATTTGGTCATTCCACAGATGCAAAGATCGCAGATGTTTTATGGCTATGCTCTTCTATATTTTCGAGTTGTGGAAAGCAAATTAAGGTTCCTCAGATAATGTGGTTCACTGATCAAGATTCGCCTCATCAAGTTGGCTCCAGTGATCATCAGCAATCATTCCAAAGGGCAAAAGACCTTCAACAATTTCAACTTGATTTGCAATTCTATCCAATGAAAGACAGTTTTGATGGAGGTTTATTCTATAAAGAATTACTGTGTCAGATTTTGGGTATTGAAATGGAAGAGTTTGAATTTCCTACCACACAACTTGATGAAAAACTTTTGATTCAACGAATGTTTCGTCGAGCACATAATAAAAGAGCGATCGCTCATCTCTTAGTGGAAATATCGTCCAATGCTAAATTTGGTGTTGGTATTTATAGTCTCACTCGAACGTCTCAAATTCCTAAATCAACAGTAATATCGCGACATTCACGTGAACTGATTGAGACCAAGAGAAGTTATAAATATGGAGTAATTCCTGAAGATGCTGTAGATGTTGATAATCTTCATTATGATTTGGATTACACAGAAAAATTAGAACCGGGAATGATGGTTAAATATCAGCAATGTGGAGGTGAAAAGATTAAATTTACTCACTTGGAAGCGTATGAGGTAAAATTTCTTTAAAACATGATTTTTTTTATGTTGTGTAAATTTTTTATCCTTACCGATAGATCAAACAAGTAATGGACCCAAAGATTAAAATTCTTGGATTTAAGCCCTCAAGTGTTTTAAGCGATTACCATCACATTAAGGGGTCGTATTTCATTTATCCAAATGACAATAAAATCAAGCACTCTGCAACCCTATTCAGAGCACTTTGGGAGCGATGCTTAGTTGATGATAAAGTCATAATTTGTATTTTTACAATGAGATTGAAGTCATACCCCCGATTGGTTGCCTTAGTTCCACAAGAGCAAAAAGTTGGTATTGATAGTGAAGTTTTAAGATATGAGGGATTTCGTTTGGACTTTATTCCTTTTGCTGGCGATATTCGGGATTTGTCTGAAGTCTTAACAGGAAAAAATTTAATTGATTCCAATACAACTACTGTTATGAAGAAAATGCTTTCTCGTCTACGTTTACATTATGCACCAACAATGTTTAACAATCCAACTGTTACAAACATTTACAGAAAAATTGAAGAATCTTACTTTGAAGATGAAAACAAGACCGAAGATGACATTTTTGAGGATCCAATGGTACCGAATTTAGATGCTCAAGATAATCGAATCGAAGAACATATTCAATGTCTTTCTGAGCAACTGGGACGTTTAGAGGATGAAGATGTTAAAGCAGCTAAACGCAAAAATACGGATATCATTGAAGGAGGCCCTCGTAAAAAAATTACTGCTGATGATATAAACATCGAACTTGTGCTTGAAAAATGTAAGGAAGGAAGAGTCAAAGAACTTACTGTCTCAATTCTTAAAAGTTATTTGGAATTGAAAGGCGTTTCAGGATTATCTAAACTCACCAAATCACAATTAATTGAAAACGTTTTGAAATTGTCAAAATCTTAAAGGTTTCTCTATACTAAGTTAAACCTTTTTGTATTTCTTTGTATTTCTAATAATTTAAATGTTAAGTTTTTAACGTTTTATTACTTTTCAAATTCTATTTCTCAAAGAACTCTCCAAACATAAAATTCTAAAGCGAATAAACTCTCCGCCTTTGTTTACATTTTGTGTTTAGAAAAAAACAAGTTGTCGGGTCTTACGTGTTTAAAATTTTTATAATTTAAGCATTACAATTGAATCTCATTGTTTAGTGTTATGGATGGTGATGACTACTGGAACACTTCTTTAAACAAATCATTTAGTTTTGATGATGATATTGATCAAAAGTTTTTAGATGACAATGTATCAGAAATCTCAAATGTTTCATCGTCGGGTGCGATAAGTTTAAATCTGATTATTAATGATAGTGATCTTCAAATGATACTCGAGGATCAGATGATTACTGAACCAATATTTCCTAAAGTATCATTGGAAGAAGAAATAAAAATACTAAGAAGAAAACTACAAGAATCTCAATATTGTCCAATTCCTATTACAATCAACAAGCTTTTACTTGGTAAACCATGTTCTTTGTCTATTTATAAGTCACTGAACGAAAAAGAAGATCTTCTTGACAAAGCTATTTTATGTGGAAATGGTGATGCAATACTAAGGATTGTCTTGTTCCTTAAAAACTCTCTAAAAACATCGTTATTTAATCAAATCTTAGAGACCAGACCAATCGCTGTAGATCATTATGTGAATTACTTAAATACTACAATGAGAATTGGGGAAGCTTCGGAAATACTTAAAATAATGGGACGCAACCAAGAAGCAGCAATGATTCAATTTAAAGCTTCGGTATCATCAAAAAATGTCATCACAAAATTGGAGAAACTTAAAAATATTCGAGAACTCTTCGATCAACCTTGTTGCAATCCATTTTTATCTCAACAATTGTCAAATTTTATCACTTTATTGGAGCTTCAGATTAATGAACGATTATATTTTCATCCTCATGATATTATGGAAAAATCAGTGATAGAAACTTTATATTATTGTTGTCAAAAGTTTCAAAAATGGTCTGATCCATCATTTAATTCATCGACAAATCCATTCAAGTTGGCAATAAATTATGCAATTACACCTTCGCAATTTGAATGGGTTGCAATAAACGAAAGAGGAAAGTCACAAGCTTGGCGTGATATTGAAGGACTTTTCCAAAAAAAATCTGTAATTAAGAAAAAATCGTTTACTATTCACATTCCACTTGAGCTGGCAATCATTCGTCTTTATAATCTTCGAGCTCCACAAGCTGTTTTAAATTCATTTCTTCAGCATGTTGATGATCCAGAACGTCGTCTCACACTTTCAAAGAAAGTTGGTGCTATTAATTCAATTGTCGAGTCTCTCACTGCACTTAAAGACAAACAAGCATTAGAAGATTTTAAAGAAACTTTGGCAAGCGGGACAGCTGAGTACTTTTATACAGAGAAGGCTATAATAAACTTATCGAACACGAAGTCACTTCTGGGGATACGAAAGAATTCCAATGCAACAAGTTGAATAATGCAACATGGTGTTTTTAATTCTTTATTCTCATCAAATTCCGTATTACAATTTTTTTTTCTCTTCAATTTCATAGCACTCGTATCTTATCTAAAAAATAAATTTAAAGTTGTTAAATATAATAGAAATTTATAATGTTTCTAAAATTATTTTTTAATTATTAAAATAACTTTCAAAACAATTCGTGACATAAAAAATGCTAACATAATATTTTTCTGTTATCCTGAAGGTGGATCATAAAGGAAATCATATTTTCTTGATCAGTAAGATTAAAAATGTGAATCATAACAAGTGATATGAATCATTGTATTTTGAAAAAACCTTACCTAATTCTGTTCATAAAATATTTTCTTTCAAAAATATCACATGTTTTGCTACAGATAAGACATTTATGCATTCAAAGCTTTTAAAGTCACATTCCATTGACTTCTTTCTTTTACATTATTGATTGTTTTCATTTTAATATGAAAACAGGAAAAATAAAAATGACTACGATGTTTATAAACAATGAATTTGTTAAAAAAAAATGAAATAAAAGATTTTCTTTTGTTGTTTTCCAAATAATTTCACTGTGAAAGTGTTATTAATGATTTGGAGAATGAAATTGTGCAATATGCACTACACATTATTATGTTTTATTTTATTTTTTATTTGAGCTTTTATCCTAAAACTTAAAACTATTAACTAACCCTGAAGTTATGTTATCAGTACGATTAAAAGCGACGATCAACTATGGCACTTGAGGTTGGAAAAATGCAGATAAAATAATCAACATTTTCACTCTTCACTTTCCATCCCACTGTCAGCATCATCATCAAAAAAGCACCCTAGACTTTGGCCAAGTTGAACAGTCTGTCCAGGTGTTAAATTAAATCTGTGAAAAAGAAACCATTATCAAATTTAAGAAACATAAACAGTAATGTAAAAAAAATTACTTGAAAGTTTTTGGAGCTTCAAACACTAGCACGATCGTACTTCCCATATTGAATTGACCAATCAGTTCGCCTTTGTTTAGAACAATTTCTTTTCGTAATCGAACTTCGTCGAAGTCTTTATCTTTATGTACTCCAACTTTCAATCCACTCCATTTGTTAGTTTTAAGTTCTTCATCGACGTAAACCTGTATTGACCCCACATTCGTAGCGCCTTTATGCAGATTGAACAAGAAAAAAAGAAGATTTTTTTTATCAATACTTGCAAAGTTAATAAATGAATTTTTAATTAACTTTTGTTTTGATTTCTTTCCTTATACGTCATAAGTTGTTCAATATTAATTAAAAGTTTAAAGATAAGTCCATAAAATGCTTGTTGAGGAGAAGTCATGAGTACTTCAATTGTGTGATTCACACTAATCTACAAGGCCCTCCATTATTAATGATGATCATTATGGTGTTTATTGTGGATTTTGTTAGGCAAAATTTCTTTTAAATGAATCTCCCTTACATGTATCTAATAAGTTTCATTTATTTGCTATCAAAGCCAACTGTTCTTCAAACTCTAATTATAAAAAAATTCAAAACTTTTGTCTTGAATACAGATAAGACAAAAACAGTTTATTATGAAATAATCAATGAAATGATCCCGGATTTTGTTCATCACAAAAATAGTTCTAACAAAATTTACTGTTGATGCAACGATAGGCCGAAAAGAATTTAATTTGAATTTCGATTTGATTGATTCGCTTATATATCTAATACAATAACTTAAAAAAAACGTAGAAACAAATGTGTGTCATCTTTTTATCAAATTCAATTAGGTATTTAAAGATGACACCCTAAATTTTATTCTTTACATTCGTCTTTTTTGTCAATGCATTGAGAAGTGATAAGGAATTAAAATTGAAATATATTTAGACCTTTAAAATATTGCGATAGGAATTAATTGTTGGCGGCATGCCACAGCTGCTGCCTCACCCTAGGTCAAGAATGTCATGACACTACACTGTGAGCATTGCTAAATTTTATTAGGTCATCGTTTTCATCATGCCATATTCTGGACGACCAAGGGAATTTTACGTGATGTGTGATTGGTCGAAACTTTAGATTGAACTTAATTGAGACGCTCTTAGATACTTTTTTGGAAGATTCGAAATTGTGCACGTTTGGGTAACGAAATGTTTTTGTCGAAATCCAATAAGATTCTTACTTAAACATTGTTAAAGGATCAATCAAAACTTTTGTTTTCTTTTCATCATCATCATCAGATCAAGGACAGGCACCTATAGGCCAATCCTGGCCATATATAGGAACCACCATCAAATTTCTTTTAAAATAAGAAGAATATTAATTAAAGTTTCATTATATATTAGAAATAAGGAATTAATTATCTAATTAAATAATTTTTCTTACTTTTCTACTAAAAAAATTGAGATGCAATTCTTAATTTCCCCGAAAGATAAGGAATGAAATAATTTCTGTAGTATTTCTTTGGAGAAGTACCAATTGCTTATCAAAATAATGTTTGGTGGGTCAAAAGCCTAATGAATGCGGATCTAAAAGACGAATCGTACGATGGTCCATTCGTTTTGTTCCGAAATAAATATATCAACACACGTCACAAACTTTGTGCTTTTCTTTGAGGCGCGAGCTTTATCATAGTGACAGAGGAAGCAAACGAATAAATTAAATAATGACTTACCAACAGCCGTAAAGCTAAAGAATCCGTGCTCCCATTCACCAATATAAGCTGCACGTTCATTAAGACAAAAGAGTCCTGGCACCCACTTGGCAACTTTTGGACTAACCGAAAGAAGCTCACCATGGAAATGACGTCTTATTTCAGGTTTCCATGATGTTGGTGAATGGAATCGATGATAGTCACCAGGAGCAAGATAAATAATGCAGTGATATAATGCGCTACCTTCTTTCTGCTTCTTCAGCGAGTCGATATATGGACCTTTGATTTCTTTGCCTATTTTTGGCCCTAAGAAAGCTTCAAGACTATAAGTTACGCCTTTCACTTGTTCCAGATGAGTTTCACTCGTTACTGGTCCATAATGAAGAACACGTCCATCACATGGTGAAACAACACAATCTGGTGCAATCACTCGACAATCGTCTCTAATTGATCGGGTGAAGAATTCAGCCAAACTTCGATAGTGTCTGTTATTTTCCAACGCATTGAACAAGAATTATTCATTAGAATAAATGTAAATGCAAAAAATAAATAAATAAAATAAGCCAGCACCAAACAAAACTAATATCTAAAACTTTTGCAGAAGACAAAATATAATCCATCAATTTACATACGTCATCCATGGTTGGATCTAAATAGATAAAAATATGTTGATGGCAATAATAAACTTCTTACATATATGTATGTATAAAAAAAAACCCTCTAAGTTTTCAATAACATCAAATAATAATTTTATGAATTTCTTTACATACTTTAGATCAGATATTACAGCTTCTTCCAAATTTACACCAAACGTTGTTGCATAAAGACCGAAAATGGTTGGACGAATTTTTTCTGGTACAGGACGTTCCGCAAGCCAACCCCAACATCTACTCATAAGCCTCAGTGGAAGGGAACAATACACAGTCGTCTAGATGATAAACAAATATGTAAATCTAAGTAATGGAAAATAAACATTGAAAATAGGAAATTACCTGCCAATGTGGAGCAGTCCTAGGTAAGCCTTTTCTTTCACATTCCCTATTGTGTAGATGCCACTGAGCAGCTGCCACTAGTGCAAGTCCCAGGGGTGTCCAACGAAGCACTGTACCTTGCCATGTTAACCAGCCGCCTGCAGCCAATAACCACCAATCCAAAACAGATAAGATTGTCCAACCAGCACCAGCACCCCAACGCCATTTGCGTTTAATTTTATGTAATTTACCTTTGCCATTTGCACTCTGATTAGTTTGATTTTTTGCTGCACATTGTTGATATAGCGATTTCGAAAACGAACGTTGATCAACAATCCATTTAATTGTCCATTGTTTAGGTCGAAAATCTTTGGCTTTAGAAATTCTAAGAAAAATAAAATATATTAAATGATTCAATTGAAATTTATTAGAACATTTTAATTTTCTCGGAGAAACGCAAGATATTGTCGCTTGATATTACATAAACAAACATGACGTTGCGCTGTCAAAATTATGCTCAATATATTCGTTTTTGTCATGTTATAAATAGGACTAAGTTAGGTTTAGATCATTGACCTGCATAGATGTAATTTTTTCTTTGTATGTGTTTTGTTTGTGTAACAACAAAATCAGGTGTTATTACATCTGACGAATATTATGAAAAGGAAAACAACAAAAAAAAGAAGAGAAACAAATTGTCATGTCCTTGACCTCAAAAAGTCTTACTACATAGGAATAATACGGTATAGTTATTTATTTTATGAGCTAGTTTTTTTATTTGTAAACTCAGATTTTCCTTTTCTTTGAAGACAACACGATCACTTTATACTTGTTTTAGAACAAAGAACATTAAAACAGAAGCACAAATATTATCTACTTGTTTTCATTTAGATTTGCATGAATTGATCAATTTAATTTAATTAAATTGTCATTTTCGTCTCTATGAAATGCCGCATACAGACGTTTCCAGACGTTTTCATATGAATTTATAATAAATAACATAATTTTAACAAAACCAAACTTTTTTTGTCTTCACTCTATCTGAACGAACATGTTTTTTATGAAGCTTTGTCTTGAATCATACAATCATTAATATGTTCAACTTTTATATGCGCCTATTATTTATAAATACACTTACATTCTACTTTTAGGCATTAAATATATTGTCATATCCAAATATTTTGAAAAAACTCTTTGTTTACTTGTGTAACTTTATGATTTATCAAATAACTTTTTGGCAAGGTTTTTATTTAAATTAACTTTTATTAGTAGGAAACGAATGCTTTTTGATTGAACTGTTCACAACAAAGTTCTGAATAATAGTGATCACTTGAAAAAGAAAGAGGAAAAAAAGTTAATTCCAAATAAAACCCTCCAAAAGTATTTTGAGTAAACCGAACGATATTTAACTCGGTTAATATTTGTAGAGATTTATTTTCAAAAATTTTTAGTGACGTTATATTAGAAAATCTAATCTTTTCAGTTTTTAAGATGTAATTATATCTGTTACCAAAAAACAATCTTTAGGTAATTAAATTAATGTTTCATATAACACATCTTTAGTTCTTGATGTTAAAGTTTTTGTTCTTAATTGAAAAGGTTTTTCAAAGACTTTTGAAGTAGGTAATGCAAAAGTTATTTTGTAGATTAAATGATTTCATCAAGTCTACAAAATAATTTTTGTTCATTTTAAATAAAAAATTTACCGAGCCAATTCCATACAAGTTGTGCAACAAGTTGTGCAAGTACTGCTTAATTGCTTAATTCTTGTTATTATTTTGTAAAATAGATGGCAGTAATCACGCTGGAAAAATAGAACCAAACTTCATGAAGTTTCCAAAATATAATTTTCAAAATATTCGTCAAATACGAAATTTTTTCTTCAAGAAACAAGAGCCAAACTTCGACCTAGGAACATGTACAATTATTCAGAAAACTGGAAATGTTTCAACAAATCGTTCAACTGTTCCAGATACGATTGCGAAACCTCCATATTACAAAAATTTAAATAAGCCGAGCGAAACAAGCGGACCAATTGAAATTAAAACTGAAGAACAGATTAAAAGGATGAGGGAAAGCTGTAAACTGGCTGCTAATATTCTTAGCAAATGTGGTGACATATTAGAGGTACATATTTCTTATTAGATTCAATAGGTTTGATATCATAATTTTTTATAAGTATTTTAGATTGGAATGACAACAGACGATATTGATGCATTTGTTCATAATGAAACTATTGCAAACAATGCTTACCCAAGTCCTTTAAGATATTGCGGATTTCCTAAATCAGTTTGCACAAGTGTTAACAATGTAGCCTGTCATGGAATTCCTGATGATCGGCCACTTGAAGATGGAGACATTATCAACATTGATATTTCAGTTTTCCTCAATTCCTATCATGGAGATTGTTCAAAAACATTTTTAGTTGGTAACGTAGATGAACGAGGGCGATATTTAGTAGAACATAATGAAAAGGCTGTGATGCAAGCAATTAATATTTGCAAACCCGGTCGAAAATTTCACAGAATTGGAAAAACAATATCAAAATATGCAAAGAAATGTAATCTCCGAACTGTTCCAGCATTTATCGGACACGGTATTGGAAATTTCTTCCATGGCCCACCATCGATTTATCATTTTGAAAATTATTACGATGTTGGAGTAATGTATCCTGGAATGACATTCACAATCGAACCAGTTTTCTCTTTAGGAACAGAGGAATGTGAAGTGTGGGAAGATGGTTGGACAGCAGTAACAGTTGATGGATCAAGAACTAGTCAGTTTGAGCATACAATTCTAATAACTGAAAGTGGCTGCGAAATTTTAACTTTGCCAGATTAATCTTTATATATGTAGATCTTTTTAATTGTTTAATTGATCATTTTTACCAAAATAAATACAATTCAAAAGAACCAAAAGTTGGTCCATTCATAAATACTTTTAAAAGTTTTGAAGCTGTGTGAGTGAGATTGATCATTCGTAAGCTTTTTATTTCGTAGTAAAGCTTATTATGTCAACCGGCAAAGCTTATGAGTAATGCTTCTTCACACAACTTCATCGTTTTACTCGTGTTTACCAAAGTTTTCTTCAGTCTTCGCGTGAGTATGAAACCGACAAGTCGCAAAGAAAAATAAGTGTCGTGGTTTGATATGTGATAAAAATTACAAATTGATAGATAAGAGTTTTTTTCGTACAAACTAATAAATCTAAGGTGTGGTGATCTTCGTTTTTCTTTAAATTTTAAGATTTTTCTTTTCAAGAATGAATGCTAATTAAAGTATATTAAAAACTGATGAGTCAGTTTAACTGAATCCCTAATAATGACTTAATGTGAATGATTTTACGATGAAATGAGTGCAACTAATGGAACTAATATTTTATCTTATCGTTGAAAGAGAAGTTGGGATAAAATTATTTTCCATTGCATTGATAAAGTTAGCATTTTCTTGTTCATTTATAACGCACTCCCACATTTCACAACACTCATTTAATTCCTGATTTGATAACGTTGCAAATATTCAGCATATCTCCATTTCCGTCGTGTAAAATAATCATCACTAATATCTGACGAATGATGATTCAGTTGACAAAGAAGAAAAAGAAAAGAATCAAGAAGGCTACAAAATTAAACAAAGTTAAATTAACAACGAAAACAATTCTTCTCTGTTTACAATTGGTAATTAACTACGATTCTTTAAATAGTGAGATGGATATTTTGGACATAGAAAAGTTCTTTTATTTAATACTATGGAATGTCGAAATAAAATTTTCATTTTCCAATTTCTTAAAATAAAAAAAATCGAAGATTTTGTTAAAAATATTTAAATAAAGATGATTCACATGTATACAATGGATACAAGAAATTATACATTCCACTACGTTATGATGCACAGATATTTAAATGGTGATTAATCCACTAAATATCATGTGACGTAATGCATATTAACGGGAATTCCTCGAAGGTTTCTCCTTATTTCGAACCGGTTTCATATGTAGCGACCAATTCGATGATTCATACAATTTTTAAAACTTGAAAGTAAAACATGAACAATGAAACGAGTTCTGTTATTTATGCACCTCGTTTGTGTAAACAACATCAAGAGGTTTTTGTCAATAAAAGTAAAAGCGGCAAAATGTTCAAAATAATATCAACGTCATCATTATATTTTAGCGAATCCGCAACCAATTTAAGTTATAAACTCACCGATATGTGTGAAGAGCGAAAGTGAATTTTTAGGACACTATTTGTAATTTTTGTTTCAAACTTTTTATTTACTTTCAGTTCAAGATAAACAAGTTATAAGTAAACATGCAGAAACTGTTGATTTTATTATTTATTCCATTGGCGAATTGCTTCAATATTTCACCTAGTCCCAACATAATTATTAAGAAACCATCACTTTCGACGTCACTTCCACAAACAAGATCATCATATTTTGGCTATGCGATTAATTTAAGAATAAACAGTGTACTTATTGGTGCACCACGAGCCCAATCAACTCTTGCAACTCAACGGAAAGTTGAGGAAACGGGAGCAGTTTTTAAATGTAACCTACACGATGATCAAATTTGTCATCCTTATCACTTTGACACACTCGGAAACACCCGTGTAGAAAATACCGACCTAGCTTACAATTCAGAAAAGAAAGATTTTCAAATGCTTGGTGCTTCAATGGATGGTCATGAGTCTGAATTCGATCGTTTTGTTGTTTGCGCGCCATTACTGAAAGCAGATGTTGAAGAATCTGATCATTATCTTCTTCATGGAATTTGTTACTGGGTTGAAAGTTCAAATGGAACTCAACCATCAGGAATACGACAGATTATTCCTCTGAGACAACGAAAGTTTCAAACAGTTCCTGGTGACAAGGGTGATCATCATTATTATTACATCTATGGAGAATCAGGTTTCAGTGTTCACATCAGTGAGAATAACGAAGAGATCATAATAGGATGCCCAGGAATAATGAACTGGCGTGGATCAATCATTCGTTATCGTGCACATAAACAACTTGATTTGGGTGGTTTGAGTCGTCGTGACTTAACTCTTGAACATTCAATTCGAAAGCGACAAACATTTGAGTTTAGAAGTGAGATTCCGAACCCTTTCTATACTGATTTATCAGATGATTCATATTTTGGCTATGCTGTTAGTTCTGGATATTTTATGGGACAAAGCATTCCAAGATTATTTTATGTTGCATCTGCACCACAAGCCAACAAACAAACGGGAGAAGTGTTTATTTTCGATATTGAAGATTATCGATTCGAAAAGAAAATAAAAGTTTTCAACAAGTTTTCTGGTACACAAATGGGAGAATACTTTGGATACACTCTTCTTGTTGACGATTTCAATGGAGACACTCTTCCAGATTTAATTGTGTCAGCTCCATTCTTCAGTAAAAGTGGAGAATATGAGAATGGGGCAGTTTATGTCTTCATTAATGAAGGAAACGTAAGTAAACATTTTCAATTTTATTTGAGAAAAACTAATTGTTTGAACATTGCCTCTTATTTTGTTAGCTGTCGTTCGACCTTCAAAGTATCGTAATTAGTGAATATGAGCTTAACGGTAGATTTGGAACTGCTTTGTCAAAGATTGGTGATATAAATTTAGATGGCTATCAGGATATCGCGATTTCAGCCCCTTTTGAAGGCGACGGTGTAGTTTACATATATCTTGGTGGTCCTGAAGGCCTTTCACTTAAACCGATTCAAAAGATTCAAGCACCTTCTGAACTTCCAAGCCCATACACTGATGTTGTATCATCAATGTTTGGTCACGGCATGTCTCGTGGTGTTGACATTGATTCAAATGGATATCGAGATATTGCAATAGGTTCACCAAATGCCGAATCAGTTTATGTTTTCAAAACCTATCCGGTTGTTAAATTTGTTGGAAGTATTACAACATCTAAAAACGAACTTTCTTTGGATGACACAAAGTTCAACATGAAAGTTTGTGCACATTTAGAATCATCAACTATGATTGAAAATGACATTGGTAAAGATAATTCTTCAATTTTGTTATTAAATTCGTTTTAAAGGAAGAATTATAAATTTCAGAATTTGCTTTGACAATTCTACTCGACACTCAACATAATCGTGCTTCGTTTTCACCTCGTGAGACGCAAAATGTCAATCAGGAAATAATTAAACTTGCAACTGGTGACGATCGTTGTTTTGACATTATTGTAACTGTTAAAGGAACATTAGCAGATATTTTTAAGCCAATTCTTATTGAAATGAAATATGATTTGGTAGAAAAAATTCCCGAACATACAACAGAATTTTGTGAAACTTGTGTTGCAATAGATCCACGTGATTCTAAGGTTGTATCGACGAAGATTACGTTCAACACTGGTTGTAATGGTGAAAGATGTATATCTGATTTAGCAGTTGTTGGAACATTGATGAATGTAAGACAACCTTATGTTCTTGGAAGTGCCAAAGCTATCACAATACAATACGAAATTTCGAATGCTGGAGAGTCTGCTTACTTGACACAATTGAAGATTACCATTCCCACTAATGTTACAACCTTTTCAAAAATTCCTACATCATGTAGAGAAGAAAATTCTGGACGTGATATGATTTGCGATATCAACTCAGGAGCACCAGTGACCAGCAGTGAAACTATTAAAATTAACATCAATTTAGACACTTCAAAGCTTGAAGGTGACTCATTTAAGGTAATTGCTGTTGTATCAAGTGCTGGTGATGAACAGAAGCCTTTAGACAACACTTATGAAAACGAGATTTTTATGACTGAATTCAGTGATGTTGAACTTCAAGGGTAAGCTGAATAACGATTTTTCTGAATGACTTTAGTTAATAATTTTTCTTTTCCAATTTCTAGACAAAGTTCAGCACCTCAACTATCAATTGAAGATGGACTCCGTGTTGAAAATATCCAGTACAGTTACAACATTTATAATAATGGACCGAGTACAATCAAGGAACTTCTCGTTAATATTCAAATACCAACAATTTTCATTCCTCAACCTAATTATCATGTCCCCATTGTAAATTTTAATGAAATCGGTATCAGAGGATTTTACATCAATAAAGTATATGAAGTAACGTGGACTAAAGAGAATAAAATTCTCATGCAATCTGTAGAAGAGATCGGCAATGAGTATCAACTTGCTGTTGACAATATGAATGTTAATTTTGATTCATCTAAGCTTGGTTATGATTACGATATTACTTTGCGGCATGAAGATCGTCAGAATAATAATGAAGAGCCATTTGGACAATCACAACATCGTAGACGTCGAAGAAGAAGTATCCAACAAAGGGATGATGACAATATATTCCGAGTTTTCAATCAATATACTGGAAGCATTGATGAATATCACTCATCTTATAGAATTTCAAGCGACAAAGAAGACAACACTCTAAAAACCCTTCCGAAAAATCGAACTATCTACTTTGATTGCTCCCAATCTGAAGAGATGGATGAATGTGTCGAAGCTCAATTCATCATTCATAATTTTAGGCCAGGAAGTGAACCATTCAGTATTAATATGAATTTTTCAATTGATTTATCAAAAATTGGTGAGTATCAGAACATTTTTTTCTTTTTCACATTTTCCTAACAGTTTTATAAACTTTTAGATGAAATCTTCAATGAAAATCACAATATTTTCCTTTACAAAACAAACAGTCGCTTACAAAGGGCGGGGGATGAAGAATTAAAAACTCTGAAAGTTACCACAAGTAATCCTTACACAATAATTTATGAGAAAAGGTCAACTTCAACTCCAATTTGGGCTTGGGTGATGTCATCGATTCTCGGAATTCTTGTTTTGATTCTTCTTTGTTATGCCTTGTATCGACTTGGATTCTTTAAAAGATCACAAAAAGAAGAGTTGGAAAGATTAACAAGGGAAAGCAGGAATATTAGTGCGGAAGAAGCTGAAGAGTTGAAGACATTGAATGCTTAGAAATTTTCACATGTGCCAGTATTCATAAGGATTAAATGATTTAGATCATTAGTTTCAATTCATAATAATGTAGTTCCAAAGATTTTCAATAATTTAAGCTTGAATAGAGACATTTATTTGCTTCATCATAGAAACTTCAAGACTTTCCGTAAAAAAGTTACATGCATGAATAGATACTTAAAGAAGTGATGAGTATGTTATGTTTAACGTATATTTATTTTCATTAAAGTTATTTTAATACTTTTTAATTTTATTCCTATGAATAAAATGAATTTTAGTGATTCCATTTAAATGTTTTTCCTTTCATCTTAAAAATATTTGTTTGGAGTATATTTTCAGGAAATTCGTATCTAATTTTAAAACATATTCAATTTAACCCTTTATTTGATCACTGAACTCTTGGAATGTTTTTTCTCCTCATTTGCTTCAAGAGGTTTCCAGAAATTTGATTTCATGGCTTTCTAATTTATTTTGATATTTTAATATTTATTTAAATTTCATTATCCTATCAAGTTAGTTGAAAAAGGTAGAGTGTGACTATAAATATTTCATTCTGAGCATCAAAAAGAGAATTAATTAAAGTATTAATACCTAATGGTAGTCATAACGAATTGCTTCACAAATGGATATTATTGAACTTGAACTCAATGAAAATTAAATGAATTCTTAGAAATGTTTATGTTAGTAGATTTAGCCTTTTCAGTATGGTAAGATAGATTCTATTTTTTATTACCAATAATTGACTTTTTCAATGAACTTACAATAGAAATTTGCATTCATTTGGTGAATTTTTTTAATTTTCATTTTATATACTTCGCAGTCTTTATCCCAAACAGCATGATTAGTCTTGAAATCTAGTTTTAATCTCTCATTGATATACAACAGTTAATACATTTTGATTCCTTCATTTGCAGAAGGTGAAATGTGTTTCCATTGACGTCAATGGTTTTTCTGTTTGAAAGGTTGAAGATAATGTACAAAATTATACAAAAGTTGATTGCAAATGAGTATTTGATAGATATTTTAAATTCACTAGATATTCAATTTTTGTGATTCAAAAGTTTTAAAGATTTTTTAGAAATAAAGGAGAGTGAAGAAATAAATCTAAGCTATTCTTTTGGTTTTTATAATGACAACACTTGCTCATTTCTATATCCATTTACATGCTTCAAAGGAGGTCAATAAACGCCACGATCAACATAAATATTTATGTTCATTATCGTATGTAGTCAGGAATTTAAAACTAAAATAATTAGAATGGTCGGAAATAAAGTTTAATTGTTTCGTTTAATCGGATATTTATTTTCTGTGTGTATACATCCCTTTAGCCTGTCTGTTTAACATTTATGTAATTCATTCAAATTAAATTCGTAAAAATGTTTTTAACGATGAATTAATTGATTTTATTTTGTATAAAAGAAAGTAGAATAATTCAAGAAACTCATAAAGTTTTTGTGGCTCACACCAAAATGTTCATATAGTTCAATAAGTGAAGAAAAATATTAAGTTAGTTGGCCAATTATCCACGAATAATTGAAGTGCACCAAGGATTAGCACTCATGATTTTAAATGTTTAAAAAACTATACGAATAGAAATGAAATGAGTTAAAAAGTGAAACAATTGATAACATTCAAGAAATAAAATAAATTGTGACTTTAAGCATCAATCATAAAATTAAATAATAATAAAATGGAAAATTATGATGAGAATGAAGGTTACACCATGCATGGTGAAAAAGTGGTTATTTCTGGGATCTCGGGACGTTTTCCGAATTCAAATAATCTGAGAGAACTTTCGCATAATTTGTATAATAAAGTGGATATGGTTGATGATGTTGAAAGTCGTTGGAAAGATTTCCATCCAGAAGTTCCACCACGATCAGGAAAAATTAACAACTTGCATAAGTTTGACGCTTCATTTTTTTCAATTCACAATCGATTAGCACACATAACTGATCCTCAAGCACGAATCCTTTTGGAACATTGTTATGAAGCGATTCTTGATGCCGGCGTTAGTCCACAATCTTTAATTGGCAGTCGAACAGGTGTTTTTATCGGTGTCAGTAATTCTGACTCAAAAGATATGTTCATATTTAAAGTACCGACAAAAGACGGCAATGGAATTACTGGGTAAGCTTTCGTTTAATTTCAATTCTAACTGTGAAAGACTTTTTTTAAATTATTAATATTGTTGAAGAGTCAAATGACGAAAAACAAAATTTGTCTGATTTTTTTATCCGCAATATACATGAAAAAATTTCAATAATCTATCACATACATAGTAAATTTAATTATTAATTTATCATTTTATAACATAACTTCCAGTAATGCTAATTTCTACTTAGCAAATCGAGTAAGTTTTGCTTTAGGATTATGTGGGCCATCATTTATTGTTGATACAGCTTGTAGTAGTTCGGCATATGCATTAGATCTGGGTAAGATTTAAATATAATTTTAAGACTTCTGTAAAATTTTCATACCTTCCTTCCAGCTTTCAAATGCCTTCAAGATGGATCTTGTGATGCGGCTTTAGTTGGTGGTACACAATTATCTTTAAACATAACTACAACGACAGAATTTAAAAGGTGATAAGTATAAAGTTTTAGACTAAATATGCTTTATTTACATAATCCTTATAATATTTTACTACAGGGGACGAATTCTGGCTGCTGATGGCATATGTCGTCCTTTTGATAAAGAAGCCACAGGATTTTCTCGTTCGGATACAATCGGAGTTCTATTTCTTCAAAAGTTAAAAGACTCAAAAAGAATTTATGCTCATGTTCTGACAATTAATACAAATAATGATGGATTTAAGCTGGAAGGAACAAGTTTTCCTTCTCGTTACCGACAACAACAACTGTTTGAAGAATGCTTTGCCAAATTGAAAATAAATCCCAATTTAATAGATTATGTTGAAGCACATTCGACTGGAACTATAATTGGTGACTCTGAAGAAGTTTCAGCAATTGATGGAGCTTTCTGTAAAGACCGACAAAAACCATTAATCATTGGTTCTGTGAAATCAAACTTGGGGCATACTGAAGCAGCGTCAGCTATTGCGTCAATAGCAAAAGTGGTTTTAACATTTGAAAACCAGATAATTCCACCGAATATAAATCTTAGGGAGTTGCGTGATGATATTTCAGCGTTTGCTGAAGGCAGAATTAGAGTTCCGATCGAACCTGAAAGTTTCCTGGGTCAGTTTATTGCTTTGAACTCATTTGGGCTTGGTGGCGCCAATGCTCAAGCTATTTTTAAAGGAAATTCAAAGTCAAAGATTAATAATGGAATTCCTAATGACAAGCTGCATCGATTAATTTGTTGGGCAGGTCGAACCGAAGAAGCTATAGATTCTATACTTGATGATGTGTTAAGTCGACCCCTCGATGTTGAACATATTGCCTTACTTCAAAGCTCACAAGTCATGACTTCATCATCCAACATTTATCGTGGGTTTGGTATATTCGAATCGAATGGAAAGGAAAATGCTAAATGCATTCATCGAAACGTACAACATTTTAATACTGCTAAACGACCAAATGTGTGGGTCTATAGTGGAATTGGTTCACAATGGGTTGGAATGGGAAAAGATTTGATGAAAATTCCAAGATTTGCTGAATCGATTGAAATATGTCACAATATTCTCATTCCTAAAGACATTAATATTAAAGAAATAATTTCATCAGCTGACAAAAGAATATTTGAAAATATTCTTAATTCTTATGTTGGAATAACAGCAATTGAAATAGCATTGACCGATGTATTGAAATCTTTAGGACTCCAACCCGATTATATTATTGGCCATTCTGTTGGAGAAATTTGCTGTGCATATTGTGACGGTTGTTTAACTATTGAAGAAGCGATGCTTGTAGCTCATGCTCGCGGATCTTCGAATGAAAATACGAAAGTAATTCTTGGTGGAATGGCAGCTATTGGTTTAAATCATAAAGAAGTTCTAAAGCTAATTCCAAAAGATATCGATATCGCATGTCATAATTCGAATGATTCAACGACAATCTCGGGACCAAAGAAAAGTATTGAATGCTTCGTTGAAGAACTTTCTTCAAAAAATATCTTTGCGAAAGAGATTGAATGTTCAGGTGTGCCCCTTCATAGCAGATATATTAAGGAAATGGGAGCTAATTTTTATAAACAACTCACCAAAATCATCAGACACCAAAAAAGAAGATCGACGAAATGGTTGAGCTCAACTTATCCAATGGATGAATGGGGAAAGGAAGAAGCTCAGTATTCAGGTGTCAAATATCACACAAATAATCTTCTTCATCCTGTCTACTTTCAAGAAGTCCTTGAACAACTACCTGAGGATATTATTTCAATTGAAATTGCACCACATGGCCTTTTAAAGCCTTTATTGAAGAGGTCGTTTAAAAATGGGACCCATTTTAATCTTACACAGCGTAATGAAACAAATGGATGCGACTATTTGATGAACATTTTAGGACAGTGAGTATCCGATAATCTCTTGCTTTAATTTCATTAAGAAGTTAATTTAATTTCTGTTCAACTTATAAGAATCTTTCAAAATGGTATGGATTTCGATGCAAGCAAGCTATATCCTCCAGTTGAGTTTCCTGTTTCCCGTGGGACACCAATGATTGCACCTGTTATCAAATGGAACCACAGTGAAGATTTTATGGTAGCAATAATGAAGACATTTGATTGGTTTGATAAGCGAAGTGTGTTGATTAACATTAGTGACAAGGACTATGAACATATTCAAGGGCATGTCATTGATGGTAAATGATTTGGAAATAATTTCTTCACTTCATTTACTTAACCGAGTTCAAACTTGCAGGAAAATTTCTTTTTCCCGGAACTGGCTTGATTTTCCTAGTTTGGGAGACTTTCAGCATGATGAACGGATGTAAACAAGAAAATTTTTCTGTGATATTTGAAGAAGTTAAATTTCTTCGTGCAACAAATCTTACAAAGAATCAAGACATCATCTTAACTATAAGCATTCATAAAGGTATTTAATATATTTTTTATGAAAATAAAATGTAACTTTTGTCAACTCAACAACTAAAAAAAAAAATAAAGCTTCTGGGATGTTTGAGGTTACTGAAGGACAATCAGCTGTCGCTATTGGTGTTGTTAAAGCAAATGAAGACCCCGAAATGTCTCGTTTTACGCCTCCCGATTACGATGACAATTTCACCCTTCTTGAAAATGATTTTTATAAAGAAATGCGGTTGCGAGGTTACAATCATCATGGCCTATTTAGAGCGATAAGAGAGTCGAGAAATGATGGATTACGTGGGAAGATTCAATGGAACAATGATTGGATGACGTTCATCGATTGTCTACTTCAGTTCAAAGTGTTGAAAAATGAGTCTCGAATGTTAGTGTTGCCAACAAAATTCCGAAAATTGATAATCAATCCATTCATCCATCACGAAATTATTTCAAAATCATCAGACAAATTGATCGATGTTATGACATGCCCCTACTCAAATATTATTCAAGCAGGTGCGTTTGACTTTCTTATTAAATCTTTTTTGAGTGATTTTTAATATGAAATTTTCAGGTGGAGTTGAAATTCATGATTTTGAAGGAAGTACTGTCAATCGAAGACGGCCGCAGGCTGATCCAATTTTAGAATCTTACAAATTCATCCCGCACATCTCTTCAAACTCATTTTTGATATCAGATATGGACGCTGTAAAATTTTGCACCCAAATTTTACTCGAGAATGCTGCAGTGACAAAAATAGTTTCAGTAGAAATTGACGCAAAAGACGACAAAGATCCTTTAAGTGAATGCATTCACGAGGCAATTAGCAACGTTCCAATGGTTACTTCAACAACAAATTACCTAACATCGAGAAAGCTTTCAATCGATAACGTAAATGTTGTTCATAATGATCTGTGGGAGTTTGAGAATGTACATTTGATTGTAAAATCAGAATGTTTAGATGATAACGAGTTCTTGAAGTCAGCAAAAGCAGCTATTGGCTTTGATGGTTTCATTATATCACGAGAATCTCGCAACAAAAAACTTCCATTTAAGACATCATCGAATCATATCGATGTTATTGCAACGCTTTTCACAGAACATGAATTGATTGTATTAGCAAAGTTTGCAAAAGATGAATATAATCAACCAGATAAAGCAATAAAAATCACTTCGGACAATGACGACTGGCTGGAGCCACTTAAGTATGCATTGAAAAATTATTCTTCCGTTATCGTTTATTCTGAACATGAAAAGCATTCAGGAATCATAGGATTAACAAATTGCATTCGAAAGGAACTCTCTAATCCCTCTTCTTTAAGGTGCTTTGCAATTGAAGACTCAACGGCACCACCATTCGACATGAACCATCCGTTTTATGAGCAACAAATCAAACTGGGATTGTCGATAAATGTTTATAAAGATAGTCAATGGGGAAGTTATCGGCACCTACAATTGCAAATAACAAACGAAATAATACCACGTGAAGGACATTTCCAAGTAATTTGCACCATGAAAGGCGATTTATCAACATTAAGTTGGGTCAAAGGAAAGCATACATTGTCTAAAATTAAACAAAGTCAACAAAGTGTTAGAATCAAATGTTCAGCTTTAAATTTCCGAGATGTTATGATTGCTTCGGGTAAAATTCATTTTGATTTCGTGGATCGAATTGAATGGCAAAATATTATTGGACATGAATTTGCTGGTGTAACAAACGATGGACGAAGAGTTGTAGGATTTTGTAATTTAGGTGGAATTGCCACTTATTTTAGTGATCCTAATTGTTTGCTTTGGGAAATTCCTGATAGTTGGTCATTTGAAGAAGCTGTCACAACACCTTTGGTATATTCGACTGTGTTCTTAGCATTCTTTTCAAGTGCAGCCATCAAACAAGGCGAATCAATTCTAATCCATGCTGGAAGTGGTGGTGTGGGAATTGCTGCTATTCATGTTGCTTTGCACTATGGTCTCGAAGTTTACACAACAGTCAGCAGTAAAGAGAAACGAGACTTTTTACTGAATGAATTTCCAAGTTTGAAATTAGAAAATATCGGAAATTCTCGAGACACTTCTTTCGAACATATGATCGCAAAGAACACCAAAGGCTGTGGTGTCAATTATGTTTTAAATTCTCTCTCCGACGATAAACTATTGGCATCACTACGGTGTCTTGCTGAGAATGGAACGTTTTTGGAGATAGGAAAATTTGATATCATGAATAAAACTAAGATTGATTTGGGCTTTTTAGCAAAAAATATAAAGATCAAACCAGTTTTCATTAAAGCACATGGTAAAGAAGTCGATGCAAATATGAAAGTGAGTTACTTGAATTCTTGAAGAACAGATTTTCTCAACTAATAAGACATTTTCCAATTTAGACTGTCTACAAATTTTTTAAAGATTCTATGGAAAAAGGTATCGTGAAGCCTTTGAAACAAACAGTGTTTGAAGCTAGCGATATCCAAAATGCTTTTCGCTATCTTGCAACTGGAAAACATATTGGAAAAGTTGTCATAAAGATTCGTGAAAATGATGAAAGTCAGTTATCCCTTCCTATTCCTGCTGTGCCAAGAGTTTATTGCCAGAAAAATTTATCTTACATCATCGTCGGTGGTTTAGGTGGATTTGGATTAGAATTTGCCGATTGGCTTGTTCTGAGAAATTGTAAAAAACTTATCCTGACATCAACCAAAGGTATCACGAATGGATATCAAGCATCAAGAATAAGGTGAATTGATTTTAAAATACGATAAAATAAAAATGTGTATAAAATTTTAATTTACTATATTTAGAACCTGGCAGGGTTACGGAGTTCAAGTGTGTGTGAGTACGGCAGATGTTACAACAAAAAATGGATGTGAAGATCTCATCAGACTCGCATCAGATTTTGGGTCTGTTGGCGGAATTTTTAATCTCGCTGTTGTACTTAGAGATGCTATGTTTGAGAATCAAAATGCTAAATTATTCAAAGAGTCGTTTGATCCCAAGGCAATTGCGACACGTCACTTGGATGAAGTTTCACGTGAACTTTGCCCTGACTTGCAGCATTTTGTTGTTTTCTCAAGTGTTTCATGTGGTCGTGGAAATGCTGGTCAAAGCAATTATGGAATGGCTAATGCAATCATGGAGCGAATAATTGAAAAACGACATAGGCTCAAACTTCCTGCTAAGGCAATTCAATGGGGCGCTGTTGGAGACGTCGGATTGCTAGCTGACTTAATCGATAAAAATTTAGATATGCAAATTAGTGGAACTTTACCTCAAAAAATTACTTCTTGTCTTGAAGTTTTAGATGTTCTGTTGGAATCTGACGAACCGATCGTTGAAAGTATGGTGGTTGCTGAAAAGAAGTTTTCTGAAATTGGAAAAGGCAACATCATTGAAATGTTATTGAATATCCTTGGCATTCGTGATAAGAAGTCTGTCTCAATGGATGCATCCTTATCTAAAATTGGACTCGATTCTCTGATGAGTGTAGAAATCTCACAGTTACTGGAACGTGAATTTAATATTTTCCTTTCACTAAAAGAACTTCAAATGATGTCACTTCATGAATTAGAACAGAGAACAAAACCAAATAGAAGAAATGTAAATGATTCTAATTCCATGATTGATTCGCTGAAAGCATCGCCACAAAGCGGATTACAAATGCTTCTCAGTAACATAGGTAAAGAAAGAAAAAGTGACGATACGATTCTTCAATTGAAAAGCATTTCAAATGGAAGCAAAGTGAAAGCTTTAATTGTTCCGGGTATTGAAGGTATGAGTGCAGATGTTTGGGAGAAATTGGCAGAAAAATTAAACTTTGATACGTACATCCTCCAACTTCATAAAAGTTTTGATTCTTCAAGCATTAAGGGTATTTGTAATCATATTACAGAGGTGAGAATATCAATTTCAAAGTTCTAGAAACAGATAAAGTTTTCAATACATTAATGAAGGTTTTTCAATTTGTACAAAGTTTGTTTTTCAAACTCAGATTCTTATAAAAAAATCAAACCTCAGAATTTCGGAAACCTCAATCCAGAAGACCAAAAAGATCTCTCAAGAATTTATATTAAAAGCTTTCAGTAGGAGCGTCTTATAGCAAGCTTGTTTATTGATTAAACAAAGCATCTTCCTCTCCTTTTCTTTTTCTTAAATAAAATTTTTTTTCACCTAAATTTCTTGACTCAGAACACTTTAGAAAAATACCCTAAAGAAAATTCCTTTTGCATAAAATATTAGAAGAAATTATGTTAAAATGATGATTTTTAAAAAGCTTTTACTGACTGTATACATTTATGTTTCTTTTAAAGGATGTTTTGAAGTTCTATGCTGATAGCAATGAATTTCTTTTAATCGGATATTCGTTTGGTACACTTTTATCTTTGGAAATTGCCAAAATATTAGAGATGAATAGCAAATCTGGCAGCATAGTTATGGTTGATGGATCTCCGACATTTTTCAAACGATTCACAAAATTCTTAGGACATAGCGACACAAATGATGCGAGCATTCAGAGAGAGATTCTTACGAGTCTTATTCACATGGAGTTTCCCGATAATCATGAAGATATTGCCAGTGAAGTATTCTCAAAACCTGACTTGAATACGAAATTAGAATCTTTCATCAATCTATATGAAACTATGCACAACTTCAAAAGAAAAAAAAAATATTCAAAGGAATGGATTATTGCGCTCTTCAAACGCTTCAAAATGGTTCAAGCATTAAACGAAAATTCTTTTCCAACTTTAGAATCGTCGAGAATGTCTCTTGTTGTCCCAAGTGAGAAGCTGTTCAACGACATCAGCATCAACTACGATTTGAATCTTTATACTTTAAATGATATTCAAACCTTAGTTATAGATGGAAATCACGTCTCAATTTTACATAATCTTGAGCTACCGAAATTTCTAAATTGTTTGAAATAGTTCGTTAATAAGTGGTGAAAGCATTAGTATTTTAAGCATTGCAATTAATATTATTTGATGGTATGATTTTCAATACAAGTTTTAATAAGGTATAAATAATCGTGTTAATTAACACGTTTATTTAATCTAAATACATGTAAACATCTGTTAGGTTCACAGAAAAAACATCTCATGATGGAATTACAGAAAATTCTTGCACAATAAACATTTTCTTTTCTTTTTTGTATTGATTTTCTTTTTCACATACGGAAGACAAATATTTACAACATTTCAAACACTATGTGAGTTGGTTTTGCAACTTAGAGAGTGTATTATAATCGTGGCGACTCAGGATGAGAAATTATTTCTAAGGATAAAGTTCAGGAATATGAAAATAGGATGTTAACATTTATTCATCATTAGTTAGTATGATGTCAAGTAAGAAGCTTTTCAAAAAACACTTACACATTTATTAGAAATTATTTGCACTTTGTTGTACTTGTTGAAAATTGGAAGGAAACTTTGTGAAAGGTTTCTGTAGACATTATCAATGTTTCTGATAATTTATGGGGAACAATTAGACAATCCAGTTCAACTGGAAGCAAATTACTAGTAATTTATACATTAGTCAGTGTCTTTAGAGAGCTGGTTTGATTCAAAAACGTGTTACTGGATGTGTGATCAACTAATTGACAATGATGAATTGGAATATTAATATGTACCTATCTATCGCAGCAAAATTTTACGTTGTTATCAAGGAAATTAATAATAATAATTACATAAGTTATCACATTTTCGAATTATTCACGTGCGTTTTACATATCATCTTATGCAACTCACATAAGTAACTTCATTGTCTCAAGTTTCTACCGTAGAAGTCAAGCGTATGTTTTATAAGTAATGATAGCGTGAAGTTCAAATATTTCAGCTCTTTAAAAAAAGGTGGTAAAATGACATCAGTATAAATACCTAAGTAGAATTAATGAACATCATTTCCATTTCTCACCGTAAAACAAGATGTACTACATTCTCCAGAGATAAGGATAAATGACGGTTCACTTGTGGATTTTTGTGAAAACGTCATTGTTTAGTAAGGAGTCACGATTGAGTAGTTGTTTTGAATGTAATGAATATAAATGCTATAAAATTCCTTTTCTCTTTTCGTGAATGTAACTTAAAGAAAAATATCTCTTTAAATACTTTTAGCAGTAATGATAAATGAAATATTTTTTAAGAAGCAAGATATTTATTTTTTTTATTACTTAGATACATTTTTTCCAGGAATATAAGAAAACTATTGACAAATTTATCAACTTCAATCATTGGAGTGGTTGTTAATTTTGTATTAACAAGTTATTTAAAATGTTTAAGTTTGAATTTACATTCAAAATTTAACAACGAATGCAATTAAACTTGCATAAAATAACGTGGTTATTTACATCACATATATTTATGAAACTTTTATGCAGTCTCACTACTTTGGAGTTGAAACATTCAAAGAATCGCTTACTTTAAATAAAAGATTGAAATGCACCCATTCAAAACGAATAATAACTAGAAGTTAGCATAAGAAAAGTTTTCTGTCAACTAAATGCATCAAGACGATCCGATGCGTATATTTTCATAATAAAAATTGAAAGAGAGGATAAAAGTTTTGAAACGAAAACAGATGTTTTCATTATCGCTAGATGAACGTTTTGGAGTATTTCAATATTATAGGGAAAAAGTAGAAAAAATAAAAAAGAAATCATATGAAAAACAGATCGAAACTTCCTCGTCATTCTTTTTCATCATCGACGGCTATCAAGAAGAGTCGTGACACTCCTACTGGATTTTCTTATCAGTATCGTCTATTCGACAGTTGACACATCATTTTCCACCATCATGAATGTTTGTTTTAGGTTTCGTTTTTTAGCCAATATATATTCTTTATATTTGAAGGGTATACATAGCTCAAATATGGAATGTCTCTGTGAAATATAATTTCGTTATGAAAATTTCAGCGTTTTCATGCGGTTGATTCATATTAGAAAAACGAAAAAGAAAAAAATAAGGCAACTTTTTACCCTAACGTATTCTGCTTCAATATTACTTTTCCGCTTTCTTCGAATGACGATGATATGTTGACACAACAAACAACAAAAATTCCTTTCAAAATGGTTTTTTCCTTTTCATTTTGAAGAAGATATCTTGAGTTCGTGATTGACGTTGCTTAGAAACAAATTTTTCGTGATTTCAAATGGGATCAAGACTCTTGATATCAGTGAATTTTAGAATTCAACGTTAAGAATTTCAGGCACTTAATCTTGAATTGGCATATTTATTCGGTTGTTTCTAGAAAAAATTTTACGTGGGAAGGTACAGAACAAGAGCTTTCATCATCTTCATTTCTTATTGAAGTTTGAGGGTGCTAAAAAGATATTTCTCGAGCATTACTTAACATAGGCTGATATCTAAGGCTTTTTTCTATAAGCGATCTAATTCTTTTTCTTTTTGTGAAAAAAGAAAGAAAATCGGATTACAAATGATTGGGAGAGTCTCAGGTTATGATAGATTCCGTTACCTTGGCAGGATTGTAAGCAGATTTCTTTCAACATACTGAAAACGTGAAATGAATACAAAAAATATCGATTCAAAACATTCATTCATCAAGTTATCAACAATCACGTTTCTTGTGTTCTTTATTATCCATTTCAATGAAATTCTTTTATATAGATATTAAATATTTCACAAATATTCATCATCCACAGTACAAAAAATCTAATTTGAGTACATCATCTTTTATAGAATTTTATATTTTTTTTTCTTCTATTTATTTGATTAAAAATATAAAAAATTGTTTTATAATTAGATAAATTTATTCTTCCATAATTTGTAAGTACAAACAAGCTATGTGTGTGTGTGTGTGTGTGTGTGTGTCTTCTTTACTTGCTTACTTATCTATTCGTTTTGTGTATTCTCTTATTGTTTCTTTACTATAACTTTTTTTAATTAATGATTTAGCGTCTTGTTGTTTTCTTTATGTTCTTTTTATCTTCATGTCTTAAATATGATGAATAATTGAATGCAATTAAATGGAAACAAAATGTCGCACAATTTAAATGTCAAAGTTACGCCAAAAGCTCAGATGGAAACATACTTTCTTTTAATTAAATAAAATATGTTCAACTTTTATGCAAACATCTTTAAAAATCTAATATGACGTAGGTGGATGGAGTTTGTGAAAATTTAATTTTCATTCTCCTAAAACATTACAATTAAATGTTTTACGGAAGTTAAGTCACGGTTGAAATCATCTATAAATATATTATCAAATTTATGCTGAAAAATTGCGAATAAAATGAACAAGGATGTAACATGAAAAATGATTTTTCCTTTTTTTGACATAATTTTCAAACAATCCATTCATTTCACTTCTTATAAGAATTAATTTTATTTTTTTAATTATTCCGCACCACTTAAACATTCAACATCAATTAGTTATGTCATTTTGCACTTTAATAACTTTATTCTCATTTTATAACTAAGATTGACTTCTTCAATTATTATTAAATAAATAAGCTATGATGAAAAAAGTATACTAAGGAAAATGGTGTGGAGAAAATCTAATTGAATCTTCAACTCAAAAGGAGAACACAAAATTCCCTTTTTCCCTCAGGTATAAGTAATAAAGTAGAATGATAAAAGGTCGCAGTTTTTCATCAGCATTCTTCAGAGAAATTTTTTTTTTCAGTGCTGTAAAATGTGGTCTACATTACTTATTATGGGTTTTTTTTATTTTCTCTGAAGAATTTTTACTTATCAACTCTGACAGAAGAAGAATTATTTATATTGTAAAATGAATTTAAAATTATTTCAACTTAGTGCACTTGTCAGTTATTGTCCACCTTTGGGAATGGCCAGTGAAGAAGGCAGAACATTTAAGGTTGAAGTAACCGTTTCGTAAACAATCTTCCCCTCTTGAGAAGGAAATAAAAAGTTTTCAAGTTTTTATGTTTTTTTTTTGTTGACTTAAGTCTCCTGAATCGTGACTTCTCAAAACTAAACACTATGTACTTAGACTTAAACAAATAAAGAATAACATGTTTGGATAAGTGCCGTATATGTTTTGCTAAATTTCATCCATTCAATCCGACACGTTCTGCAACTTTTAACTTTCATTCTACTTCATTATCTTGCTTCATTTTAAGACTATTTTTATAGAAAAAAAATATAACTCAGTCATTGCACAAAATTGGATTAACGAAAATTTTTTCTTCCTTAATAAAGAATGGAGACAAGAAGAAGAGAATTGTGACTTTTTTTATTTCATTTTCTTCTTCGAATTTCATCATCATTCAGGTTGAAAATGAAAATGAAAGGAATTATTTTAGCTTTCGAACTCATCACTCTTGCTGTTCAATAAAAGGAGACAAGTGAAGATGTTTTAATGTCTACTCATCTGCTTCATCACGTTCGTTCACCGTCATTTGGATTGTCATCTTGATTATCATCATTTTCGTCGCCCTCCTCATTACGCTTCAGTAGTTGTTTCACTTTGTGATCCCAAAGCTCTTGATTCTTTTTCACCTGTGACAAGAGAAGAATGTTTAAAAAATTTATTTTTTCGCAGAGAATTTTTGTCAAGTCAAAATGTTTTTAGTCCGCCTTGGTTCATCAATTTAACGTGAATAAACAGAAGGTTAAAAGCTGGAAAAAGGGAAAGCTTGCTGAGGAGAAAAACGGAATCTTTCCCTAGACAAACCTTTTTTCTTATGTATATATATATAATAAAAATTTATTTAATTCAGAGACCTCTTCTTACCTTGTTGGTATTCTCCTTTACAACTTCATCGGCTTTTCCATAGTTGGGTGGATTTGCATAAGGATCGTAGCCTGTGACAGAAAAAAGAAAGACGGATATAAAATGTGAACACTTTGTAAGTAAGAAGAGGGTTTGACGTGCCTAAAATCGATAACATTGGAGCGATGTTTGCCATATCGTGCACAACGTCGTCTGGGATGTTGCCTACCCATTTTGTAAGTGCCTCTAAATTCACTGGTTTTATCACTTGATCTGACGATCGTTCAACTCTGCAAATTTAATAACTTTTATTAAATAAAGTTTGAAGAAATTCAGAAGTATGAAACTTACTTGGATAAAGCTACTCCATTTTCTTTATTGATAAAATCTTCGTGGTGAAGAACTGAATCATTCCAAGGAATGTCAAGAAATTCAAGAATTTTTTCCATTGACTTCTTCGGTTGTAGCACCAACTGCTCATAGTGAACCATCAGACAACGTTCTTTTCCTATTTCCTGACACTGATCGTGCATTGTTGTTATAGCCTGATTCCACTTTTGCATGCATTGGCGGTAATTTGTGAGATCGAAGCCAGTAATTGTGACTTTTCTCGAGATTATTGAATGAACTGTTGCACGTCCATCGCGCACCATAAAAAGGAATTTTGCCTAATTAAAATTTAAAAAGTTAATAAGTAGTTTGAAGTAAACCAAACCCGAATAAATTATTTTAAATCAACAAACGTACAATTGAAAGTTTGAGTCATGTGCAAGAAAATCGTTATGAAGATTTGACTATATTTAGTATTTTTAATATTCTTCTGATTCTACTTACATTCGGAAAAAGTTCAATAACATAAGATCCCATTTTAAGAGTAAGTGGATCTTTATTACATAATCTTGGGGCTGGATCACCATGTTTTGCAATAATTTCTAAGCAAAATTGTGCAATGGCACTATTAAGCACTTCTTTGTGGATGCCGGCTTCTTCAAGACGCATACTCTCCTTCTCAGACTTCATCCAATGTGAACGAAGTTGAAGAATTCTCGGTATGACTCGTGTCTCTTGTCCGCAACGTACTTCAGGATGTGCGTCAAGCATGGCACGCATTAATGTTGTACCGGATCGTGGCACACCGCCAATAAACACCAAAGGCATATTTCGATGGTAAACGTAATTGTTATGATCTTTGTCTTGAACGAATTTTTCTTCCCGTACCATTGTGCTTTCATCACCATCACGATAGGAACATGAGGGTCGAAGTTTGTCGGTCTTGAAAAGCACTATTAAAAGTGTAAATGCGAAGAGCCCCCCAACAATCACAGTACGTCGATTTCTCGGCAGTCTCATGGCGTGTTTTAATTGATGATTGTTGCTAATTAATTTAATATTATCGTCCTTCGAGAAAAACATTTAAGGAACTTTTAATGTCAACGCTGTCGTCGTCGTTGTCTAGGATGCTTTTCTGCTGCCTCTCTCTTTGATTCAATTTGTTTTATTTTCGTTCTGCTTGTCTTATCCGTTTTCCTTTCCGTCGTTTTTATCACTGATGTCCAAGATTAAATTAACAATAGAAGAAAATGAGAAGAATTCCCAAAATGATAAAAAGAAAACGTCTCTTGAGTGTGTAAGAGTGTTTGTAATAAAATGTAGAATGAGAGAAAAAGAAAGATTCGCCTTCTTATGAAATGAACTTTGGCAGGAGGAGATGAAAAAATAATGCAATGGAAGAGAAAAAAAGAATTGTTGGGTCGTTTCGTGTGATGATACTGTTGATTTACTCTATTTGATGTCCTTAGAGGGAGGAATTTGATTGCTATTCCTTTAGGGTCACCTCATAGTTCTAAAGGAGAAGAGCAAAAAAAAGGAAAGAAAAACAAAGGAAAGATAAATAATTTGTCATATCATTCATGATAAGATTCAATTTTTGATATTTGGGTCGGAATCACTAACAACCAGTAAAAGCAACAGTTGAATGACTGCTACTCACATTTTAACTGATTGCGAGATTTATTTTGATGATTTCATTTTTGACTCAATTACATCCATTTCAATTTTTCGGGTCGTCAATCACTTGTCATAATATGATACAAAATTGTTTTGCATTTTCACCCTTGAGCTTTGAGAGTGTCACAAAGAAGTAAAGAAGAAGAGAAGGAAAGCTGAAGACAAAAGGGGTTGAACGAAATATCTGAAAAAGGAACAGACGAAAAGTGGCTTAATAGATTGATCATGAGGTAAAAGAAAATATTTGACACGGAAGTTGAACATTAATTTCCGTTTTTGACTTTGTTTTAACCCTACTAGCAATTAATTTCCAATTTCTAATCCAACCCAATTTTTATTATTATTATTTATTCACGTAAATGTGGAACGTTAAACTTTAAATGTGTACGTGGGATGATGAAAACGTTTATAATTATTTCTTAATTCGAAAACGTGACACAAAATGAGTCGAAGGGACGTAGTGGAAAAGTTCTTCAGTTCAACAAAACTTTTTGTTATGAATGGCAGAATCGTTCATTTAATCTTCTTTCGCGCAAATTATAAGCAATTAAACTACAAGAATATATTCAGTCAACGGAAAACTTCCACTCAGAGAAGTTCTTCACATTGTTTCTCACTGATTGCTGATGTTTCTTCTTTTTAAAGGAGCAATGCTCTAGAAATTATATTTAACTTTAATCATATATCCTTCTTATTCGAGCGACTGTAAGAGGCGTGCTTGAGTATAATGTCATGCCGGGATAATGAAGCCAATTGAAAGCTCATTTGAAGTTGGTGACAATACAGCGTTGGAAAGCGTCATTGAACTAGCCAAAAATCGTGAAATAAAATGTGGAAAGTAATGTTCGTGATTAGCTGTTTTTCATATTTATATTTAGTTACCGTGCACAGCAAAAAATCAATGTCGAGCTCAAAAATAACGATAAATGTTTACCACAACACGACAAAGTCAAATAAGTTTCAGTCATGACTGTTTTCAAGTTGAGATTTGATGATAAGCACAAAAATTCAAGTGCCACACAATACGTGAATACACTAAGTAGCGAATTTTCTATCAGTTTAGAAAAACCTTAACTAGAAAAAAATATCAGAATGGAAATATTTAATATAAGGACATTTTGGAATTTCGCTTTCTGTTAAGCTTCAACGACTCAACACACAAACGCGAGCGGATTTCAAGTAATTCATGAAGTTCACAGATGAGAGATTCTCAACCATTACTTCCTATTTAGAAATGAATGAATGAAAGAGAAGCTTCACAAACGACAGAATGATGAAAATGTTCATTTAATTAAAAGGAATATCATGTAGATTTTATTCGTCCTTTTTCCACCCTCAAATGAAGCCACTCTGAATTTTCTTTCGTTGCTGTGTATATTCAGAACATTATTAATGAATCCAATTTGTTAAACTGTTGTTTATGTCCATAAAAAGCAAATAGAACAAGCGAAATAAACCATCAAGTGAAAAAAAATTACAAACATTCATGGAAACTTCGTTTCAACATGTCTTGTCATTAACGCAATCGTTTTGTGTTAAACACAAATCACAATAATGAATGACTGATTGGTGAATTGTTTTCTCTTCTTTTTGTTTCGTTTTTATTATTTTAAGCAGCCTGTCATTTGAGCTTTTTTTTTGTGATTTTCCAATTTGCAATTTATATGAACTGGAAGGAAGGAAAACCGAAAAACTATAAATCAATTTGGACAATGATCGAAGTTTTTTGTTTTCTGTGGTTGCAAGTTTGGATAGATTGAAAATCAAATAGGTAACTTTTTGTCGAGTACTTTTATCTTTTTGATGGTCTATTGTCAAGTGACGTGTTGCGAAAAGACAAAAGAAAATCGATAGCATTATGGGAACTACATTGAACACGTGTTTACCCGCTGCGTTTTTTCTCTGCTATAGTAATAAGTACGTTAAAAAAGCTTTGAGGTCGACAATGAGAAATTTCATTTAGTGCTCTACACCGAAGCTTAAATACAATGATGTAAGCCAGATACACAATGGAATCAGAATTGTAAATGGAATAATGCGAGCATAATAAATTGCAACAACGGTTTACGATGAAGCGCTTAGAAAGAACCGAAAATTTATGTTGTCGAAAAAAAAAAGAAAAAGATTTTTCCGAAAGCATGTTTTGAGTCTTAACGCGAGTATGAGAATAAATAAATAAATATTAAAGTGTCTGCGTTGAATTCATAAAAAATATATTCAGCCACGTCTTTAGAAAAACTGGGGAGGCTGAATCGGTAGAAATTTTTTTGAAAAAGAGGGTGAAATAAATACTACAGATTCAGTCATTAATAATTCTAAAGAATTCATTAAAACGTTTGTTCCAAGATATATTGAAATACCTAATTTTCATTTAATTTTTCTTTTCATCTTAAATTTAAAAAAAAACGAAAATTGTGAAGAAATCAAAACACGATTATTTACATGAAAATGATATCATCTCATCCATCATATTATAAATAAAGAAGAAATTATTATTCAATGACGTCAAATGCTTTAGGCAGAATAAATAATTTTCCGAATACAAAAATTTTGTCTAACATAATATATTATTTGCATCTGTTCCTATGGGGAACAAATCCAAGAATTTAAGAACATAAATATCTTACATAAAAAACACGCATATGGCAGTTTTAGCTAAATAAATACTAGGTTTGTTGACGTCATTTTTAAAGGCCAATCCATTTATCTTCTCCTCTCTTACATTATTTTATCCATTGGAGAAATGAAAACATGAAGGAATAAGGGAAAGCACAAAGCAGCAAAGTCAGAGTTTGAAGGGAAAAGGAAAGAAAGAAACAAAACTTCAATTTTACGAACCCTCAATTTTTCACAAAATAAAATGAAAAAAATTATACAAGAAAAGTTTTGTGAAAAACTGAATTTGTATGCATTAAACACGAAATGTAATGGAGGAAACACTTTTCTGTCGTGTTGGTGAATGTTTTGGCGAATATAAAAGCTCGACACACATGAATTCCGAATACATTAAACTTGTTTACTCTCAAGAGGATTTTTTTCTCTCTGAAAACTCGCACGCCATTAAGGTGTCACGTTTCGAAAGGAGATAGCGAAAAACACAACAAAAAAATGTTTAGTAATTTAATGAAAATTGGGGTAAAAAGACTTCATCGTTTGGCAGCAATTCCCTCAGAGTCGATGTTGGCCCAAAAAAATAATCTGATACGATGCCTTTTTAAACGAGACTTTTATGAACTTTTCTGTCGATGTACAAATAATGAAATGAAAAAATCTGTTCAAAGACTTGTTAATGTTTCACAACAAAGTTATGTTTCGAATTTTATTTCTATCAATTGAGAAAGAGAACAAGAGATTAATATAATTAAAATATTTGATAAGTGTGCTCGGATGTAACACAAAATTTACGAATAAATTGTTCTTGAAGAAATAAAAAAGGAAGCGAAAAGGGAGGGAAAAATGTAATTAAATGCTTTCGTTTCCTGAACATAAAGTTCAAACAACATGCAAAGCATAGCCATTAAGTCAAACGATAAATCGTTCAAATATTGACATGACTACACACGACCAAGTGTGCTATCAGCATGAGAAAATCTACCGAACTTCAGTTGTCCCACGCAACGGAAATAGGCATGATTTATCGCAAAAGAAAGCTGTAAACATTTTCAGACTTCTCTTTCTTTTTTATTCCATCATCAGCACAAAAATGAAAATTCATCGCATGAATGAACTTCGACACAAAACATGATCGAGACGAGACGAAGAGATTTTCATCGAGATTGAAAATGAAATTATGAAAATTTATATATTTTCTTCTTGCTTTCCAATATTCTCATTTTCAAGATGAATTTTAAAAACGAGTGAGGTTTCAATCAACATTGTGAAAATGGAAAAAAAAGGAGTTGCAAGGAATGAAAAATTCAAAAGCTTTTTAGGGATCAACACATCATTATTCATTATCTGTTCTATTTATCAGTGCTAGAAGAGTGTTAGTTACGTTTTCGGCATTCAAAGCTTCAAACTTCATAAAGAACACTTAAGATGTTTTCTCAACAAAACCACAGCATAACTCAAAGTTAAGCCTCGTAAATTATATCCGATGATGTGTGAAGAGTGTGAGGTTGGTAGGCTTGTTTGTGCTCCAACTTTTTCACGTTTCATTTACTCAATCGATATATGTTTTCGAAGAGGGAAAAATACAATGAAAATGATCTGTCAAGTTACAATCATCATCAAATGAACGTGAAAAGAATATAAAATTGATAAGAAAATCTGAGAAGAAACATGAGACGCGTCTAAGTAACATTGATGGCAAAGGAGTATTACAAAATAATTTCAATTGAACGTTCTCCAGCATTAATTTTGAAGTATTATTTAGAGTTTGCTTTTATTCTTCTTCCATATGGTTCTCTGAACTATTTACTTGGCTGTCGATGATGAAAACATCTGCTACCATTTCACAGTAATTTTTTTTTCATTGCTGACAGTCAATTTACGAAGTTAGCAGACGAAAACAAAAAATGCTTATTGTGTTTAATCAAAATATTTAAAGCTTAAAAGTTCATAAATCATGCGATATTTAAAATGAATTTTCATTTGCTTGATGACGTTTCTTTTCCTTTCTTTTTTCTTTCATTATTTGTGTTCTATTTTTATTTTCTATCAACCACATTACGAAAATGTTTTTCGTTTTCAAATTTAAATGAATGGCGACCACATTGAGATAGCGATTTACTTTAAACCATGCGCGATGAGTAAATAAGACTTTAATGTAACTATAACTAAACATTTTGATGTGTGGATGCGTGTTATTAATTTTATGCGAGCGATAACAAACTTTGTTTCATATATTAAAATTCTCTATACAGAAGCTATTAAATTTAATTCATTTAATTTAATAGCCAAACTTATAGCAATCGTGCGTGACACTAAGAAAGAATGAAACTGATAAAAGAAAGTGAACGACTAACGCATTGAGTGGTTGAAGTAGTTATTACTAAATATGTTAATATTTTGCCATATTCGTGAGAAGTAATAAGCAAACAGCTGAATCAATAGCTTGTTACAATAGACTGATTATGAAACGTAGAACATAAATAATTTTTTTCTTCTGCATCAAGCAAAAAAATTTTAAAGCTTTTTTTTATTTGTTTAAAACTCAATTTTAGTAAGAACTTCATTGACTAAATAATCACATACTACTAAATTAAAACAAACATAATTGATAATGTGAAAGCAAACAAAAACCTTCCATCAAATAAACAACATAATCATCATCATCCACAGAAAATTCCTATAGATTTGAAGGGAAATTGTTAAGGTTTATTTTGTAAGAGAAAAGGGAGACCAAATCATTATTATTCATGAAAGTCAAACCCGGTTGGTTGTATGTTTGAAAGATCACAAGCAGAATGTTTGTTTACCTTAAAGCTTTTTTATATTAAAAAAATATTTATGCACTTTTCATTTGCTATCAAATAGGTAATTTTCCATTGAAAACAAAATAGCTTTTTAGTCATCACTTTAACACATTATACATACATACAACAAATAGATCTTTTAAAATATATTTTATGTTTATCATATAAAAAGTGTGGAAAAATAGAATTTTTTCTAAAAATGGTACAAATATCTAAACATATTACATATTGAAATATTAAAGTGCTCAATCAACAAAATCTATCGTCATTTGACGACTCATTGGATTCTTTTAATTGCATTCAAAATCAAAATTTGCTGATGTAGAATGAAAAAAACAGAGTTGGTAATTTTGCTAAAAATAATTTGAAGCAATCAATGTACTTTTTGGAGAATTTTGCTTTTATTGTTTAATTGCCGCTAGCTTCAGTGGATTCTACCGTAAAGAACCGCAACATCTTAAAATGAAAAGAAGCGAATATGTGTGCTTAAGCTAGCTGCCGCTCTAAATCACTTTTGATGCTTTTAAGCGCTCGATTAAACACTTTCACCAAAGTATTCATGAAAGTCGACAGTTAAAAGAAGTAGAATAGAGATGACAGCGACGATTATGTTAAAAAAAATACAATCGTATCAGAAAGTTAACAAAAATACCCGTTTTGAAGGAATTAGAGTGAATACCTGAGACAACTTGGAAAAATGTAAAAAAATTATATTATTAAATACAAGAATTTACTATCGTTTTAACATGGATACTCAAAAATTATTTTATTTTTACCCACAAAGATTATTGTTTTGATATTCGTGACGAAAGAGTTAAAAATTCTATATGTATCAAATATGTATGCTTCGAGGGTTGATTAAAAATCATTCAGTGTAATTGAGTGAGAGTCAAAACGTCGCATTATCTCTAAATGATGTTGAGTAAACATCCAGCGAGAGGAGAATTAACGTTTAAACGGCAATTTACTAGCATGCCAATCTTTAACTACCACATAATCCTTTGAAGCTTAACCTCATAGCTCCTCGCCTCTATTTATTATATTTGATAAATTTCCTAACTTTTCATTTCAGTTCTCTTATTTTTCAGTTCTTTTCTCCCTATGGCCAAACCTTCAAAATTTCTTCGCTTTCTTGTGAATTTTTATGTTCAGGAGCAAGCATAGGAGAAGGGAAAAGGAAGGTAAATAATTCGGATATTGAAAAACAAAAAGCTTTTTCTTAATTCGTTTTAGCTCTGAATATATAGATAGTTCTGGCCAAGGCGGATGATATACTCATTTGCTTGTATTTACGAAAATAAATGGACGAATATAAAAAGAAACGGACATTGAGCATTATTATTATACGGACGTAAACATAAAGAACAAATATACTTCCTAAAATTATTCAGAATATTTAGGAAAACTGTAATTGAACTTATATAAAGTTGAATCTCGTCGTATTTATTCGCTCTTCTACATAGTTTGTTATAATATATTCATTGATATTTTATTTAGGTACTTACATATTTATTTGTCTGTGATTAGCTAAAAATCCACAAAAATGTTCTTAATAGAACAGAGGTGTAATATGGTACAGTTTTGTACTGTAAGCTTAATTAACACTTGAGTATGCCGCACAAGTTTAGTATAACTGTTTTTATGAAATTCTGAGGAAGATGGGTCATCAAAGAGTGCGATATGCTTTGATTTCTATTTCTTTCAATATAATTTAGCTCAATTCAATTCCTATTTTATATATTTAACCATTTATTTCTTTTTATGTTCTTTCACTTCACACAATTCTCAGTTATCCGAAATAACCTATGACAATTCACTATGACAATTCATAAAAATCTCAATAGTTTTTCTTGTTTTCCTTTTTTCAAATTACACCATTCGGATGTGATAACAGATGTTTCTGATTGATAATATTTGTACAACACTGCGCACTGTTTCAAGTTGTTGACGGGAACAAAACCGAATAAATACTAAATTGTCTACGAGAAATTTTATTTTGCAGTCTTCACAAAGTAACAAGTTGGGTTTCTCATTTTCTCTATCTTTCGTTAATTTACCCGGCTTGAGTTTTTTGGACACACATGGATAACCATTTAAATTATAATATAAACACAAATATCATATAAAATTTATTTAGGTAGGTAATACTTTTTTTGGGAAAAGAGTGATTTGGAATTTAAATAGAGAGAATCCCTAAGCCAAAGCAAAATGCTATAAAAAGTTGTCAATAAATTTGCTATAAAATATGAACAAAAACTGAACGTTAAATTTCATACGACTGTGTTAAAAATTATAATTATATTTCTTTACAAATTGTATTTTATTTATCCATGTAGATTTTTGATCATCAAAATAATAAATATAGTGAAAAGGATTTTTGATGTTTAGATAATTACAAAGTGTTATTATTTCTAAATATTTGAAGTGAAATAAACTTAGGAAGGTAGGTGTTACTCAAGTTAAACCCCTCGTTCAGTTGTTATACACTGTTAAAAAGATAAGATGTTTACAAACAGATCGAATCTTAATAATCTCGATATAAAAAAATCAGTTCCATGACATTAAAGAATCATTGAATTACTCTACATTAAGCAAATATTTGATCATTTAAATTTAAACTTTATATTGTTTAAAAACTTCATTCAGACGAACTTTTTTTGTTTTCTATTTCATAATATAAAGAAATCAGAAAAATGTTGCCGGAATATGTCGACCTATATTATCCATATANGAAAGAGAGTTTTCATTGTGTGAACATTGAGCATTGAAGCATATAAACAATTTAAAATTACCTCATTTTTCAATAAACATTAAAGCCTTATTAGAATGCCTCATTACGAAGCCTTATTTGAATACACTTCTCTTACAACTACCTAATTCTTAATATAAAATGTAACATAAAAACTTTTTATTACAGAAAATTATCTTTATTTTATATTTTTGTATACCTAATATGAAAAGAAAGTCTTGGAAATATTTAAAAAAAATAGAAAGCTTCCCATAAATTCAAAGAAAAAAAAGGATAAATTTAAGATCTATTTACTTATCTTCAATTTATGCTTACATTTATTTACACTTAAGGAAAAAAACATTACTATTACATACTAATGTAAAGCATTGTGCAATTAAAAACTCAATAAAATTGAGAATTAAAGAATATATGATTAGAAAACTTCCCTAGTTATGTCAAAAATGACAAAAAATTTCCTTTTTGACTCGTTGAATGAGTGGCAAATGATCTAAGTATAGACGTCAAAGGCAATTCACACCGTAGTCAGAGCGCTATGAAGATGATCAATAACCATAACTCAAGTTATGGGTTTAAGCACCATGATCCAAAATATCATTTTGTTCGAGATCAGCAAAATCAAAATAATATGGTTCTCAGTTTCATGATTTTTGTTCCAACTAAAGGTTTTGAATGAAAGGAAATATCTTGGCTTTCAGTCGGAAGATTTTTTACTTGTTTATTTTTGCAAAGTTGGCAACGTTTCGAAGCTTGTTGGCTTCTTCATCAGGCCCTCTATTTAATAAATTAACATTTAAAGGTTTTGTTTTTAGGAGGAATGATCGAAAGGAAGCAAACCAGCAAACTCACGAATTGAGAGGAAGTGGTGTGGTATGATAAATAATCAATTAGCTTAGTTGCATACCGCTGGAATAAAAGAAAACCCGTATTTGCACTCCACTTTGTTCTACCTAGAAGTGTTAGTGCAATTCTGACTGCTAAACTGAAAGTCTCGCATTATATTTTAAAACAAGATTGTTTAAATAGATAAGTAGGTAGAAGTTTAAACCGAGTTGTTTTAGTTGGTTTTGATCATTTCAGCACCGATATTGCAAACTCAACAAGATACTTCGACCCTTCAGGTATAAACAATACACTACAAATAGTTACTTAATAATAACAAATGGCTTGAACAGCTCAAGCCGCTATAATTATAACTTGAAATAAAAAAAAATCAGCTCCATGACATTAATGAATTATTGACTTACCATAAAATAAATATTTGATCATTTAAATTTAAACTTTATATTCTTATATTGTTTCAAAACTTCATGCAGACGAATTTCGTTTATTTTCTATTTCATAATATAAAGAAATCAGAAAAATGTTGCCGGAATATGTCGACCTATATTATCCATATAAAGACCATAGAGCCAGGTGCTTATTGGAATTGAGGATGCTGAATATGAGCCAGCAAATACGTTCAAAGCCTGATTGGCATAAAAAAATGCTGAAATCGGAAATAACTTCTAAATGGAGAAAAGAAGCTGAGGCACAAGAATTAAAAGTCGACGCAATAGATTATGTCCTTGAAGAAGTAAAATATTACGCAACTTTGAAAGATGGTTCTATTGAACCAGGACCAGTTGATGGGTCATGGCAAGCAGATAATCTTGTTGATGAAACTCTATCTCGTGAATTCAAAAAGCTTGTTTCAAAAACTTTAGAAAATATTCCAGAAGAAGAGATTGATTATCACCCTGGAAGCGACCAACAAGTAATTGACTTAGTCCATCCATCACTTTACTGTTATGTTGAAGATATGAGTATCTTGATTAACAAAGATTATATTGATCCAAGTGTGTTACCGAGCATTGAGAATCCAACAAAAAAGGTTCGTACTCGGAGATATTTGGCCAGGAATCCTGATGAAGGCAAATACAGGTGGATGCCAGCTGATATCTCAATCAAAAATGACACAGTTTCATTTGATTCTTATATCAATAATTTGCATCCAATTAAAAATAAAAAACTTTATGACTTAATTGGCAAGATTTTCATAAGATTTCTTCCGATGTTCAATCGATCGCTTACTGATATTGCAAATCCTCGAGGAATAAGAATTGACATTCAAGACTGGTCATGGTATACTGAAGAAGAGTTCGATGGTGATGATGAAAGCGATAAAGAGGAAGAATACGAGGAATGGATAAATAATCGTACAATTTTACCAGTTCCAGTTCCTAAGTTTGAAGTCCCTAAAGCCCCAGAAAAAATATTTGATCTAAAAGGGGAAGATTTACAAATTATTGTGAAATTGTCTTACATCAAACTTACTCCAGAAAAACCGAAATATCCTGGAGGATCATGGCATGTTGAGGGAATCGATGAAGAAAGAATCGTCGCAACAGGAATTTATTATTATGAAGTAGACAA